>JARQTH010000447.1:6102-89059 GCA_030142595.1 Trachelus iudaicus | reverse complement strand
TCTCTCTCTCTCTCTCTCTCTCTCTCTCTCTCTCTCTCTCTCTCTCTCTCTCTCTCTCTCTCTCTCTCTCTCTCCTGTTCCCAAGGGCCGATTCTTCCGGATAACGACGTCGCAGGAAATATTCTCCCACCCTGTTTCACTTCTCGTTACCATCTGGTATCGGTGACGTTGGCAAACCTGCAAAACGGTAATGGCTCGGGTTGAAGTACAAAAAAAAGAGTGGAGCCACGCTGCGCTCCGACGGGGTGGCGTTCGCGAATGATTTTCAGGCATCGCGACGCCAATGGTCAGGGGCCGTACATAAAGGCCGACCAGCCGTGTTGGTTTCCCCAAGTTTTTAGCTCGGCCAGAATCGATAGGGAGAGGCTAGCCACGAGGTGAAATGGGTAGTAGTAGTGGTGGTTGTGGTTCTGTGGGAAGAGGGTACACGAGGGGGAGGAGTGGGAGGAGGGCCGATTTGAGAAGCGGCGGACGGCACTTTGTGCTGCATCGACACGAATTTGTATCCCTCCGTTACCGGACGCCACGGCCGACGCCGCCGGCCGTTCTCTCTTCTAAAAAGCTCGACTCGTACCACCCGTCAAGCAAAAATACATCACGTCCAGAGCCTCGAGCTGACCCCGAGAATATCAAGACTGCCCCGAAGCGTCGATCCAGGCACATACCTGTACATATATGCATTCTACTACGTACCTGCCCACGTTATGTGACACAGTATATGTGTATACCAAAGGGGAAGGTACACTCGTAATCAGTACGTATAAAGAGAAACAGAAAAGCAGTTTATTCGATCGCGACAAGGTCTCCCAGCTTAACCACCGTGAATACAACTGAGACAATAAGATATTTAAGGGATGTAAAACGGGAAGACAAGGACGAAAAAGAATCAAGTCTTCGAGCACAAAGAATAAGAGCATATTACAATAATATCTCAGGCAGTTCACTAAGCTCTGTGTGGTTGATATACATATATATATATATATATATACAGCAGCATCCGATAGCGCATTGTTCTACCTTTGAAATGGCCGGATCGCAAGAAAAGCACGTCGCGGCGGTGAAATTCCTCGCACTTCCGCCAGACTAATTCCTGGCGCAAGCTTCTTCCTGGTAATGGTAATCGTAAAAGTCCCGGTTCTTATTGTCGGTGAGCGAGGGCTACTTCGCGCCCCTTTTGACGAGTTGTTGGAACGAGTGGTGGGTCCTGAAAGGGGGCCGGGGGGGGGTGGAGCACGAATGACACGGGGTCAAACGATGGTCGATAGCGTCGATATACTCGGCACCTCGTGCGTCCAACTCTTGACAAACATTTGCCAAGTAATCATTGCCAGATCCAGTAGCAATGTGTTGAGATAAGGCTAACTCTTATCTCTCTCTCTCTCTCTCTCTCTCTCTCTTTTCCTCCCCCTCCATCCCCCCCCCTCTTTGATAAACATCGCTATTTTATTAATTTCTCTAGTATTTACCAAGCAGGGTATCATAAACGTTTCTTTTGTTCGTCACACTCGAACGTATAAAATGTCGCTGTCGATGTTTCCTGCTAATACCGGCCGATAGTCCAAACGCTTTTAGATTTAGAGTGTTCCACGCGAATCGATGGTCTCCTTCCGGAAGAGCGGCCATCGGCTGGGTTTATTATGGCTGAATGGGAAGGAATAATCGCAGCCTGAGACTCCAGCGTGCACTGACCAGCCACGAGTGGCCACTCTTGGCTATCAGCTATCATAGAGAATCGACTCTATTGTTAGCGAGCTATTCCGCTAGTCTCCATTCCCTATACCGTTTCCATAATGCGAGAAGCTTAGCACCGCGCTTGGATCATAGCAGTACGTGCAATGTCAGGCGGAGGTTGGGGGCGGCGGGGTGGAGGGGTGGAGGGGTGGCTAGGCTACTAGAGATTTAGGTAGGAAGGTAGGTAGGCAGATTGAGGCTTAGAGAGATGGCAAACAGCATCAATTTGGCATCGCGCCACCTCACACGCTGATGGATACACGCCAGATACAGCGGATACGCCGGATACACACCGAGGAACCTGCCGTATAGACAATTTAATTAAGCTGATTCAATGTACACGCGATCCTGATACTCTCGCACTTATCTCATCTTCTCAAGCTCGTTGACACTTCTCGAGATGCTCTTCCTGTTATCCATCGGTCCAATCTTCTACGTACTTGCGTCTCTCATCTGGAAACTGAGCATTGGACCTGCTTAAGCAGTTAGTCCAGAGTGTTTTTGTGCGAGAGTGGGAGATGGAGAGAGAGAAAGAGTCTCTCAAAGGGGATGACTTATGCGAGTGCGCACTGCTGTTTTAGAGAGTGATAGGGATATGGAGACGCAGCATCAGTGGTCCACGGTACTATCTACTGGTCGAGCGATGATGCATCACGCGCCGACTAGAACGGGCTGGTTTCCACCGGTCGGTAGTTCGGTCTGAACCGTGCATTAGCCAATATGTCGGTCATCCACTAAATCACTATGATTTACGGCGCTAGTGTCGCACCATCGACGCTACGTATACTTCCTCGTCTGTCACCGGTTCGCGAAACAAAAGCTCCCGACTCTCTCAGGATGGATGCTGCAAGCTCACCGAGTACTCCAAGTTCTTGACATTCCACTAGCCGATCTACTCCTTGCTTCCTCTTTGCTTCCTCCTGCCTCTCGTACTCGATCTCTACCCATTTGCTCCACCTCCGACTGCTGATACTGCCGATGCTAGGGTGCCTGGGCTTCTTTAATCGAGAGAGAGAGAGAGAGAGAGAGAGAGAGAGAGAGAGAGAGAAAGAGGGAGAGAAGCAAAAGACACTCAAGACATGAAAAGAATCGTCACGTATTCGCGGGAAAGCGATTCTTCGCTATGAAATTGGACAGGAAGAAGCCGAATTCGATGGCGCGGGGAGAAATGGCAGGGGGGGGGGGGTGGGTGCGCTCAGTCAGTTTCCCTCGATTGTCTGTGCTGGTAACATAAGTAAGGGCTGCAAAGAACATTTCCCCCCTGTAAGGAACAAAGCGCATTTCTTGCGCGTAGAATAACCAATTTGTCATAAAGTGTTTCCATTATGCGGCCAATAATACAGTTTCGATCGTAGCATTGTTGGGGCTATATTGGAGTAGCCGCTGGTTCGCGGAATAATGTAGCCAGGGCTACGGGAGCCATTGTAGCATGACTGGGCCAGCTAACAAAGAAGTTAATTAGTATCTCAGATCGATGGTTAATTGATTCGGAAATGTCATCGGCCATAAATCCGACGACCGGGAACTCGCCCGTCTGCCCGTTCGCCTTTCCGGTAATCCTCCCGTTCGTTCAGGCCAGGATTCACTGAGCTCCTTAATATTTTCCGGAGTCCTTGCCAGCAGTTAGGGGCACTCTCCTCCTCACCTCCTCACCTCCTCCCTTTCCTTACTTGACCTCCCGACGAGTTGCGAGGAGGATGATCGGGCTAACGTTCGGGAAGTAATACGCGGAAGCGCTCGGCGGGCTAGGGCTGCTACACCAAAGTGATGCGATGTGGGGGTGGTGGAGGAGGAGGAGGAGGAGGAGGAGGAGGAGGAGGGGGAGGCCGACTAGTGCCGAGAAGGCAAGTGGGAAATAGGTCGGAGGGTCATGAGATTGGCGATCGAATGATTGGCGAGTGCTGGTCTACGCGAAAGCAGCGGATGGGTGATCCTGACCTCGGGAAAATAGTCGAAGCACAATCGGCAGAAAGGACTACGAAGTCAATTCGGTTAAAATCCTCGAAGAAAATACAACAGTTTATTATGGCGCGCGAGAGAGAGAGAGAGAGAGAGAGAGAGAGAGGGAGAGAGAGAGGAGTGTGGAAGGGAGAAAGTGAGAGGCAAAAAGGAGAAGGACCGGATGAGAATATGAGGGTTTTGGTTTTCCGGAACCCTAAAAGCTCTGAAAGCTCAGCAAAGGACCGAGATCACTCGTGAATACAAATGTCAGAATTAAGCCCTGATTGGCTTCAACTCGATCAGCTTGGTGCGATTGGTTAGTTAGGGTTTAAACCAAACTAGAAGCTACTTGACTCTCGCTCCTCGCTGGCAATAGCCCAGACCCAACCTCCCGTTCCACTTTCTCTCTTTCCCCCTTGACTCTGCTCTCTTTCTCCAACTGGACCACCCCTCGTTGTCTCTCTTGAACCTTTCCCGAGCTCCCAGACTTCCCTAGTTACCCTTGTTAGCCGACTCGAAAATGTTTCAACAGATTCCCTTCCTCTGTTTCCTGATTTTCCGCTGGCCATTAGAGCGACGCTAGCGAGAAGCGTCGGCAGCGTTAGTGGCGGCGCGTCACGACGCCGTCATCGCACAGTTTGGCCAACCTCATCACCACCACCATCGCAGTTGGCCACAGCTTGGTATTCTCTGTGGACGCACTGGGGGTGTTGAAACTCTGAAAGGAAATTACGAGAATGGCCCGAATAAGGGCTGTGCGAAGGGTGAAGGGCCGCGCGAGGGTGGCTGCAGCCCAGTTGCCCAGTAGCCCGGGTGCCCAGCGAGGGTCTAAGTGTTCCTGGAAAATGACGGTACCTCTGAACTGCTTCGCGCACGACGAGTGACTCGCAGGTAAATGCAATCAATTATCGAGGAAAACAGTTATCGGATGAGCCACGGAATTTCAGGATCCATCGGTCACCCAATTCCGGATGGTCCCACTCTCTTCCGGACCCTATACTGTATTCCTACGTTGACACCCCCTACTACTCTGCTACACGCTTCTTCGTTTCACACATTCTCGTTCCTGCGGAAAGCCCCCGCGGATTCTGTTGTAACAATCTCACAGCCGACGCCATCGACGTCGCCGTCGCGTCCACGTTTCTCTTCGAATGGGAGCAAGGAAAACTTTGTCTCGGAAGCTCCAGGGAGTTTTCTAATTTCCCACCAATTTCGGACCATTACGACCCAGCCAGGCGTTAGTCCATAATGGAAACTTTGCAAGGTTTATCCCGTAAGGCTGTGAGCTTCGAGACTCGACGAGAAGGCGCGATCAAAAGTGCATTTAAAAGTTCTCCACGAACCTGCAGCTATAGGCACTTATTCCTCTTGGACCCGTCCATCTATGCCTTTGCTTTCTAACGTTCTCTGGAGCCTTTCCTATACCCCCCTCCCCTCCGCCTCTCTCTTTCTCTTTAACTCCTTTGAGCATCATCCACCCCTCCCGCCACCTCTTACTCGGACGTGCAATATACCTATGGCCTGGAATCCCAAGTTTCAACCTCTGGAAACTCCTACTGCGTACCTATCGACTGGAACACCCTGTAGATATGTTTGATTTTACGTATACGGGATGCATGCCCACGTCATAAAGAGCCACCGCAGAGTGTTTTCGTTTTCTTCGTATCGCAATAGTCTGGTTCACTCGTATGCGAAATCCACTTAAAATTCGATCGTTTCCTCTGGTACCAACACACATAACTTTTATTTCTTCGGTCGGTCGTAATAGCCGGATAGAAAGCCCACTCATTCGGCTCGTAAAGTCAAATAATACAGAGCAAGAAAAGGTCCTCTGTAAACACCACCGATGTTTCTGGTACCCTCGTATGTTTGTAGTCGCATATATTCAAGGAGATAGTCCTCCTCCTCCCTATAGGTACGTACATATATTTCTCTGTAGCAACAGTCGGCTTAAATTCTTAAACGGTCAAAGATATTTTAGGCTTTTATTATAGCTTTAAAAAAAACTGCCCGAAGAAGCGGCGAGAAGGCAAAGAGACGAAGGAACGAAAATCTCTCTTTTAGGATGGATCTTGAAAAAAATACTTTTTTATCGCGTTATGGAAGATATTCTTGGTCGCTTGAAAAACGAGGAGAGAAATCGAATGACTTTCTGATGTCAAGTCGATATCTCAATGAGATCCCGAGATATGGCCGATTTCCTCGATTTACCAGATTCGCTCGTCGACGAGAGTTGGAAAGCGCGCACAGCCTCCCACTCGAAATCGCAGAGCGCCGCTTTCAATTCGTGGGATAATATCGATTCTCGAATCCGCTTCAATTGTCCTCTCCCTCGATTCGTCTCATCAAATTAACTCGGATAAGAAATGGGGAAAAATTGGAACTGACTAAGTCTTAAGGGGGTGCCACGATATCATTGATATCCGGGCGCGAATGATCCGCGAGAGTCGCTGGAGTTTAATGATTTTACAGAATCCGCCTACCGTTGGCCTAAGGTTTTCGCCTATTTACACGTCGTCCCATAATTTTCTCTCTCTCATCTCCTCCGTCCCTCTCGCTCCTTCTGGAAATGCCATTCCTCGAGGAACGGATATCCAGCAACAAGGTCCTTCGCACGAGCGCATCTTGCCCAAAATTATTTTTTTTAATGGACAAAGTCACGCATCCATGAACTCGTATACATACGTATAACGACCGTTGAAAACGCGACAGTCGTTTTTCCTAAACTGTATTTCAGTCTTTATTCCTCCCGTTGGTATAGGGTACCTCGTCCAAGTATGTTGTAAAAGATAAAAAAAAAAAAGCAGAGAAATACATAGAGCAAAGGAGAAAAAGAGGAAGAGTACGGAGATAGAGGGTGGCTGACAAAGGGGGTCTGCAGAGAGGTCGGAGCAGGCGTGACCCAAATGTACCACGAAACGCCAGCTCGGTTTATAGGCAGCACGTGCGCGCGGAGGCCGTCGCGACGCGACCGAAGCGACCTGAAATTTGATTGTGTTCGCGTCGCTAGATTTTCGCCAGGGGTTGAATTAATAGGGGCTCGCTCGACGCTTGGCTTGCTTGCGGCGTAAATCAACTTTTAACCGATGTTCTACGAAATTACAGAAATCCATGATCTATGGTTGTCCAGACGTGGTCCAGAGAGGGGGAGGGGGAGGGAGCCAGTCGAGGCCACGTCCAGACGGTCCGCCATACTTTGGAAACAGGAGGGACACGTGGTCGACTCTCGTACTTGCCGGATTGTCCGTCGATTTTCACAGATTTTTTCTGTCGCGTGCTTGCCCCCCCCCCCTCCTCCCCAATCCCCTCCCCCTCGGCCACCAATCTTTTCCAGCTGCGCACTGGCTGCTAATTCGACAACCGGCACGGCTTCTATTTTTTTTGTTTCACAGCTTTCTGGGATTCTTTCCATTGCTCCAGGGGTTGCTGTTGCTGCACCCTCTGATGTCTGTACTGACGCTGGCAGTGTCGATGCTATATTGTATCCGCCATATCGGATGCTGCGAGGGGTGGTGGTGGGTGCCAGTATGGCGTACGCGTACGCGCTTACTCCGCATGCATCGTATAACGTCACGTTATTATTTCATACAAAACACTCTAGCTTGGGGCGGAACGATCGCGCGGCTGCTACCTCTAATAATAAATGGAAGTCCATTATTTGCGGTTATTGAAAACCGCCGGGAGTCCCACGCATCCGCAATGTTTTGACAGTGCAGATGCAAAGCGTCGGGACGCCCGCCGTACGGCACGAATTTTCAGTACGAATTTTGCGAGCGTCACAAATCGGATGCTCTCTTTTAGCTCGAAAGCTCAAAAGTTCCATTACCTATCGGGGCGCTTTCGCAGTCTCGATTGATCCCGTTGGCTTACTTCCTGCAAGCGTTTCTGTTTTATATAAAGCAGTAAATAACATGGAAGAGCCGAGGCTACCGGCTCATTTTATTTCAGACTCTACCAGCTCCGAGCACTCGGACTCTCCTCTCCCCCCCCTCTCTCTCTCTCTCTCTCTCTCCTGTTCTCTCCTCTCTCCCGCACACCGTTCTCCCTCTCCGGTTTCTCTCTTCACCTTGAATAGCTTCACAACTACCAATACCGTCGGCAATACCACCGAGAGCAGAAGCACTCTCTCTCTCTCCCTCTCTCTCAACTCATCTCAGATAGCTAAGGGCGGAAGGGGGGTGGGGGACCATCAACACCCTCTTAGCGTCGATTCCCATTCAAGCAATGACGCTCCCAATCGTAGAATAAATCTGAACGCAACCTTTGCGCACACTAGCCTCCCTTCCCCTCCACCCACTCGAACATCGGTACCCCCTTCAAAAGCCACCCTCGCTCAGGCCGCCTTCGTCCCGGCGCCCAAGATCAAAGTTACTACAATGATCCTCAAATTTTCCAAGGAAGGCCACTTCTTGACCACTTCGATCTCTCTGACGAATCCAAAGAGGGAAGAAGGGCAGGAGAGAGAGAGAGAAAAAAAAAGAAGTGTTGTAGCCGAAAAGATGGAAAGAGGCGAAGACGCGGCAATTCCCAAGGAAAAGGCAAAACGATCACGGAGCTCCTCCTCTTTCAGAGCAATTCCGAACCCCAAGCAGCCTTCGAGTAGATCTCTTGGAACTATTCTACGACTTCGACTACCTTCAGGATATTCCACTTTCCTTCACTCCTCCCTCCTCTCCTCCTCGTCCTCCCACCACCTCCACCTTCTTATTCCTTTCTTTATACTTGTTCCCCGCGTAACCTATATCAGTCGCCCAACCACATTTCATTTTACACCATTTCAAGAGCAATAGTAGCTCACCCGTGAAACTCGCCACCTGCTACCGAAGTCATATAATTGACCGAGGATAGGCTCCTGCCTACCCTTCTGGACAGATTGGAGGGTTGGACGGATCAACGGAAAGGGGTGGGGGGGGGGGTAGGGGAGAGACTCACCGAAGGGCACATCGGGGCGCGGACCCAATCGGGGAGAAAGGCGAACCACCGAGCGAACGGAGCCAGGAACCGAACAGGATATTTTAGATCGTGATTTCTCGAATGGCCCGTTTTATTTGACGAGAACAAAGGATAAAGTTTTGTCAATTTCCTGCCGATTTCCTAATAGCCGCGGGCCGGCGAGAAGGGTGGCTTCGGGATTGGGGCTCGCGGGAACCGGTGGGAATGACGAGAGGCTCGGACTAATTCGTAGGAATGGGCCACCGTGTGTGCCCACCGGAACCTCCGACCGCCAGGGATAGACCATCAAACCGATTGTAATCAGACCACCCTCCGCTTGCACCCTCGACACTCAAAGAGAGTGAGGAGGACCAGCCAGCACTGGTCAGGAGTGGGACGGAGATAGGCAGACTCTGAAAGAAGACAGAGAGAGAGAGAGAGAGAACGAACAACCAACTAGATTACACTATAGTCTACCTGTATAAATATACATGCGTATAATCTAGGTGAGCTGACTCGTTCATTGCTCGAAGAAATCAGCTGCAGGCGCACGTAGCTATTTAGCTACGGACGTGACACGAGAATGGCAGAGCAGGGAGGAACATAGATTAGGTATTTAGGGCGACTCGCATGATCCGGCCGGAAAGACGCGTAAAAACATTTTGGCGTAAGCTGTCGCGCTTCTTGTCGCAGCGTCGACTGTAGTCGCTGCTTATCCATCCCAAAATGGCTGTCGCGTCTCTCACGTGGGCGAAAGAATAGCATCAAGCAATTTGTTAGAAAGGGCTCGTCGGGCTCTCTACACAATAGTTTTCCGGGTTGAATATTAATCTTCTTCCCTGGCGCGAGGCGTCGCGCCAGCGACGTCGCTCTTTGTCGTCTCTGCTAACCCGGAAATTTTTAGTCGAATTTACAAAATCTACCGTCGCGACGACCGCGACAATAATCCGTCTCCTCCTGCCACCCCCCTTATTACCTATGTCTTGATGTATCCATACGCGCCACGCGTACGTCAGTGTCCTGCGAACACTGTAGTATAACAAACTGTAGTAGACTCACCGGAAACGGATGGTATTGTCAGGAATGCCTGATGATCGATTCTATGAAATCCCACTTCCTGTCCCAGGTCGCTCGTCCTCCGACATCGCCCGAGACAAAGTCATTTAGATCGTGAAGTCCTGGTCGATCGTCTTCGTCATCGTAATCATCATCGTATTCTTTTATAAACAATTTCGGGATACCTAATTACTCTTGATGGTGGCAGTTTCGTTTAATTTCGACACCGGGTATATCAGAATGCCGACGCAGGTCCTCGGTCTTTATACTTTCGCGGGCCTTTATGCGAAACTAAAGACAAACAAAGCCGTGAATAAATATGGGGTGCGTAGAGCGTTACGTAAGGTAGCTCAACGTGCTCCGACGATGCTAAATTAACGGTTGCAATTTTAATAGGGCCGTTGAAAGCGAGGGTCGTATACGGGCCTGTGATTTTACGCTTCCCGGCCAGCACTGCCGCCGTTGCTCTATCCCCTTTCGCCTCCTATACTTTCACGCAACCCTCCTTTCCCATCCGGTGTACTCCGCTCCAGTACCTCTCCTCTCCTCTTCTCTCTCTCTCTCTCTCTCTCTCTCTCTCTTCTAGCTCCACCACTTCTCTGCACCTTCTCGACCGACATGCCTGTTCGACGGGACTCGTGCTCTCCTCTTTTACTTTTCTCTTACCTCCCTCTCCCCCACCCACTTTCTCTCTCTCACTTGCCGTTCCAAGCAATTCTTGATCTGAAAATCCATGTAGTTAGTACGATTTAATTAATTAATTGCTTTAACGGGTTTACGTAAGTCAACTTGATCCTCGAGGCAAAACTCGAACGTCATTTTTCTCCGGGTCTCCCCGACTTATAGTCTCTTCACATCCACGAGTTCCCGACTATAAAGTACCAGTATACGCACAACCAGCCGAACCAGCTAACCCTCGTTCGTTTAAGCTCGTTTGCGCTAGACCCAGGAATCGCTCGAGGTTTTTGTCCGACCCTCGAGATTCCTTCCATCGTAGCATCACAGCGAATGATCTTGCTCTTGGAAAGTTTAACACGAAGCCTAGTCGCGATAGTAGAGCCAATTACGGGGCGAGGGTAATTGGGGATGGTTATAGTAAAGATTTGTGACATGTGCGATAGGGCATCTAATCAAGTTCCTATCGTTATATCTGTTTCAGAACACTACCACATATTCGTCGGAGACCTCAGCCCTGAGATCGAGACGCAGACCTTGAGAGAAGCATTCGCACCCTTCGGCGAGATCTCGTAAGTGCTCCTTAAGTCCTTTAACGTATCATCGGAGATTACTTAGCTACGGTCTCTATATGACCCGTATGACGTGTATAGCCCTGTGATATATGTGTATCAACATTGCGTGCTACTCCGAGCCACCTAATGACACGCCATTCGCCGTATCCACCTTCCAGCCCGGTGGTGTGGCGCAGACCCACCCACGATATTAACCACTCCGCAGATCGGAAGGTCAATCTAACATTTTCTTTCTACGCCTCTAAACGGGCTGCGTACTCAAACGTGGCAGAGGATTGACAGAGAAGGGACTTGCGATTTTCAGGGAAACGGGAGAGGTTACGATTGGCTATCGCGTGTGCCTGTCGGCATCTTCGTACGTCCAGAGTCTTCTCCTCTTGACCTCTGTGGCTGCCGAGAACCAAAGCCAGCCCCGGGGATGGGAAAATTCGTGTCGCTTCTCTTCGAGTTGACAGGTCGTGGCCAACTGGTGCGTGCGTCGCGATAACGAACCGAATGACCCTTCGACTAAGTCGCTTTGCGACCTTCTTCTGATCGCGCACCCTCTCGATCTTACGGCACGGTGGCACGGTGGCACGGTGGCACAGTGGCACAGTGGCACAGTCACGTGGTACCGTGGTAGCGTGGTAGTAGTCGATGCGGTAGCTGGTACTGGTAACGTTGCCAACTTTCAGACTAAGACTTTTTTTTCACTTTTTTTTTCTCCTTCTCTTTCTCTCGTTGCGCCCCCGAGTGACACTTTACTGGCGCGCCCAGCCAGGACTTTTCAGCCGATAACAACAGTACGAGCGTCGTGATGCCTTTCGGATCGCAGGACCTCTCAGACTCTCCTTGAATTCACGAGGCTTTCTGCGCCTTCGACCGTCCCGTCGATCGATACTCGTAACCGTCGACGATGCTATCGAAAGAGGCCCGGAGCAACTTTTGCTTTTGTTCCCTTCCCATCCGATCCTTATATAATACCTTTCGTACGAATTCCAGTTCACTCGACTCTACCGATTTACCCTGATTCTTCCGTATCTAATAAATTTCACGGGAGAATTCAGGTTAATTCGGATGTTGCTCGGATGAAAACAAACAATCGCCTCCAGTCGGCCGATTACCTTCGAAGAGGAGGACTTTCGGGATCAGGCTGGAAAGTGAAAAGGTAGATGGAGGAAGGAGAGAACGAACGAGGGAGAGACGAGCAAGCGGAGCTGATTCTCTTTGTTTGGCGATTCCCTCGCTTGGTATGTTCAACGTTTCCATCAGATTGTATGACTATTGATCGGTCTTTGGCCTTTCGCCCTGGACACCTCGTTGCCACCCCTCTGACGTCTCATTGCTGGTTCAACCAATTGACCAATCGACCAATCTGCGAATCAAGGTGATTGTACGTCTCGCACTGGACGTGCGGCTCCGCACAGAATCCCTTATCTTTCGAAATTGGAGACCAAGATTTTTAGAAAAAAAAAATCAACTTCATTGTTCTCTCTCGTACGAACTTCCGAATCTCCTCGGCTTCTCGCGTATCTTGCATTTACAGATTCTCGCACTTCACGGCTTCGCTCGTCGCCCTCGCTTTTCCTTGTGCGTCGAAGAACCCGACCGACCCCCCGCGCAGATGTAACACTCGGTGTTCCGAGACGCCGTAAAAATGAAGCCCTCTAGTGAAATCGTTTCAAACTCGCTCAGCGAGCAGCTAAGCCGCGCTTTAAAAAGCTCGTGAAAAATTGCTGCTGGTTTTATTTTTTTTATTTTTCCTCCCCTGCCCTAAAGCTCGCATCACACGATAGCTCGCACTCCGCGCTGCTTCTCTCTCACAGCTTCCTTCAGTTTCTCTCTCTCTCTCTCTCTCTCTCTCTCTCTCTCTCTCTCTCTCTCTCTCTCTCTCTCTCTCTCTCTCTCTCTCTCTCCCTCCCCCTCTCTCTCTTCCCATACTCGCTCGGACTCTCTTCACGGTCTCTCCTAAACCCACGACCGTCTCTCCTTTTCTCCGAGTCTCAGCCTCCGGCATCGCCGCCATTGCCTCCCACCCACCCCCCTCCTCTCCTCTCCTCTCCGCTGTAAACACACTCAAGATTAATTATAGCGAAGCCGTGCGGGCATCCCTTACAACGCTGATCTATTCGAGATCGAATCAAGAAGGATAAAGTAGATGGGAGTGGAGAATTTATGAGTACTCTCTGAGTTCGTCCCCGAGGCCCGATACTGGATACCAGATAATAGATAGAAGATAGAAGATACTCAGATAGTAGATAAAGGAGAAGCGAAGCAGATATTACTATCAAACTCCTATTTCCCTTCAGGGAGGCGGAGCGAAGTAGCGCGGTAGATGCAATACGTATAACGAACGTTTGAAAGCATTTCACTCGTATCGCTTAAGAAACGCTAAACGTTTAAAGCGAGCGTAAAGTTTCGAGCTCCGAATCCGCCAGTTTTCGCAGCAGAGGAGCAGCATCCTCGCGCTGTCACCGATAGATCCATCCTCTAACGAGGAGATGGAAATACAGAATCTCCAAGAGACGACACATTTTGACTGTTCCTCCAAAAGGGTCCGTAAGGCCGCTTGTATCGCGGCTCGATCTCGGCTGGCAAACCAAAGCTCGCTTTCAGGTTTAAATGGCGACTAAGTAAGCTTCCTTCCTGCCTTCCTTCGCCTTCGTCTACGGCCTCGCAAAGCAACCCCCTCCCCTCCCCCTTCCTCCCCCCGGCCAGGGAACACCAATCCCACCCAAGCCCCGCTGCAGCCTCCAACTTATGATACACGGAGGCGTCGTTACCGCCAGACCCCTTTACGCTTTCTCGCTTACCGAACCGCCGTCTTTTCCTCTCAAGCCTCACCGCACTCGTTCCCCCCCTCGTCCTCGCTCGAGACTTTGCTTACTTGCCTGCCCGCCTGCCTACCAAGTGTAACGAGGACTCGGTACTCGGTGTCCCCGAGCGCGGTGTGCATAGCCATATCCGAGATTTCATTATTAATATTTAACTACTGCGAAAGATTAAAAAGTTTGAGGAATTTTAATATACCTAGCTAGTATAGCTCGGTGGCTTCTTACGTGGCTGGCTACACGTAGAACTACTGGACGGTTAGAAGGTTGCTTCGGTTGAAACCCTGCCAGACGAGAATTAAAATTCGGTTCCCGTGCCGAAGACTCGAGAATCTCTTTAATGCTTCTTCTTCTTCTTCTTCTTTTTTTTCCTATGTCATTTGCTCTTCTTTTTCTGGGCATATTATACTCCGTGTATGTATGTATAGCTGTTTTTGCTTTGATCATCCCCTTGATTCTTGGATGTTGCGAATTTGTCAGTACACGTATATGTATGTAGCTAATACTGGTGGCGACTGCAGCATACGGAATTACGTGGATATGGGACGTGGGTTCGGGGCAGAACGCACTTGGAACGATTAGAAACGTCGCGACGTACCGGTGACGCTGCCGATCGAAAGTTTCGACGAGACGCGAGAGCCAGAGGGACGATTAGTTTGCAAATGACCTTAACTTTGTCGAGATCTTTATCCTTAAAAGTACGAGGAACTTTCCTTAGGGAGACAAGGCTCGGGCATTGCTCGATTGTGACGTCCGGAAATAATAATTCACTCCCTTCTCACTCTTTCTCTCTCTCTCTCTCTCTCTCTCTCTCTCTCTCTCTCTCCTATACCATCCCTCACTGCCCTTCGTTCTCATCTCTGTCGAATCCGGCCGGAGTTCGTTAATTATGACGCGACGTTTCTTCCTTTTCCTATTCCGACAGCTGCTACAGGCACAACTTTTCCAATAGGAATCCGGCCTATAATCGAAATTCGCTCTGATGCTTTTATTTATATTGCCAGTCGGCTTATTCTGACGCGATCCACGTCCGGTATCAGCATCCCCTCGCTCCCTTGGTCCAGAGAGGGAGGATACAGGCAAGTGAAAAGTTAATAGCGGAAGGACTTGACGAAATAGTTCTACAAATAGTTAAATAGTTTGCGTATACAGGGTGTAACTATCAGAATTTAAACAGGATCATCCGGATGCTGCGTTACTATCTGTTCAAGGTACCGAGCATCTTTTCAATGGCTCCTTATCACCTTCTGCTAGCGTTCCTCGGTGCATCAGGAGTCCTGAAGTATATCGAAGGATTTTCCAAAAATGACTCGAGCTTTCATCAAATCCAAATAGCAGCGAATACATAGGGTGACTCCGAAATGAGGGCAAAGACGAGAATTAGAAACAGTGAGAGAAATTAGAGTAACGGCGGAGGGGAGAGGAGATCGGAGGAAGGGAGAGGACGGACTGCGAAAATCCTTTGGTCCGGAGGGATCAAGACGGAGGCAAACAATGCGGCTTCGCGTGTACGTCACTTAGCCGTATCCACGTTTCCACGTATTCAGTTATCCGCGTATATACGGGGATTGCGAATGTGCGGTCACCTGATTTATGGCCCCTCAAGATTATCGCTCCTTCCTCCAGCCGAATCCCCAGCCAGTCACCCGGCTGTCTGGTAACGCTCCGAGGCAACCCCGCAGCCAGCCACCCACGTCAACCGAAACCAGAACCAGGCCGAGCACCGGCAGCATCGGTACCAGGAGTTCTGGCCAACCAGTATCCTTCATCGGTTTCTCCGTTCTCCACACCCCGACTGCTAACCAACCACCCCCCCCCCTTCCCCCCTTCTGAGCCTCCGCAGTCCCCGTTCGCGACTTCCCACCATCGGCATCTTCAGCCAAAGGGTGGCGGGAGGGGGTGAGCGGGGGGCGCTTGGTCCCGGCTCCATCGGATTCAGAGAGTGCAGTATTCCACATACCAGTAGTAGCTGGTACTAGCATCTAACGGCAACCATTCCTCCCCTATCCACACCAAACGAGCTCTGCACTCTGGCTTGAGACGTTGTCAGGGCTTAAATCTTACCCTCCCTTTTAGCCCAGGCCAACCCCACCTCCCCCAGTCCGCCTTCCGCCCACCTCTCGGCAAACTGACCCCGTAAACTTAGTCCCCTTTCACTCCCCTTTCTGTGCTCTGCCTCCAAGAACCTCCGCCGATGTTCCCCACAGCAAATAGCCCAAGAGAATTCGGTCCAACGGAGCTGTGACATAGTTATGACCGGCCTTAATGCAGCGCCTTCGTGCTCGCTCGTACGCGCCTTTATTATCGGTCTCTGCCTCCACCCCCCCTCCACCCCTCATGACCTATGACGAAGTTTTACTTAGCTCTCCTTCGGGTCTTCTTTGTTGAAATTTAAGTAGGCACGGTTTTCAGAAGATTCGAGATACATAAATCTACTTAACGGCGGTGCGTATTTTAGGATCCTTTTGAGAAATTTAAATATAGGTATAGAATAAATTTGAAAAATTTTAAATGAGACGCCAGTTATCATACAAGAGGAACCTTGTATTATTATAGCCATCTTTCTGAGGATCCCATAAACTCTGGTAAATTAATAGCTCCGCGTGTTTTTGACAATTTCGAAGATTTCCATACTTTGGTTCTTTATCTTCAAAAATTATACTTCGATCCAATATCTCTCCGAGGTAATTTCATGGAATATCATACTTTCCGTCTGCAATTGATCGATTGGCTGTTAAACCCGGACGTTCCTGCAGAATGCCCCGGGGAGGGTGTCACATCCCAGAATAATGTTCGGTAACATAAACTGGTGAAGTTTTCAGTGAAACTAGGGAAAAGCTATAGCGATAGCGACTCAGCGAGGAAGGAGAGGTCGGAGGTGACTGAGGTGATCTCGAGGCAGTGGCGGACGAAGGGGGGTGGCGGGGTATAGGACGAGTGGGGTGCGCTAGATAGGAGACGGGTCAACGGGTATGAAATTTCAATGAGGCTACACGCCGCTCGCAGAAAGTCCCGCGCGAGTCCAGCTATAGAATTATGCTTCGAGTCTGAAATATCGAGCGACGCGCCAGAAGAGACACATCGTGCATTCCCTTTCAACCTGACCCAAGATTCTCTCGACCCCGCTTTACCGAAATAACGCGAAGCCCTCTTCTCCGGGATCCTCGAAGGGTTGGGGTTGCGACACTCGTAGTCATAGAGATTGCTCTCAGGGTATAAGGGCGGAAGGGATCAGAGCCAAGATTCCAGGAACATCCAAAAACATACCACGTACGGCCCCTTTGAAGTTTGATATCTCGTTTGCCGGAAATCACACCCTGAGAAATCAGTATCACGCCCCACGTTCTTAACGTCCTCTTCGTCCCTTGCGCTCCCCCAGTGCCACCCTTCCCCTTGTTATTCTCACTCTTATCGCTCTTCGTCCTTCCTCGCGTCACATGCCTTCATCTCCTCACGCTGTTTACGCCATCGTCTCGCACCCAGCGTCCTTACGGCTTCCTCGGGAAGATCTTTAAAACTTGGGCGCGTTTGTCTTTGATGCTCGATGGAAGCGGCACTGGCACAAGTTTTAGCAAAGGAATTTCTTCGTTCGGTCAGAGTCAGGGTTGAGCCCGGAGCTCAGGATTTGGCGCTCGCGTAGATCGGAGCGAGTACCTGGAAGATTCAGAGATATAGGCGGGCCGAGAATGGAAGTGGGGGTGATAAGAGAGTTAGATTACAACAGGAAAAGTGGAACGAAAGGAACTGGTTCCTCGAGAGGAGGATGGTGGCGGAATGTTATTCAGAAGCTGAAGCGTCCACGTGGCTTCGCCTTCCTCCCCGGGTCCTTCGTAAGCTAAACGTGCGGGAAGGCAGTTGTGGCAAGCAAAGAAATCGGAGAAACGTGCGCTTTAACGAAGCCCGAGCCAGGGGAAAAAGGAGGGTGGGAGAGGGGGTGGCTACCCCAAAATTAGAAATGGTATTCAAAGGTCCGGGGGTATTTTCCTCATTAGGTAATAAGAGTGAGTGCTTGTAACGCAGACCCTTCTTCGAGGCTTTCCATCCGCTGTCTTCCTCCTCTCCTCGCGATCTCCTCCGACCCCCTAACCCTCTAGCCCTCTGCCTCCCCTTCGACCCCTTGTCTTCTCAGTGTACGTTCGCAGAGACCCGACTGGCTGGCTGGTCGACCGGCAGCCCGGCCGCTAGCTTGAGAGTCTACCGCCAGTCAGTATGTCAAACAAGCCAGTCAGTGTACCAGTATTAGTAGCAGAAGCACCAGCACCAGTATCAGCAGTATCAGTAGTAAAAGCAGTAACAGTGGTAGAAGTCTACTCCACGGCCCGAGTGGAGGAAAGAACTGCGCCAGGAGTGGGAACGTGCTGGTTCTGGACCCCCAGACTCTTGCTGTCCGAGTAAAATATTCAAGCCTCTCAACAGCACAATGATATGTGCTCTCTCCGTCTAACCTTCTTCCCCCCTTCCCCCCCCCCCCTACTCATCATCTCTCTTCAGCCTCCCTCGGTCTCTACGTCCGAGCCTTCATCTTCCAGACTCGAGCCGTCGACTTTTTGCAAGCGAGCTTCAAATCTTCACGGGTCCATTGCCTTCGAAAGAAACTTCAACTCGGCCGACCGGTACCTTCACGGGGATATTTTTTCAAAAACTTCCAGTACCTCCTCTACCCAGTGAAAAAAAATGTGGGGTTCTTCGAAAAGACGGCAGCTCGGAATTCCGTTAGCCTTCGGGTGACCCTCCGGAGCCAAGATCGCTGTTTTCTAAATCCCCGTGGACTCGACCAACGGTCTAGCGTGTCTATCCCCATATGTACGGAGGAAGACGAAGGGTTCGTTTTGAGCATCGGGTGCGTTTGGGGAATCCTGTAGGGAGGGGTGGTACGGAGGGATGTACTCAAACGTAAACGCGGCAGGATGAGTTTCAGAGTTTGAGAGCTCAAGGGAAACTCGAAGTGAAGCGTGGATTCCCATCCGGTTGGATAAAAAGCTCAGTGGTATTCACGATCGGACGCAACACGTAAAGCGATGCACAGTGGAAGTCCAGCAACAGCAATAGCAACGGTGCGCGGGATCGGCTGCTACCTTTCTATTAAAGTGCCTTTCGTTTCGCCCGTAATACCGTAAACAAAATATATATATAGGAGTGTACACAGGACTCTGGCCGGAACAGCTCTCTCTCGCTGAGGAGAAGGGTAGAAAGAGAGAAGTTGTGTCCGGTGAATTGAGGAGGGACGCGCAGAGCGAGGGGTTGCGAAGGGGATAGGTAGGGACAGAGAGAGGAAACGGAGAGACGGGACTGGGGATAGGACGAGATACAGAAGGAGGAAGAGCAGAAGGTCGAGAAGAGGAAGGAAGAGAGCCCTTTGAATATAACCGCGATTCGTGTCGGCGGTTCGTCGGTCGGCCGAGGGTGGATTGGAGTTCGCCCGGAGGATTGGTACGAATATTTAAAATGCTGAGGGATTTTAAAATACTGAAGGGAGTCCCAGTCGTTGCGGCTCTTGGCCCGAATGCCCAGGAGTCCAGAGAGCAGCTCGATTAGCGCCGGCGTCTCATTTGAGAAACTCTGAACCGAGCGCACAGTCAAAGTTACGGAAATCGAGGGGAAGAATTCAGGATTTCAAGGAGTGACCCACCCACCCCTCTCCCGGCCTCCCCTCCGTCTCTGAAATCCTCGCACGCCCTCTTTGCATCGACGTCCCATCGGCCTACACTCGCTCAGTCAGTCTTCCGGCGCTTCGGTCCTCCCAGTCTTCCAGTCCCTCCTCAGTGCCCTCCGGTGGAAGCTTAAACCGTCTGAAAATAGCAGGGGAATTTTTTTTTCCCCCCCACCACCCTTTACGTCCTGCTTCTCTTCCGCATTGCTCCCTTCTGCCTCTTTCCATGATTCTCCTAGCTAACTTCTCCTCGCGACCTTCCCTGTTATGGGATCTCTCTTCTGCTCCTCTCTAGCCTGCAGCCACCGGTTTCCCCTTTATTCTCTCGACTCTGGACTGGCCGGTCCACTCGCTCACTGATTTAGAGGGATCTAACGCGATTATCCCGGGAAAGAATGGCGTGTCTATCGGAAACGTGCGAGATTTCAGGCTGAAACAATAAAAGGGAATAGAGTAGAAAATAGTGAAAGAGGCTCGACGCCAGAATGAAACGGCCGAAGAAGGGTTGCGCTCGAAGCTCGGTGCCTCGGCTCGAGGATTTTTTTCCACGCTCGGCTTCAAGTGTGAAATTCGAGGCTGTTGGAGGCAGCCGCGAGGCATTGTTATTTTAATTTGCTATTGTTCAGCGGGAAACCGACGATTACATACGAGCCCACGAGCCCCCGTCTACGCTGCGCGCGCCAGCTACAAAACACGAAGCTGCGAAACCACTTGTGCCACCTGCTCTGGGAACCACCCCTATACTCTCTGCATCCACTACCCCATGTCAGTCCGATGAAAAATCCCAGAACCTATTAACAATAACTTCTTGGCGACACAGTCTCACCTGATATATAGCCGTATAACAACACAGCCTTATAAAGTTATCGCCCATCTTAACCGTTCCCCCATTAACTTTGCCATTTCTATCGGAAACTTCCATCGCAACGATTATAAGATTAACACCTATTTTTATCTTAACGATCCTAGAACCATGGCCCTCCTATCCGGTCCCTTCAAATAATCGAGGGTCATCGATGACGATACAGCGTCTCGTAGCTGGTTGCTAGGGAGATCCGCACGGATGGTTCGAAGGGGCGGGAAAGAGAGGGAAAATCACCAGCAAAGGGGTAGTAAGTTTAAGAATGATTGGACACCGAAACAAGGGCGTGCTATGGGCTCTGGTATAGATCTTACGCAACTATGGCTCCGTGGAGCTCGAAAGGAGGTAGAGGCAAAGAGTTGAAAGGGTTGAGCCAGACGTAAAAGAGAGAAGCTTTTTCCGTATCCAGCAGCTATAGGGGAAGGAGACGTGGATGGGGCGTAAGCTCATATTTTGGTCACTCCGCGGAGCTTTAATAAAGAAAGCTCTCTTTCCCGGCCTGTGCCCTATGAGAGGCGGTGTACCGTAAACTGGCCATATACATAGCACTGGGTTATATAAAACCAGTTTGGTATAGATATATATATATATATATATGTGTGTGTACATATATGAAGCACATAACGGTGCTTAGATAGGGTGCAGAATGGTGTATATAAGTCAATGGTGGAAGAGGGATGCTACAAGGGGGAGGTTCTGAGTCTGTGGTATATGACACGGGGGGAGAAGAGAACCATGGGAAAAGGGATGTCTAGGGTCTAGGGGAGAAACGCTCGACTGGAAAGTCGAGTCAGGGATGCTAAGGGACGAAGAAGAAAATAGAGCCGCGACGAGGGGAGACGAGGAGAGCCGAAAACCAGAAATAAGATTCACACCCCACCACCCCACCCCACCTCAAGGAGAGACTCGCGATATTAGTTCCCGTATTTCGAAAAATCTCACGAACCACCGGCGCTCGCCACCTCCGCCGCTGCCTATATTGCTATTTGCATACCGTCGACCACAATGAATATGGATGGGCGACCTCCAGCGGGCTTCCCAGAAATCGGAACCCTGGCTTTTGGAATTTTTACTACCCCTCCCTCCCCCACCCCTCGGCTACGTACTTTCCTCGTTCTCTTACCATTTGACTCTTTTCGTGTATCTCGTTTTCCGCGTGCCTTCTCGATACCGGGTGTTCTTCGAAATTTATTCATCGACTGGCCACGTCTGCTTCTCGAATAACCAGCAGTTTTTTCCAACATCTTGAGAGATATTAACCTCAAAAATGTTCAAGTCCTACGAGAAGAGTCCACGTTGTATCTGGTAGCATCCTTACTCTCTCTCTCTCTCTCTCTCTCTCTCTCATCCTAAACCACTCTCCGACTCCACTCTCTCTCCGAGCACCCCTCTTAGACCCACCGTTTTCCTCTCGAGAAGACGGGCATGTCTCTTTTGCAACTTTTGTCCTTAGAATCTCGTTTGTTTCTTTCCCCGTCGCCATGACGTCACGGAGTCAGACTGATCTTCCACGTGAAAAAAAAAAAAAAAAAAAAAAAAAAAAACGAAACACTGCACTCCTTTATCTCTCATCTACATATGCATATACGTTACGTCTCTGCTCGTTACACGTATAACTGTATCCCAGCCCTGTTTAACCGTGTCCCTCAGTTGTTACCCTAACGCTCGAGCTCAGCCTGACATTTGGCAAAGATAATGGGTTCCCGGAACGGAGAGTCGGTCTACGGATTCGGGTATGCGTAATCAGAGATATCCATTGGTAATTAACGGATCAGTGGGAGGCATCCGAAATTGGGTACTGGGAGAGGCACGCGTTGTGTTTACCTATCTGCCATTGAGATCTGCCGGCGAAGGAGATGGAGTTGAAAGGGGGGGGAGGGGAGGGGGGTGGTGTAGCATGAGGATCCATTGGCAAATTGCGAATTGCGATACGCGCCCATATATATTTCAGTCCTCTGGGTCAAGGAGTCACGAGAACCGGCAGACTCCGAACAAAGACGATGATTAGTAAAGCGTCGCTAATTACACTCTGAGATAAAATATATCACAAACTCATGCAAACTCTCTGGCATTCTGGATGACGGTTGATTAAGGGTTGTAATCATGAGTTGGATACAGCGACGACACATCCGGCTGAGATGACGAGTCGCGGGTTTATTAGTAAGCAAAGTCCCACTCGAGTTATATTTATACATGACGTAATGGGGGGGGGGGGGAGAGGGGGAGGGGTGACGAGACTTTTGAAGATGGGGATGTATAAAATGACGGTTCAACCGGTTGAGCCGAGGTCGCGGAGCGATGTGACAGGACAGAGGTAAACTGAGCGAGCGAGCGAGCGAGCGAGCGACTGTCTCTCATTAAAAATAATTTCGTGTAAATAAAACTTGTACAGCTATGTCAGTGGCGAGACACCCTTTTCAAAAAAACATTTAATTTAATGCGCAATTATGAGGGGATGACCTGCCCGTGACATCTTCTTGATCCAGTCATACGACGAACGCCTGGTACCTAAACCATTGGAAGGAACACTCGTCGTGAATCTACGCTAATGGCTACGCCGTATAGAGATACAGATTACATTTTCGAATTACAACCAGTTTTAGAAGAATTTTTTTTATCTTCTTCTCGGATACAGGCACGATTAACGTTTTCCTGCGATTCGATGGACAAGCCTTCTTCTGCGCTAGGAGGAAACAGGATCCTCCTGCTTGGAGCTTAATGGCATTAATTTTTAATAGTATTTTGGTAGATAAGCTTTACTCCACTCTATACGGTATACACGGTACGCTTGTTCGGTCTATTTTGCAGTGGCTACTTCTACCGTGCGTTTCATTCGGAATGAAGTACCTTGGCAGTTTATAATGCACAGCGCCCTAAGTGTTCACGTAAACCTCATAAAAATCAAGTTATTATTTGGCTTCGTTAACGCGTTATTGGCCGGAGGAGGGAGGGTTGCTGGTCGCTGGTAGAGCGATAGAAGAAGTATGACAGAGAGAGAGAGAGAGAGAGAGAGAGAGAGAGAGAGAGTGGGGGCGGTATAAGGGTAGTCGATATTTCACGCGAATTATTGGGGAGCGAAAATGCTGACTTGCTGATCTAATCGGTGTGTATTTATTGCTCGGTGTATCCTTTGGCCTCGCGCTTCTGCATGCTCTCCCTCAGGTTATATTTTAGAATATTATTTTCATATTCGTTACCTGGCACGCTTCACTTGACACGCCGTCCAAGTATACCAGAGGTGCCTATATACCTGTATACTAAAAAAAAATGTACATGTATACACTATGTTCATATGTTCACTATAAATATAAAATATAAATAACCGGAGTAGTACAGCTCACTCTCTCTCCCTCTCTCTCTCTCTCTGCCTCACTTCCTCCATTTGCAAGAGAAAATCCCCAGTTCTGCCTTGTTATGTAGATTACTGTAAATATAGTGGTACACGAACATAATACCCGTATATAAGAGGGATGTTTGTATTGTCGACACTTTCCCGTAATTAGCGAAATGAGATTAAACTCCGGTAGCAGGAAAACTTTGAAGTATCAGGTTTTCATAAATCGATGGAAACTGCTGGGGGTGGTTGCCGGAGGAGAGGTAGGCAGATCCGACTCAGAAAGGGAGAGATGAATTCAGAGAGAAAAAAGAGGGGTGTGGGAGGGATGCACGAAAAAAAAAAAAAAAGAAATGGGAAAAATGGGCAATGCAGATTGAAGTGTAGCATCGCTTTTGAACTGTGCACTTTGGTTCAATTAAAAAATGTCAAGGAGAACGAAGTCTGCTCGACATTCCATCCTCGACTGTTTATGACGCGTATAAATTTTTCAATCTGATCTCAAGCTCTGTTATGTACGCAGGTCTCTTTCCCTCCTGGCCATTCTCCTACGCTCAGCGTCGTCATAACCGACGCTGGTATCACCATTACCATCACCACCACCATTGCCACCATCGGCATCACCAGCAGCGGTACAGTTCTCCATTTTTCTCCCTGTTGTATCCTCCCCTTTCTCTTCCTCCTCCCTTCTCCTTCCACCGACCTACCTTAGAAAGACAATTTTAATGCCGATTGGACGTAGAGCTTCGCTACGAGCTGGTCTGGTGGCCCGATAAAAAAATGAAACCACCGTCCCGGTTTGAGGACGACAAAGTTGAAACGCTTTTCTTGGGAATGGTTAGAATAATATTATGACAATTAAGACAGTGGCCGTGATAAGAAGGGAGCAAGAAGAGAGCCTCCTGCTACGGCCATGCCCTATACCCAGCCTCGGCAGCCTCGGCAGTCTCGGCAACCTCAATCGCTGCCCCAGAAGTCATAGCAGCCATCGTCCCATCTTTCACTCCTTCCCCCTCGCCACTTTCACTGCCGTCGCAAACAAGGGTGGGTCTAATGGAACCAGCCCCGTCTTCCTTTCCATGTTAACTCGATCGCAACCCTTAAAACTCAACATTAAAGGGCCACCCTCTGCGGAGTCTCCTTCGAGGGGGGGAGGGTGGAGCAGACCGTGATCTAAATAAAGATACCATCGAGGAGCGCAAGCTACTTCGTAGAAATATGATTCGAAAAGTCCTGGGCCAGCGATTCCCTTCCACAGGCTTCCCTGCCACATTGCCACTCCTATCCACTTTGTACCTTCCATCACATTCCATCCACTCTCTTGGCTTTATTCACTTTTATTTCTCGTATCCACTCGTCTTCTTTATTTCGGAACCCCCCACGTAACGACTCGATCTACGTGAATCCCGTATGAAAAAGGGATCAGTGTTTTTGCAGGAGTATCGATGTGACACATTTGCCAGAGGCGTCCGAGGCCTCGTGTAACAATTAGAGTTGCGGCTGAGTTTGGGGTTGACCGCGACAAAGCGTGCAACACCGAAGTATTGAGCCGTGTATTTCACAGTGGCCTCCGCTTCTCTATTTTCACCCTCCGTCGAGTTCCTCGTTTTCGCTTTCTCTGTATTTCTCTCTCTCTCTCTCGCTCTCTCTCGCTCTCTCGCTCTCTCTAGACCGATGAAACAGCAGACAATCGAGGCGTATAGGCATACATAGACAGTGGGGGGGAAGAGGGAAGAGAGAGAGAGAGAGAGAGTAACAGGGCGTGCGCGTCCACGTACATAAATGCACGCGTGTCCCAGTGTATATAAATATACGTGTATAACCGAAACGATCTGTAATGAAACCAATACACGTGTGTGTCGGCAGAACAGTCAGGAACACATTGGAACTAGCGAAAGCTCCGACCGAACACACGAAAACACTCAAACGTTCCGGAAAACCGAACGATCTGCGGTTTGGCCAGTGGCGCTCAACAAACCGATACATGTGGATTCGCCCGAGCGAGTTTTCGATACAGCATCCATGTCTGCTTCAATTTTTTTTTACTCCAGTGTACTTTGTCTATCTTCTCTTACTTCTTTCGCTCTTTCTCTCTCTCTCTCTCTCTCTCTCTCTCTCTCTCTCTCTCTCTCTCTCTCTCTCTCTCTCTCTCTCTCTCTCTCGCTCCTTTGCTATCCCTGTCCCAAATCGTGTAATAATTCTTGGCGGTGGCCGTTAAGAGGGACGTGGCACCTCGGCAACAGCCTTGGCAGTCTCTGCGATAACATAGCTCTCGGCTGAGATCTACCTTCAGACTTCTGGCCAGAAATCCGCGTCCTCTCGTGCTCCTTTTTTCTTGTTAGACTACTTTTTTTTTACAGCATCGACCGGCGAGAATATTTTTAAAAATTCGAAAAATTCCGGAAGAAGAGAACGAACATTCCGATGAACGAAAATTTGTAGTCGGTGGCGATTTTCCATTTAGGGAAAAACTCCTAGGGGTAATTAGTCTAGGAAAGTAAGAGGGTTGAAATTTGTTAGGGAGCGAAACCCCTGGGTCCCAGGAACGGACACAGTTGTTGACTCGTGGACCTTCCAGTGGAAAAGGGTCTGGCGACTTTGAACGAGAGGGTGAGCGGAAAGAGGGGTGGAGGGGGAGAGTGAGGAATGTGGGCCCTTTTGAGGCTGATCACCCGAACGACTTTAGAAGGTCAAATTTATCTTCTTCCTTCCTCTCAACCTCCAACGACCCCCCTGCCCCCTCTCACTCATTGGTCGAAAACCGCAAAGTCTCAACAACCAGCTTATATAATTTATTCCGAAAATTAGGCCGCCATTAGGCAGCCACTTACGCTCCTCTCTTTGCTTTCTTCACTCTCTTTGGCTCTTAACTCTCATCTACCATCGAGAAGTCACCCCCGTACGTCCCGCGACCATCCCTCTGCTCCTCCGGAGCAATCAGCATTGATTTTTAATAAGTCTCCCATTTCGCATACCCATACCCACTTCATCTCGGGATTCTCTCTACTCACCCTCTCCAAGACTCTCTTCTTGCCATTTCTCTTTTTTTTTTCCCCCGTCCCTATCAGCAGCCACCCTTAACTACACATAGAAGGTTCAACCCTCGAATTCCCTGGACCGCAAATCGGTCTGCGAACCAGCGTCGGAGGCCGAGAGGGGGTGTTATATCTCCCAAGACGCACAGAATTTGCCACAATTTCTTTTGCCGCCGGCTGACGTAAAGTGTGGAAGAGACCGGAAGTGAGACGCAGAGAGGAGCGAAAGGGCAAGAAAGCAGGAAGGCAGGTAGAGAGAAAGGCGGCGGCAGGATTCAGTGATTTAGTAATAGCTACCAGCGGCCCTTCTGAATATAAACCTGCCGGGAATAAAACTACCCCTAACTCTCCCTCTCCCTCTCTCCCTCTCTCCCTCTACCTTCGTTTCCAACAACAAAAAAGCGCGTCCTCTTTGGAGAAACTTAAAATGTTGTTACAACCCTCGGGCTACTATCGTCCCTCCTGCTTCTGCTCTTCCTCCTCTTTCTACTTGCTCCGCTGCTTCTACCAATTTTCCTCCTTTTCCTGGTTGGCGAACCTGCTTAGACGTCCTACGAGCTCGAATAAACTACTCGCTCTACATTCTTTATCTTTAATCCTATCTTACCACACAGCGTATAACTTTCTTTCACCATCCAAGTGTTTTCACAATGCTCGTCGTTGTCGCGCGCACCCATTGCCATTCCGGGCTGATTGTCGGTTTCTGCACTGACAAACTTTTTAGCTCGTTCACTAGTTTTAAATTAATATTGTCCATTACCCACGTGGAGGCTACACTCTCCTCATTGATTTACATATAAATGTCTGTGCGTGTCGCACGCAACTTGACTTCGAGTCAAATTGAACGAGAGCAAAGATGGGTATAGGGGAGAGGAGTGGAGCAAGGGGAAGGAGAGCAAAAGAGGGAAGAAAATTAACCAACACGAAATGGTTGATCAACGAATTTCGTTCGAACTTTCGAAAATGTTGCCTTGGAAATTGCCTTAGAGGTATGACGTACGCTATGACGATAACATATTGAAGAAGACTGTATGGGAGGGGGGGGTTGTATCGAGGTTGCGAATGGGGTGGTTCTAGCCGAATGAGAGGGATGCTGCGGATGATGATAGAAAGCATAAGTATGTGAGCGTGGAAGGTAGAAAGTTATAAGCATATACAAGGACGAACCCCGGCACAAGCCAGACTTAAGGTAGACTTAAATTGGACTTAAGTTTCGACTTCTCCCGGTTTAGCCGCAGTCTAATCCCCATCGCTTCTACTTATAATACGATTCTGCAGCCCTCGCGCCCCTCTGTGACCGAAGGGCACGTGCTGGTTAAAGGCGCCGTAAAGGTTTCGACGGCGTCGAGGGACGCTATCCCTACGTGGCCGTCAGGACGGCGAAGAGTAAAGCACAAAGAGGGTAGCGCGAATGAAGGGAGGGAAAAAAAGGAGAGAGAGCCAAGTACGGCAGCGGTCTTAACCCAGCGCTGGTACCTGCCTCTTCCAAAAAAAAAACTCCTTTCATTTTGTCCTCGCGAGGAAGGAAGAGCAGAGGGTGCCAAGGGGGGGGGGGGTATAGATGGGGGTGAATTATCTACTCGGAAGCGAGTCATCTTTCGGCGGGGCGCGGATTAAAAATCTATTATTTAAGCGGCCACCCAGCGAAGCGTAAATCGCGCCGAGGAACCTCGTAAATTGCTTGGCCTTGCGAAAAATTCTCAAAACTTTCCCCGAGCGTTTTCTCATTATACACCGACAACGCCCTGACCCCCCGCACGGTATAGGCCTTCCTGTATTTTCCAAACTTCTTTCTTTTTACTCAATTTCTGAATCTTACGCAATAGCCATCCCAATGAGATGCTCGAATCTGTGTTCTTAAAGTTTCATCCTGCGAAAGGGTTGTTGCTTCTTTTAGGAATTTTCAAAAATTCTTTCCATCTCCGCCGACACGGCAAGTGGCTACGGGTGTATGAAAAATATTCTGTGATACAGTAATACAGTACGGAATTAAGTGGACACACTGTACATACTGTAGTAACGCCAAGTGCCAGTCGATTGCCTTTCCCTGTCGGATGTAGCTTCTCGTTAGAGTTCAGCATCCTGGAGTTATCGACTCCCCTCTGGCTGGGGAGAAACTTGACGAACCTGTACGCGATGTGGGTGGCATTGGCGTTGATGCCGTTGATGCCGTTGATGCCGTTGATGCCGTTGATGCCAGTGGGGTAGGTACCGAGTAAATTAACCCTCGGGAGACGAAATACGTATACCACAGAATTCCCAGTCAGATAATGCTATAGATATCTACGACCGAGAAAAGGCTCGCGAGATCCTCCATCTTTCGGAATTCAGACAAAATTGAACCCTGCTTCTTTTTTCTTGTGTCTCGTGCAAATTCCAACCCTTATTCCCGATGGAGCTCAACTAACTTACTACCCCTTCTCAGGATTTCGGTAATCGAGCCCCGTACCAAAAGCACATTTGGCTTTCCGAAAAGGATACGCGAATACGCTATTGGCTTTCCCAGGCTACCGTATCCCATGGCGGGACGATATTTCATTCTGGTAATTATCCGAGGGTCCGATGCGATAGCAGTGGCGGCGTTGCGCTTGCGCCGGCGCCAGTGTTAATGTCCACTGATAATGTACCAATAGTGTCCCGATGTCCTGTGAGCAGCCGTTTGAGTAATAGACACAGAGCAAATGCACTGCTAAGCACTTCCGCCAAGATACGCGGATAAGTGGATTAAATTTCCCGATAGTGACGCTCCTTGGTAGCTGCGAGCTGAAAGTGCAAGTGGAAGTGAAACTTCTCCCGAGATATTCAGTTACGAATTGAAAAGTGATATTTGGGATTAGAGTTATTAAAAATATGTGACTGCGCATCTGGATAAGCCTTATCTTCTAATTTGTATATCTTGATTATCGTTACGGGATAATGAGATATTATTTTTCACGCGTAAGATTTAATTTGTAAGGGCACGATGCGAGTAAAGTGAAATTCGAAGATGTTGCTCGTTCGGGGTGACCAGGCACGTTCCGGAATAGAAATGGCACGAAGTATTGTTATCCAGCCTGGTCCAGACTCGCAATTCCATCCCGTAGGATCGATGCTTCGTGGACACGAGAAAGGGTAAAAGTGCGAAAGGATTGCAGCAGGAATGGAACTCGGGATGAAAGAGAGAAAAAGAATGCAGAAACGTATGTGTGTTTGTACGAGAGAATGGAAGGGGAAGTACAGTGTGATTCTGTGAGAGAGAGAGAGAGAGAGAGAGAGAGAGAGAGAGAGAGAGAGAGAGAGAGAAATTGTAGTTCAAATGGATGAGAAGAGGAGAGAAGGTTGCGGAGAGCAAGAGAGGCTCGAGCAATCGCAGCCTCCCGGTCCAACGCTCGTGATGAAGTTTTAAACTATAATATATCGTTGTTCAAGCCACACGCTTCGCGCTGTCGTGTGCGAAGCTGTGAGGCTGTGTCCGGGACACATGTGATCTGGCCGAGTTCGGCCCGTGAGAAGTGTAGGAGAAGGATGAAAAGAGGCAGAGTGATGGCAAGAGAGAGAGAGAGAGAGAGAGAAGCGTCAGGGTGGAAAGCGAGAAACAAGCTAGCTAACTGGGCAGCAGTGCAAGCGAGTGCTGAGAACACGCGGTGCTATAGTCTATAGGTATGCAGGGAAGCAAGCGATATAGCGGAATAGCGGCGGAGGAATTCTGGAGTCTAGCGTAAGGCTGGGAGGTGTCGTACGCCGCCATAGGTACTACAGCTGTGTGTGGCCTGTCCGCGGCCAAACAATGTCTGTCCGAAACAGCCGCGATTTCTCTTATCGCACATTCAAACGCGAAATAATGGTGGAACTTCTCCTTCGTTGGACGACAGCTCGACTAACTAGGCTGCCGGCTAACTGCGCCCTGGAGATGGCGTTGCTCCTGATTCTGCCCGACTCTCTTGATTTCCCCGGTCCTCTTGACTTCCCACGGCCGTTACTCCTGGGCAGCAATCTTGCCTCTCGGTCCACTCGCAGTTATCGTCCATGGACCAGGAGACGGAACGGTCACTCGTTTCCTGGAATGTGTTTTGCCCTTTTCCCATGGGAATTCACTATCCTCTATGGATAATGTGATTTACGCGTATCGCGCAAAGCCGATAAGACGCGCGAGCGTACATTTGCTAAGGGAGGGGCGGGATGGCTGCTGCTGGCTGAACATCCGGAGGCGACGCTGGATCCCGTGGTGGTGGTGCCCGAGGACGCAGTATGTCCTGGGCTTGGCTGGAGGGTATCGGAGGAGCAAGGGAGACTCGGTTGAACACATATTTGGGCTGGGATCAGAGAGAATAATCCTGGGGATTACCCCCAGGATTCCCCCTGGCTGCCACCCAGCTACAACGCCAACCGAAGCCATCCTCATCCTATCTGGATATCGACCCCAGATTTAAATACGTCCCTGCGAGAGACGCCTTTAGGCCTACTTTTCCAAATAACGCCATCCCCTCCATCCAAATACGTACACGTCTCTCTCCCTCTCTCTCTCTCTCTCTCTCTACTCCCGGCATTGATTCAATCGAACATCCCCTAAACGAGCTTCGGCAGCGCAGCAGCTCCCCTTTTACGTTTCAACTTTATTTTTATCATTGCCTTTTATATCCTACTCTTCTTCCTCTCCTTCGCCTGCAAGACAATCCTAGTCCCCATGCAAAATGCTCTTATCTGAGTCCAAAGTGTAAAATTACCCTCGACCACAGCATTTGCTCTTCCGATAGGTTCCGGCGATACTTCTCCCTGCCTCGTTTACCTCTTTTCCTCCATTTACCTTCCCTACGTCTCCTACCTCCTTCCACCACTCTGCCCTCATCCATCCCCTTCAGCTTCCTCCAGCAGCAGCTCTCTCCTCTGAGTCTCTCCTCCGAGAAAAGAAGACCAAACCAGTCAGACACTGACTAGCGAGGTATCTTCTTTTCTCTGATTCACCAGCTAACCGCACTTTATGGAATACTCCGATTAAAGCATTGAAAGCACGGCTCTCAACCGCCTGGCACTCCAGCTTTCGAAAACTCAAGCTCGCAACTTCGTCCAATGGATAAGAGAATCTCTCTCTCTCTCTCTCTCTCTCTCTCTCTCTCTCTCTCTCTCTCTCTCTCTCTCTTCCTGGCACATTTAAAGGTCCTCCGAATACCTACCCCGCCAACGGGGCAACTGCCGATCGATCCCACGTATCCTCCCTCTCCCTGGTACGTTTCACAAAAATCTACGGTACCGGGCATTAGCACGAGTTACCGGACGTTCACGAAATACCGTTCGAACCAGCTAAAATAAAATGTCCATCCGACGTAAAACGTTGCTCGATACCAAAATACGCAAAGAACGACCCGGAAGCAAACGAGTGGGTGTCGTTAATTTATAAAAAGAATTTGAGGAAGGAACGAGACAAGGGACGAGTGTCATGAAGAGAGTCATGCAAGAGTAACTAGCAAAGGGTGGAGTGGCAGCAGTCGACTCGCAGAGGGCTGGAGGGGCTCTCGGAGGTTCTGGATATAGCACAGTGGGTGTAGAGAAAAGAGAGTCAGTCGATACCTGTTGATACGTTTGCTGAAATAAAAGTCAACTTGTACGCCAAGTGTTTTAAAAGTCACACACACACACACACACAAACTCATACGTGCGTCTACCAATACGTACTGAAAGGGGGTGGATATTGGAACGATAAGGAAGTAAAGGGAAATAAAATATAGCGAGAGGGAGGGAGAGATCGTGTGCGAGAGAGAGAGAGAGAGAGAGAGAGAGAGAGAGAGAGAGAGAGAGAGAGAGAGAGAGAGAAGGATAGAAAATGGGTAGCACTGCCGTACCTCTGGATGCTGACGGTGATAGTGGGTAGGTAGGCAACCCTCGGTGAAGTTCTTGGAGAATAGACCAGTGCGGGAGGATGAGGCTAAGGATGAGGATGGGAAGCCGACTACATGGAAAAGTTGGAACAACTTTCGCGGGTACTGACGGAACCTCTGTTCTTTCTGGCATTTTATTATTTTAACGCTTCTGTCCCGAGCACGCCTTCCGCCCCTTGTACGGTCGTCGAATCGACCCTGGCGTATGTTCCAAATTAAAACCACCCTCCGGGCGATTCCGCCCTTGTCTCTGCTGTCTTCCATTTTTTCTTTCTTTTTATTTACTTCCCCGTCTCCCTCTGTCATTCGTCTGTCACGTTACGACCTACAGGACCACCTAGGGAAGGCGGGGGTGGGGGTGGGGGTGGGGGGGAAGGGGAAGGTTTGTATCTCTGGAAACGTGCTCTCCCTGGAAACGACAGAGTTTTCATGCATTGCAACTTTTCTTAGTTCAATTACATTTTCGTTCGATTAAAGGTCCCGCGACGAGCTTCCTGATTACTTGAGAAACAGGGAAGAAAGAGGAAGCCGAGTCTTTTCTCGTATATAAAATTCATATTAAATTCTTTGATCAGCCCTTAATGGAGATCGGGGCTCCTTCGATGGGCGACTTCGGATAGATTATTATACGATGTACATAGATGCAACGGATATAGGGGGAGGTGGGGGGAGGAGGGGTATTAAAATGCAACGACCTTTCGCTAACATTCTCACCCCCTCCCCCGTCCCCATCGCCCCTTCCCACGGGCCTGTCGCATTCACCATCTTGGATATTAAAAATGCAAAACAATCGCGAGGGTGAGGTGAATAGACTGCGTTCGAGCGAACAGAACGCCCCCTCCCCTCCCCATCCATCCTGCTATTCGATGACCGAACATCCCCCTGAATCCCTAGCACCCCCCCTCTCCCCGAAACCTTCCACCGCCATGTAAATCACACCGCTTTCAATGCTAGAAACCCTTCGGATTCTCTCGGGCTCTCGCCCACACTCATTCTTTCACCTCCCACATTCTAATATTCCCATATTTTCATATTTTTACAATATTTCCCTATTCCGACTCTGACGCGAGGCGGTTGCTTCTAGAATTTCTTCAGCTTTCTTCACAATTTCTCCCGTCTCTTTGTCACTTAGCCACTCGTATCGCGTATCGTACATCCATATGTCGTATGTCATTCTTCATCTTCCTTTATTCTCACATTGTCAGAATTCGATCGATCCCACCTCCAATAAACGATAGATAATGCACGGACCCTCTCTCTCTCTCTCTCTCTCTCTCTCTCTCTCTCTCTCTCTCTCTCTCTCTCTCTCTCTATCTATCTATCTATCTATCTATCTATCTCATGGTTGCGATGACAACGTAAATGATGGTACATGGTGACCCCGCAAAATTCCAGTCACTGCTCACTGTAATTATAATGAAAGAGAGTACTTTAGGGGGAGGGGGGGAGGTGTCAGTCGATACTACGTGAAGAGCGAGATAGAGATTCGGAGGCGCGAAAGACTGCGAGAGAGAGAGGAGAGAGAGAGAGAGAGCAGGAACATGTTGACTATTCACTCGGCGAGCCTTTGGCCCAGGCGTCCTCATTAAAAATAATCAATATCGCAATATTAACAAATGCTCCTGCCTTTCCCTCTTTGTCAACGAGAAATTTCTCTTTCTCCCTTGATGAATCTCTCAGTGATTCTCTCTAGCTCTCTCTCTCTCTCTCTGTCCTTCTCGCTCTGCTGGCTCGTTCCCCTTCCGAACGTGACCGTCCTTACAGAGGCCATTTGTACAGGGTGCGAGAGACGTACCTGGCCAAGTTTCTTTAAAATCAATACCTGCCGAACAATAAGTTCGGGTTATCCACACAGTGGTCATCTTGAACTGGCATCAGCGGCTTATCGCCCCCAATGGAGCAAACGCAATTTCTTTTAGTCGCGATTCCAGCTTCTCCGATCCTTATCTCAAAGAGGGACACTTCTCGGGCCAGCGACGTTCGCTTTTCTTTCAGGAGGATCCGAGGAGTCATCCCCCCCTCGTCCCTCTTTCTCCCAGCTCTGCTCCGTCGCTTAAACTTTTTTCATCTTTTCGGCGATAAGAGATATCAGCTGGCCACCGTGCATCGTTCGCTCTTCTCTTCAAGTCAAGTTAACGCGAAGAAAGTGCCGAGAGAGCTTGAAAAGGCCTCGTTTTAGTCTCGAGCGGCTGCTCGTTAACGAACTTTGTCCTATCGGCGAAAATATTCATGCCCGCGTGACGATCTATCAATCTACAAAAGGGTAGAGAAACTCGCTCAAAGTTTCGGCACTTTTTTTTTTTTTTTTTCCTTAAATTTTTCTTTTTCCTTCAACGAGATCCGAGCCTTATGAATATATAGATACACAGTCTTTCGGGGATGGAACTTTGTGGGTAAGATAATTTATTGGTAAATTCATAACTCACGATATTGAGCTTGATGTCTGAGAGTCATCTGGGCATCGGAAAATGTCTTTTTATGGATATAAAAAAGTAATATCCATAGGGAGAGGAGCGTTAGCCATCCCGAGCGGCGTGGCGACGCCGAGCGTCGCGACTTTGAGCTTTTCGAAAATGCTGGGTTAAGCGTCGCCGAATTACAGGGGGTTGGTATACCTGCAAATGACAGGACTCGTGCAGCCTCGCCTGACCAGTGTAATATTTCGGTAAGTGACTCGACGAATCCTTCGTTAGGACGGGAAGAGGGGCGGAGGAGCAGAGGAAAAAAGATAGGAGGAGATGCGAGTAAGAAAAATAAGGAAAGGGGCAAGTACCGATTTTTCCGAGGATTTTCCAGAAACGACTGTTGAGGAAGATTGGCAAGGGTCGCTGACTATATATCTATCATACGGATGGTATAATTAAATGATCCGATTGTTCAAGTGATTAAGGGTTTTTGCGAAATCCACCCCAACCGTTCGAGTGACAGTCTTCAATCAATTATACGAGAAAACCCGCCCTCGAAGGTTAAAAAAAAGCCGATCTCTCTTAGGGTAGAAAAGCGAGCATCCTCGCGCAGCCCATTCGTAAAATGCCCCCACCATTCGTACCGTGAAAACGACGCGGGGAAGGCTTGGAAAATTCTATCATCTCTCGGCATTTCGCTATCTGACAAAGCGATGAGAGAGAGAGAGAGAGAGAGAGAGAGAGAGAGAGAGCACGTTGCCAGTTCTCCCGTCTCCTGTCTCTCTATACCTTCCTGTCGTCCTTTGCCCTTCGACCCCTCGTCCATGATCTATCGCCCTGCCGCTTCCCCAATACCCAACCCTTTCACTCTTTTCCACTCCCATCGCGCTTCGCGAAAAATTTAACTTTCAAAATCAATGATCGAAATCGTTGCCAGTAGCCACGCGCGTCGCGACGACGTCGACGTCCCTAGCCGTCTTCGGTATTTCTCTTTCCTAATCTCTGTACGTCTCTAAATCTAAAGGAAATTTCTGTTGTGCTGGACGATGGTCACGGCTGTCCCGAGTGAATTAGTTTTTGTATTCCGATCGATTTCATGAGAATCGCTGAAGATCGTTCGTTTGGAATTGACCTAATAAAGATTCGCGCATAAATTACGCCGCTCGAGTTTTTTTTTACAGCCACTTCGGCAGGAGCGTTAGCCGGTAGATCGAACAGTATATACATAGGAGAGGGGCTGAAGAGGGATAAGAAGGGGGGGGCAGTGCCATGTCGGAGGCTGCATCGGGCTCTGCTCCTCGGTTTTCAGGTCGAAGGGGGTGGTTGTGGGATGAATACGTGTGGACCGGCGGAAGGAGAGATCAGGGGCGGGGACGAGGTGGGGGCAGTTAGGCGGGGTGGGAGGGCCATAAACCTTTCCTCGCGTAATCTCGATAGCTTTATAGATTTCTAATAAAATAACGCATTAAATCAGGCTCGGCACGGCTGATTGGGGAACTAAACGAAGTTATGCCGCTCGAAAAGGAATGCCCAAACAATATCGCTTCCTCGCGCGCACGACACGCGTAACGCCTTAAACCTAACCTTAAAATGAAAATGAGAAAAGCTACGTGACACGTTACGCGACTCGCTACTGGACCATGATGACGGACCGCGTGGACAAGTAGGCTGAAATTCAAGTAAAGCTCATTGTCAGCCTTTTATACTCTGCAGACACATGTAGAATCTAATTCCGTTCCGATATAATTTGAATCACGGCCGATCATCCGTGTACACACTTTGTACGATCTATCTGCTTCCCTGCGATGCATCTTTCGGTAGTGCATCGGATTCTGAATAATTTGCATCATTCGATAGACGATATAGACCGAACAGTCGGGCGGCTTTTGCAGCTCGCACAGGAGGTGCAGCCACGCGGCGCCGCTGCAATAGAAACACAATGCAGACGTAGGAAGAGCGAGCGCGGAAATAAATTCTTGTATCAAGATTCAAATAAATGCATTCGAAGCCGCGAACAAAGTTGCATCCCGACGGGGATACAGCCCGTAATACCGTGAGCTCTGCCGCAGATACCTCTGGCCATCTCGTTCTATCTTGCTGCATTCGTTGCATCTGCAGTTCCGCACACACCTTTTCTCCCCTCTCCGTGTCCGTCGGTCTATCCGCCGTAGCGAGCGTCTATCTAATCTCAAATGAAATTTGCTAAAACTATTTCAATCGAGTCCGTGGCCGATTCTCGCCCGAGTCTCCGTGTGCCGATTCAGAGTCTCGCGGGAGAATCTAACCTGGACGAGCGCTAAGGCCGTCGAGACGACGCGAGAACTCCGACGTCCCAGGAGCTTAAAAATTATTCCAATAACTTGTAGGAGGATCGCGAAGGAACGGGAGTCGGAGCGTGAGGTAAGGAGAGAAAAGAATAAAAGTGATATAGGTTTACGATACGAAATCACTCGGGATCCGCAGCCGCGTTTTCCGACGCAGCGCCATTGTGAAGCTAAGAGGGACTTATAAAGTCCATTACACAGCCTCCGATCACGAGAGACCTCAATTAGTAACTCCACCGAGCGACTTACCCTCCCTTTACCATTCATCCCTTGCTCCATACGATTCTCTCTTCGTTCGTATATAGATATTTCCTCCGTCTTCCTCTCGCTGCTGCTTCTTCTTCTCCTTCGGCTGATCTTGCTTCCGCGATCGCTCGAACCCGAAGCCCAGAGGCAGATCGAACCTTATTAGTTGGGAGCAAACGAGCAAGCGCCGTTTCGCCATTGCCGTTTTCCTAAGCTTCCGCATCGAATTACTCCGTAAACATTGCCACCCTCTGGCATCATCCTCGAACGGTCCATATCGAATGGAAGAACCGGGGAAGCGAGGAATTGCGGCAGAAAGAAATAAACTAACCACCCTATTGCGAGGGAATAGTCACGCTCGATTCTCTCTCTAGAATTTCTTCTACCTTAGAAACTTCGTCGCCCTGAACTTCTACCTAACAGTCCTATACGTATACTGTATATGTACGTGTATCGTTTTCCTTTGACTCTTAGAAACGTTCGATTAAACAACCGAGAGCTGTAAAAGTGAATCTGTAGAAAGTCCCGAGCAGAGCTGAGAATCGGCATGGCAAGATGGTCGAGGAAATAGTTTAAGAAAGTGGTGTTAGCGATGTTAGCCGTGTTGGACAGGACAGTGTTGGCTTTGTGCTTTGCCAGAGCCAAGTTGAACCAAGTTGAACCAAGTCGGGCCAACCTCGGGACTTCGAGCCTGAGTTCGATCCTAGCCTTGGGCCATCCGGCCAACCTTCTCGGTCAGGGATTCTCAACTCGTGCGATTTTCCCCAGGCTGCCGGCTCTCCTTCGGTGTCTTAACCCTGTTCTTCCTGGAAGATCCTTCTCCCATCCTTCGTTCTCCTATTTCCACTGCCCCGTACTTCTTCTCTCTTCCGTCCAAGGCAAAAGAAGAAGGCAAGTGCTTCAGTCTCGAACGGGTCATCGAAGGCACGAGATACTCTCGCTGAAAACGTGTCTTTCGTTTTCGATGTCCGCTCAAAAAAGGTTATGGGGGCTGTGCGCATGCGCGTCACCTTACAGTTCGCTCGATCTAGCGCGATTTCAGTCGACGTAACTGCAAAGCCGCTTAATCCTCTTAACGAAGCCGTACGGAGGAAACGGAAGGCAGCCTCTTTCGGTGCACTCGGTCGTGCGCCTCTCCAGTCCTTTGGGGACTCCGCGCTTGACGACCGCCTTGCCATTGACAGTTTCTACAGGCCAGGAACAACACCGGCAAACAGCTAGACACTGACTTCGGCAGCTTCTTTCCTCCTTGAAATATTCAAGATCTCCTCCCAAAGTATTTCGAAGTTTCACAAGTTTAGCCGATCAGCCCTAGAGGCAGGAAGCCATCCAATGGGATGAGAGACGCCAGTATCCGGGTTGCAGTGGGTTGTGGGAATAATGGCATTCGAGCGTGGTGAGGTTGGCTCGCCTGGCGTTAATCATGACAGATATCCCAAAATAAAAAAAAAAAAGGAAACTGAATAATTAACAGAGCTAATATCCGGTACGTTTGACCACTGGCCAGTCGGCTTTGCCAGTCTTGTTTATGTACGCTGGTTACGAATGGTTGCATAACTGTATATACATGTATATAGGTACAGTGTAGGGGACACACGGTGTAATAAAGAATGTGACACCTGTCATTTTTTTTTTTTTTTTTTAAATATAAATTGAACAACACCCTCAAATCCGTCATTTGTAACAGCCCCTGTAACTCCCTGGTATATTTCTTCTGAATTCGCCAGGACGTCCCCGAGAGTCAGAGGGACGATAGGATGAAGGAAGAAAAACGATAGACACGGCTTCAGGAGAGACTAGGAAAAACTAACATGGGAGAAAGTTTATGGTGGGAGGAAGAAAGGGCTGAATAGGGTGGCGCGGGTCACAATGCCGTTATCCCCGTATCACAGCCCTTTCGAATCCCTCGTATCAGTAGGAAAGCAATGCCCCTTCTTCCCGCCTCCATGGATGAGGTAGGACCGTGGACCATAGATCGGGACAGAGATGACAAGCCGATAGAGAGAGCGGCGCACGAAGGTACGAAGGTTCAGGCAACATTTGTCAACATCGAGCAAGCAACCCGACAGTTTTCCTATTTCGTATTCCGAGAGAGACGGAGCTTCTCTGGGACTTACTCGGGTCATTTCGCGATAGCCCTGAGCCCAGCCCTGAAGCACGTAGGATGCATCGCAAAGGGCTGGAAAGCGATACATGGACGAGGGAGGAAGAAACAAGGCTGGAAGAAGCAGAAACCGTTTAAGTATTTGAACTTTGAATGAACGACGTCAAATGCGAAAATATCCAGAGAGCAATCAGGTTCTGTCGGGGATTCCGTTTTCTGGTGGCTCTTACCTCTCCATAAAGTGTCAGACCGAAGAAGGCCACGAAGAGGAACCGGATATTCGGGTAGGAGGGGGTGGCTCAATGGAAGTGGATACTAGGAAGTGGAAAGTGGGAAGTGGAAAGTGGAAAGTAGGAAGTGGGGGGGGGGGAAGTGACGGGAGTAGCAGGACGCTCGAGGTTAGAGGCGCAATCAGCATTTACAACTCGGGCCGAACTTTTGCTCTTACGCGAGCCACCCACCAGCTACCAGCTACCAGCTACCAGCTACCAGCTACCCAGTGCCAGAGCACGCCGCTTTATTATCATATGTTTTTACTGGAGGATTCCACCACCCGTAGCAGCCCCTTGGTAGTTTTATTCTTGAAGGAAAACCTCGGCTTCTCTTTCCCTACGAAATTCGACGTCACCGTCGCCACTCAGACTCTCTGACATTCGATTCAAACGAAGAACTGCCTTCGTGGATGAGTTTGCACTTTGAACCAGGTGCTTTTGTCTACATCCTCTTTTCCATCCCTTCCACTAACTAACCCACCCTCGAGTGGCTAACGCAAGTATCGGCCCAGACTCCTGTTTCCGGAGGATCTCGAATCTCCAAAGTTCCTAACATTGTTTCACTTATCGTTGAATATCCTGGTGGCCCATCTTGAGAATCGAGCGACTTTTCCTAATGTCTTCGTGCTTTCTCCCAACTTCTTGTTTTCTCCTTTATGTCTTTTATACTTTTTATCCCTTTTTCTTCTGTTCGACTGCTTCCCTGTCTCTCGTAATAAGGCAGATGTGGACCGCGAGACGGGATGCGGACTTTTTCGTGCGCTCAAGTGTTGGCATAGGACTTCGCGGAATGGACCAAAGAACAGAACAAACGAGTACGAACTCTAGAAAAAACATTTCTCCGACAGAAAGCTAAAAGTCCAAAAAAAAAAAAGGGAGGAGCAAATTCGGAACGCCCAACCCTTCGAGTACTCGAGCCGTTTCATCACCGACGCTATATTTATTCCGAATAAACCCAGTCTGGCACTATTCAAAATCCATAGGCGGTCTGCTCGAAAAATTCTAAATAACCTAAACAGCTATTCTGCGTATAAAGAGCACGTTACTGGGAATCGAAAATGCGAACGGGCCAAAAAATATATATGTATAACAAAGTAATGAAGATCAACGAAAGGCAGCCTATGTTCGGGGGGGTGAAGTCGTAGAGTTCGTTATCGGAGTTGGCTCCGACTCGCTTTCCCTTTGTGCGAAAGCCAGTCGGGGACCAATAAATATGTTATTAAAATTACCATAACCCGACCAGTAAAATGGGGCATTTTGCAGTTAATTTTCTGCTTATCCAGGTAATAATCTCGCTTACGCCGGGGTAGTTAACCCTTTAGGTATAGGCTGCTGCGCAGCAGCGCGTCAGACCGGAGGCATTAATAACCTCGCTTATACATCGAAAATACAAATATCAGGCACTGTGCCATCCGGGTCCCCAGACGATTCCTTTTCTCTTCCTCGATAATTGCGGGTATCCGTGACAGTGCTAAGCTGGCTCGTGCTTCGTATCCGGTAGGACGTAAACAGATTATACGGGGAGTGGATGGAGAGAGCTGTCTTCGATAAATGAGCTTCCTTCGGGGGATGCCAGATGAATCGATTCCTGCCCCTCCCTCCCTGCTGTTCTCAATCTTTACATAAAGACCCTTCGATAGATTTAAATTCATTCGTTTTATCGTTACAACAGCACACTTGCCTGCCACCGATCCACTCGAGTGGCCGCTGGCCGCTGGCCTCTGGCCGCAGAGCTTCAACGATTCCTTCGCACTTCCCAACGAAGTGCACTTAAGTCAAATGCAAGCGGAACTCGGTTAGCTGGACGGGGAAGCCCGCGAGGTCTTTGGAGAGGGTCGGGACGACGCCGTAGCCAGAGCATCGATGCGCGTCGAGGAGTGTCAAAGAGCATCTAGGAGCAAACAGCCCGGCAACTAACCGACCAGCCGAGCAACCAGCAAGAGAACCGAGCAGCCAGGGAATCGTGGAACCAGGGAACCAGGCAAAGTGACACTGCCAAGTTATTAGAGTAGAGATTGATGAAGCTCCGTGGTTCGAGGCTCGCCGAGCATTTTTCACCTTCCAGGCGTCGCTTATCCGATCCACCGCGAGATTTTCAACACAAAGATTTTTCCGCTGACGGTTTTTTTTAACATAATTAATGAGTTTGGGTTCCCGGGCTGGTAGTCGGGAGAGCAAGAGAGAGGGTGAACGTGTGTTTGAGAGCTAATAGGACGAGGGGATGCAGCCCACGAGCTTCCGAGGGCTCCCAAGGCCCTAAGACGTTTCTAGCTCTCGGCACGGTTTGCGAGAAGGATGGAAGAGTATGGGAAGACTGCAAGGACCTAAATTTTAGGGTAGCTTGAGTCCTGGGAGGTCCATGAGCCAAGGGTAGAAGGCATGACGATACGTGATTTTGCCAATCCCGGCTTTGACTTCGCACCCTACCACTACATCCCCTATTTACTACTATTACTCCACCAGCTTCTCGTTTGCCCTCAGAACTCTCCCCGCTCTAAGAAAGTATCGAATCGAGAGGACCATCCAAGCATGGCTACCGGTAGGACCGGAAGGGGTGGAGGGGAAACCGGTCTCATCGACTTTTACCAAAAGTTACACCATACCCCCCTAGGACTGAATCCGCAGGATCAAATATTTAGCATCGTTTCTCTTGCGATGTCCTCGGCTTGTCGCTTTCTCGCAGGCGCAATCCTTAGCCAATCTGTAGCCGGAACGAAAAGTCTCGCTGGTCTCTCGACGCTCTGGCAACGATACAGCTTTGCTTAGGCAAACGTTACCTCGCAAATTTATTCTTCAGCCTCGAGGACCGATATGACTTTTCGTTGCTACACAGTCGCCGCGACTCGTATACTGAATTGAGCTTAGGCTAGGAGGGCGATGAGGTGGAGGAGGGGGGTTGGCGAGTGCGAACGTGCCAAATGGTGAATGGCGAAATGGCGAAATGTCGAAATGGAATTAAAGAGGAGGCTGCAGGGGAAGGGTATAGGAGAAACACATAGAAAAAGAAGGCAGGAAGGAAGGAAGGAAGCGAACTCGGTCCACGATTCCTCCTATTCCCCAATAAAAGTGTCCCACTTCGATTCGGATCGCCGAGTGTTTCTCTTTCCCGCAGGCAATAAATCCATACTTACTCTTTATCCTACCTGCGCTTTGTCGCTGGTCGGTATTGTCGCGCCGAGAGCCTGAATTAAATTCTGAGATTTATCGCGTCAATAACCGCACATTAATTTATGATTCTGCGAAACTGTAAACCAAGTCCGAACTGGCGACAATTGTTTCGCCGTTTCGGTTTTCCACGAGCGGGACGCCACGCGGCGTCGCGACGTCGGACGATCCTCGATAGGGGAGATGCACGTTTCCACGGTACTGGCTATTATGATATCTACCACTGGGCTGTAGGGAGCTTTCGAAGAGTACCGCACCCGCCCACCTATTATTTCTGACCCGTGACTCATGACTCGCGACTCGTGAGTTTCACGCGAGTCTCGTTGGTCTCGTGACTCACGGTGCGGGGGCAGCACCCGTCTGCCATATGCTGCTGGCGTGTTCGACGTCTAACTTCTATTGACCATTACTCAACATTACGCTCGCAACTTGCATTCGCCCGGCAACCTCCGGAGCGAACGATCCATCCATTTCGCACAATCGCCACCACCGATTTGATTAATCGTATTAATTACTCAGTATCTCCGCGGTGCATTGGGATTACAAGGTTGTATCTACAGCAGGGACACGACGCGATTCGTTATTTTCCAGATTAAAGGAAAGATGAGAAAAAAAAGAAAAGTTACTGGGAGAATATAAATATAATGACAGACAGCCTCCTGTCTCTGTCTCTCTTTATCTCTCGCTACGCCTGATCCCTTCGAATTCTCATTGGAAGCCATTAATTCGTATCGAAGGAGCAGAAACGAAGGCAAGCGGCATTCAGGAGAATAAGGGTAAAAAATAGAGAGAACGCGAGAAATACTCATGGACGATAAATTTCAAAGTAGTTTAGCATTAATGGTTACGCTATCATATAATAACGACCCTTCTGATATTGTTAGGAATAAAGTACCAGAGGTACCGGGTATCGGTGCCTGCTCACTTCGTATCTACCGATGCATCGATCTACGAGGGTGCATTCGTGTAACAGCCACTCGAAAGTACAAGCAACATTGAAAAATGCATCTACTCCGACCCACCTTCCATTGACGATGCTCAGATCGGGAGTCAGTGAAAGAAGCTGGAAGATAAACTAATGGATAAAATACATGGATACACGAGGTTGCCGGTAGCGAATGGGGAGGGGGGGGGGGAGAGAGTGAGAGGACCTGCAATAAAAGGAGAAAAAGTAAAATCTTCCAGCGAAGAGCAGGAAGAGAAGGAAGAGAAGGAAGAGCAGGAATTTTATTGTCGCTGCATGTCGAGCTTTATCGGTCGAAAGAATATTTTATTTTAGTGAGCTGAAACGTACTCGACGATCTAAGCGGTCGGGTTTTGGGTTTCCAGGGTATCCTCGTCCCTAATTTCGTCTGGCAGCCACTGGAATCTTAATTGTAACGAAGAATTCGAGGGTCTCCGCAGACAGAGAGGAGACGCGCTCGAAAGGTTGTGGCGGGAATCCAAATGAAATTTAAAATAGTCAATAATAAAATGAATTTTCAATTAAATTAAATCGATCGTTCTTGCAAACCTGGTTCCAATTGTTTCAGCGATCCCTTCCGCTGCTATTAGAATTCCTAGGCTAAACCGATCTCGGACCGAAGATACCGAAGGTAGAGAGAAACTAGAAACTATGGGGAATAAGATAGCAAAAGAGTGTGGCAGCCAGGGCAGGATGGTATTAGGGTTCCCGGGGGTTCCTTGGAATTCATGGGTTTGCCAAGGGGTACCAGGAGCACGGGGGGCTCTAGGGCCCCGTAGAGAAGCAGGAAGGGGAAGTCGCAGATGGAGTCGAGTGTTGTAACTCTAGCCTAGACGGCCGCCTCCTGCCTTCCCTGCTATCGATTACTTACTCAAGCTGCCCACGTTACTCTCTCACTGACACACATATACACCTACTTGCTAACACGCTGGCACTACCTCGCAACCTTTCTCTCTCTCTCTCTCTCTCTCTCTCTCTCTCTCTCTCTTTGTCTCTCGAGTTCTCTTAATAATATAAATATACATATATACATCGTCATGCAGATAACAGCTGATTGCAGGATGAGGAAAATTTCTTTTAGTTCACTGAGCAGATAAAATCTATACGTAGTCGTCGGTTTGAGATAGCTCAGGTAGCTCAAGTAGCTCAGGTATTTAACCTGTGCAATTGCATCTAGGTTCTCAAAGACGGTTCCCATTAGATGCATCCGGGAACCAGAAGAAGACTGGCGAAGACTTGCCGAGAAGCTGTTGGCCGTCGTCAGCTGATCCAGTAAACGGTCCTTCTTAAAGAGGAAAGGACGAAGCTCGGGGCGTCGGGACGCCGTGTGCTACCAGTGGGCGATATAAGAGCCAAAGTGAAGTCCATCGCCACGCAATAAGCCACCAGGCTTTCTCTCCGTCGAGGATACAATTTTTGAACGTTTATCTATTTTTGGGTTATCTCAGTTGGACACGTCACGTTTCTCATTACAGGCCCATACGTTTAATTGGCGCGAAGGTCATCTTGAAGGTTAGGTTGTATAACGTTATTGCCGGTAATATAGCGGGGTTTCAAGAGACAATTAACGAAGTTTTATGCCCCATCAAGATCCTCGAAAGCTTTCTTTAATCACGCCAAATGTATTGGTTTCCTGTTTCCCTGCTCTTTCCCCCCCCCCTCTCTCTCTCTCTCTCTCTTCTCCTCTGTCTATCACCTTCCTTTCTTCCACATCCTCTTCCCTTCTCTTTTCACTTTTTCTCTTGCTTCTCGTAACGCAAACTCGATCTTCTACCAAACTGCAGCGATGCTTTTTGTTTCACCCGTTAAAGCAACCCTATGTAGTGGGTGGAGGGCCCCTTCACCCTCCCTTATCAACTTCACAACCCCTGACGCTGAACCATCCACGATATTCTGCTTTTATTGCGTCGCTCGGGTACCCTCCTCTTCATCGTTAAATACTCTGGTTCAATGAAATCGGTATATTAATACGGGCTCGCTAATTGAGTACACGCCAAAATAGCCTCGGAACGTATTTGTACTAATCGATAGAACACAATGATACGCGCCGCGTTAACGCGCCACGTAAATTCTCTCTCTCTCTCTCTCTCTCTCTCTCTCTCTCTCTCTCTCTCTCTCTCTCTCTCTCTCTCTCTCTCTCTCTCTCTCATTCGTTTCCAACTCGACCCAACCCTGTCTCTTTGTCTCTCTCTCCCTCGCCCCAGCCTCTCTCCACGTCCACCTCCAGGATACCTGGTACCATCCAAAAATACGTATCTCGTATGTATCAGCCTTGAGATGACAGAAGAGATGCAAAATAGATGAACCTAGTTATTTTTGGATTTATTGGAAAAATTCAAAGGTAACGTTGGCCGATACCTAAATCGGATTATTTAAATCGATCGGATTATAAAAATTAAAAATAGCCCATAGGTACGTCGTATCCTAGTAACCGATCACTTCCGTCTACGAAATCCAAGATGTATTTACTTGTAAGCTCGTAAGCGAACGACGTCGAGCGTCCACCACTCTTTTATCAAGATAATCGAGACGCCGTCGTTGATCCTTTCGATCGAGAGACTCCTTGACGATCCTTCCGCTCTCCCGATGATCCTTCCTTCCGGAAGGATAACTCGATCGAAGTCATCGGGGCAAACGAGCCAGCATCTTCCTCTCAATAAGCGGGCTGTACCCATGGACATGAGATAAAGACGTTCGAGTTGACACCGACACCACGGTGAAACACTGCGGTGTGGCCGATCGAAAGGAGAAGAGGAGTCTGAGGAAAGAGACCAGGGGGGTGGTGGGGTGGGAGGGAGCGGTGAAGATACCGAGTGAGAAAATAAGGTAGCGAAGCAGCTATACAAGAAAGACAAAAGAAGGAAGTAGAAAATAAAAACACTTCTCCTTCTGGCGTCTTTCCACTGTCGGCTACCCTATAGCTGCTCGAACCCCCCTTCTCCTTCGTCCCTCCATTTTTCCCAAGCCCCCTTTCTTTCTTATATGCATCCTATGATATCGACAATGTGTCATGCCACTAATGCTACCCTTCATTTATGTTACAGAGACTGCAGAGTCGTGAGGGATCCGCAGACGCTCAAATCCAAAGGATATGGATTCGTCTCGTTTGTCAAAAAAGCTGTGAGTATCCTGCTGTGTATATACTTTCAATAGAAACTCCTCCATTCGCCTGTCCCGTACTTTATTGTCATTCAATTTCCTTATTCCTCAACTTCCCTCACGTAAAATTTGTCGCTACCGAGGAGTTACGTTAAAGTATAATAATAATAATAATAATAATGACAGCCAGCATGCAATAACGTCGGGTAGAGAACGTCACGCGATTAGAACTTTTGAAAAATGTCTGCCGCGTTTCCCCGACTGTACCTACATAAATATACATTCCTGCTGAGGTCTGCAAGTTGGTTCCCGATTTTACCGTAAGAATTGGTCGTGTGCAGAGAGTCGCAAGCTGCCGCGTCGCCGAGAGCCGCAAGCTCGTGTATTCCAGCTGGGAGCTGGGAGCCCTTCCTTCTCCTCCATCCAGTCCTAGGAGCTCCTGCGGCACCAGGGTGCGCGCCGCTTGTCTTGGCGTCACTCAGCGAGCGTCCCGACGCCGGCACCTTTCAGAGCCGAGCTCGATATTAAAACGAATATCATTCAATAAAGCGCCTCGCGCGACGCTTCACCGTGAAAGTCTTGTCCCCTCGTGAACGGCGTTGTCGGTGGGGTCCTTTGCGGACGCTCGCCGACGCTCGCCGACGCTCGCCGACGCTCGCCGTCTCGATTTTCCATCGCACTTTTATAAGGTGAGCCGCATGGGACGTTGAAGCGCCAAAGCGACGAGCCGCCGTGACACGCGGGCTCGCCGGTTCTTCGCGCGCTGCCATCTTGAATTTCATTCTCTTCTTTTCATCCGCGTCTTCGGTGTCAACTGGCGTATCCGGAAATCGTGATAAATATGTACACGTATATACCGTGTACGATACAGTCGATGAGAATAAAAATGGGATGAAGAAGTGGAGGTCGACGTCACGGGCCACGGTATACGTTGCGCCATAGGTACTATGTACCATTGTCTGCTCCGAGTTAAGGGGAAGTGACGGACATGGCAACGCGGGTAGTTTGAGGCGGTCGGAGGAGGGGAAGAGCGAAGGGGTGGGTGGGAGGGAAGAAGAGGCTTTGGAATTTACAGCAACATTGAGTGAAGGCGGCCAGCGTCTCTCGCGTTTTATTAGTCCAGGCCAAAAATCCTCGACGTAAATCAGCGGAGATCTCGGGGCCGAGTAAAGGCGGCTTTTCCTCGTTTATAGCGGGATATTCGTAGAGACTGCCGGAAGGTAGCTGCTAGGACTTCGAGCGTTCCTGTTTTAATGCCCTATCGATCTGGACCACCAGCATCCTTCCCGTTTCCGCCTCCCCCTCCCATCCACCTTCTGGGCTAGTCTGGCCCATATCCTTCCTCCCGCAACCTCCACGTCCTCCCTACGAGATTACTATTGCCGAAGCTGGCTACGAAGTATAAATTTTCAGAGTGTCTCCGTCCTGGAGGAACACGCGAAAATTCCGTCCTCGCAAACCACCGCGAATGGCCACCCTCCCCCCCCCCCACCACCACCCCTTCTGCCCCTCGACCTCCTCAGGGCTCTGCACTCCCTTTTCTATCGTTCTACGGTTCTCTCTGAATTTTCTTATAGTTTCTGACTTTCTGTCTTTCGTGTCTTTTGGAATCTTTTCGTCCTCGGTCCTCGTGCCGGATGTTCGAACCTAAATTCTCCTCGGACCGACGTTACACCAATTGACCCCTCTCGTCCCTCCTCCTCCTCCCAGTCTATCCCAACCTTCTAAACTCAGGCTCTTTAGAAAATCCGACAACAAGATTTAAAGTTCCTCTTTGTCTGGACCACGTTGCACGCTGGAGACGCTCCGTACTAACCGGAAACTCCTTCTGATATTGCCACGATTTCCTCGCCGCTTCTTCCCTTTGGTTCACTCGATCAAAAAGGGATGGGTTCATCGTGGAAGCGAATGACGAATTATTTCGGGAACTGGTTCCTCTCGGCGATCTTTTTAGACTTCCGGATACCTACGTGCGCTTCATTTACATTTTACATTCGTGGAAATTATTTGGTAGGATTTTTAGGTCTTGTAATTTTTCCATAAACTCATAAATTAATCGAGCACGTTCGATCCTGCAGACGAATGTTAGTTTTTGTGGGACAAAACCCGAGTGAAGAAGAAAAAAAGTTGGCTCGTTCTCTGGGGCCACGTAAGCGCGTGCCTCGCGACACTCGACGTCTCATGATTGAGTAATAGGGCTATAGAGTCTATTGTGTTGGACTGGCCAGCCTGGAACACGGCAGTGCGTATTTAGGTTCACAGTACTACCACCATCGCACAATACTACCCTTCGTCTAGTTCCAGTCTAGTCCATGCCTGGCAGCTACGTGGTAAAGGAGTGGGGCGAGAGAGAGAGAGAGAGAGAGAGAGAGAGAGAGAGAGAGAGAGAGAGAGAGAGAGAGAGAGAGCAATAAGAGCGAAGAAGACAGATGTACAGAGAAGAGTAGGAGCTGAAGAAAGAAAGGAGATAGATATCGAGCGAGGTTTCGACTTCGGTGGCGACGCCGACGACGACGGGAACGGCGTCGGCGTCGGGGACTAAGGCTTTCGGTTACTCTATCTAGGCTAACAGCGCGAATGTGCGGCATCATATCGGGGATGGAAATTCGAATCGGAAATACTTTATCCCTTGGTCCGGGATGGCTGTATGGGAATGGGTGGGGGGCAGGTTTGAGAGTCGTGTGCTCCGCAAATGGTGAGCTTCTTCGATGGTTGGATCGTACCTACCGTACAGGGGAAAGAGAGGAGGAAAGCTTTCGAAATATTCGCGAGCTTTTCCTTTAAATATTTCCTCGCGATATTCCCGCCGCTCGGCTCCATATGCCAAATTCCAAAATTGCCTGCGCTGTACAAACACGGTGCTGTTGATATCCCGATATCGTAGAGACGCCATCCTCCTTAAGTAGCCAGCGACGCCTGACGCGACGCCTGATGCGACGCCCTGCAAGACCAGCCATCCCTTATTTTTCATAGAGCCGCCGTGGAGAAGCAACGGGTGGACGGATGGATGGATGGGTAGGGCTGGTTTATGGGACGAGGCGGGAGGGGGGTTAACCCTTAAAACGACGCCACCTTTTCAACACTCTATGCTCGCTCATCTCGATAACGTCTTTCCACAGTCCCTTTCGCAGCTTCCTTCTCTCTTCCTCCTCGGCATTAGGTTGTTGGTCCTCTTTGGATTCTCCGAATCCTTCGTGATCCCTCGCGACGTCTCCTCGACCGTGTCATCGGGACGCTCGACTCCCCCGGAACGCAGTTCCTTCTGCATCGACGCCTCGACTGATCCGCGTTTGTCTCGGCGACGCTATCGCGCTCGAGACAAAGATGCGAACGAAAGGGAAAGGAGAGGGAAGGAGGAAGAATCTGGAAAGACGAAGATACAGAAAACTCACGGCCAAACTGCCAGGAATAAGGAATCCCGGATATACGTATAGGACGACCCGCGAGGGTTGTGTAGTCGTACGTAGGTTGGGTAGTCGGGTATCCTATCGTTTTTTACGCTCACCCTGGTCATCCGATCTCATTTCAGATACCCGAGTTACCGGCTGGTTGGCCACTCGCTGGAGCATGCACGCTCCCGCTCTCCCGCACGCTCTCTCCCTCCCACTCCTTCTCCTCTAAACTCCTTTTTCACGGAAAGAACTTCCGCTTCCCTCTCCCCCAAGCGTACCCGGGTACCCTGCTACCGGTTTTACGATGCCGGAGGAAATTTGATTGAGGCTATTTTTGTTTCGTGAAATTTGCCTCTTATCATTCCTGTTTCTCGATGCTTCCAGGAGGCAGAGAGTGCCATCGGCGCCATGAACGGACAATGGCTCGGCAGCAGGAACATCCGGACAAATTGGGCGACCCGCAAACCGCCGGCACCGAAATCCGAAGGTAAGTCGATCTTCTTCCATTTTTCACAATTTCTCTATTGTTATCTTCGTTGTTACCATTAGAGAATCGACGGACGACCGGAGCATCGTTTCTCTCTCTTTCTCTCTCTCTCTCTGTCCTCACATGTCATCATCCTCGCAAAGCGTTCCCTACGTCACTACCTTCAATGACAACCCACTTCTGCGTTGACTGGTGATGCCTTCGTACGTTCCTCGGCTCCCTACAACTTCCTCCAGATCCTGCGTTCCCAGTTTTGTGGCCTGTACCCACTTGCATGTTTCTCAGGTACTTAACCAAGGGTGTTGGAGATGCCTGCTCGTTTCACTCCATCCTCGTCATCTCGGTGATGAGACTCGCGGTCCTAGAATTCCTAGCGCAAGTCAAGTTAAGCCAAGCAAACCCAAAAGGAAAAGTCTTCTTCGCGTTTCCATCAACCTTCATGTTCACGTTCCTGTAGTCAGTTTGAGTGGATCGAGAAGCCCGAGGCTCCGTATCTCTCTCTCTCTCTCTCTCTCTCTCTCTCTCTCTCTCTCTCTCTCTCTCTCTCTCTCTCTCTCTCTCTCTCTCTCTCGAAGCTTCGAAACTGACGTGGCGTGACCCATCTCCCCAGCGTCCTATCCTCGAAAAATTACGAGCGTAACCTCGACCTCGCTCAAGCAAATTTCGATGTCTCTTTACGAAATAATCGCGACGACGCTGCCCGAGGCGTCGTGACGCCTATCGTATCTCTTCAAAATTATTTGCAAGGTCTATCCTACCTACGGCATATTCATCGAACCTCACTATACCCTATATATACATATATAGATATATTGTGACGTGATCTTTCGATTCACGGTCACAAGGCGAATCCGGCTACCGATACAGATAACGTTCTCGATTTCTGGTTCCCTTCGGGTCGCCACCCTGCTCAGAAGCCACGCTCCCGGGTTGGTTCGTATAGTTACGCCAATCCTCTCGGAAGATTTCGTTATAGTTTAATTGAGGTCGAGGTGCCCGAATCTTCCGTGGGGAGATAGTCTGGACGTACCGAGTTGTCCGGCAGAAGAGACTACCCGACAGAGACGTCATCACTGACCGGCAGAAGCCCGGGTTAGATATCGGCGCCCCGCTGGACATGGGCAAAGGGCTGTCGAGCGGCCGGAGTTATAGTTTTGATAAGGTTAAGGACAGAGGAGGAACCCCCTGACCCGAGTTAAGGAAGTGGTGCCCAGCTGTCGCCCGATGCCCTGGGCCGCGGAGGATCTCCAAAAGTTTTACGTACCGATCCGCTGAGGAACCCTCTCGATTTGATTTAAAGGGACGGCTCGAGGGAAACGAAGAGTTATCGGATATAAGGATCTCGACCAATCAGATCGATTAGTTCTCGCGTTTGGCTATTATCAAAACAGTCTGTCTCGGGGCACCGACCGAGGTGTCACGAATTAGCTCGCGCTCCCGTGCTATCTGTTGATAGTTTTTCTAACCGTATTCCGATATGCTGTAACAAGTTCTCGTTCGTGTAGTTCTCGCGTTGCTCTCGCGATATCCAGGAAATTCTATGGATTTCCTGTGAGTGTTCCGGTAGTGTAGTGCAGTGCCCACCTGAGTGTCCTTTGGATGCAGTTCTCGGCCTTCACGGATCAGCTGCACCAGCTCCGGTGAGTTCTCCCAATTTATTAACTGGTGAAGGGATTTCGATTTGGTACGTCCGATTCGTTCTGTAATATCCTCGATCCGCTGCTCTCTGAATTTCGCACTATTTGCCTGACGTCAACTCTCCGACCCTCTCTAGCTCAACCTAGCAGCCTGAGCGGCCGCGCATTTCCGTAACCGTCCGCTCCCAGTCGTGCATCCAGTTGCGTTTGGTGATTGTACGCGACCCCAAAAATCCACAGGATCCGTTAAGTTATCGTCCCTTCTGATAGATTCGGACGGCCAAAGGTAACGTAGGTTGGTTCTCGAAGATAGTTCGTTCTTGGATTTTTGGATATCGGTGTCGAGTTAAGAAAAAAATACGTTACAATATATACGTCACATCCGGGACCCTACTTACCAGTATGAAGAGAAGGGATCGACGTGAATATATCATTATATTACGACAGCATCGCAGCCACCCTTAATATCCTCAAAGAAAAAATCTCTTACCCGTCCTCTTCATCCTCTTTTCCTGTACCTAGATTCCGGTGAATATGTCCGATGTCGAAATCTTGTCAGGTTTTCACTTAGCTTTCAAGTATTTGGCAATCTAGATGAATCTAAGAGACATTTCGCATCATCCTACTAAAAGGATCACCATCCCCGTGGTATCACCCGGAGCTACAGGGTTGGCCGAGATGCGTTGAGATGAATAATGGGGCGGTGAGCTGAGGAGGGGCGGGGGGCGAATAAAAAGTGTAAAGTCGTAGTTCAAGGCTGAAGGGGGGTGGGGGGTGGGGTGGCGACACCACCGGGGGATGGTAACGGAGGTGGGTCCGAGTTGGGAAGACAGACGCGACGCTAAGATCCCGCGGCAAAGAGGAGTATCACGAATCCAATTGAAGTTATGAACTAAACGCGTAATGAGCTTGGCGGTACAGCGCCCCTACCCTCAGCATCCATCCGGTTACCCAAGTAAGTATTATTATATTATCATAAGCGGCTCTCCCGATCTTCGAGTCGCGCAGCATCCTCGTCACCGAGTCTCGCGCTCTCTCCTCTCGTTCTCTCTCGCACCCTCGGATTCCCCCAGCGTTCTGCCCTATCCAGGCTGCCACCCATGCTACCGCAACTAATTTCATTTCGCAAGTCTTTAATTAGTATTCGTCGCGAGGCGTCCGAACTTTTTCACTAGGGGAGCCTGCAAGCTCGAACGAGCCTTGGCTCCACCCCGACGACCCTGCGTCGCGACGCCATCAGCCTCGTTACATCGTTCACCCACATTTGCATAGGCTCGCCCACTACCCGACTATTCTACTGTTACACTGGTCCCCTACAGTATCCGACTCCTCCGTGGGCATCTTCACCGACTTTTAGCCGCTCTTCCCACTATCGGAGGCCTCCTCGGCATCGCTAAGAGAGTCGCGTCACTCCTTCCGGCGGCGGCCCTCTTCTTACTCGCCCCCCCCCCCCCCCAAGAATCTCTATCCCGGCCGACTAACCTAACCAGAGACGTGGCTCAGCCATCTTCTCATCCTTTTTACCTTAGCCAAACGTTCCGTAGACATTACTTACGGCCTGAGACTTATGCGCCGGCTAGGAAGAGAGGCTGGGGTTAAGAAGATCCACGGAAGAGAATTAATGTCCCGCGTACTTGTCACGTTTTTACGTTCGTTTTTTTTTTCTTTTCTTCGTTTTTTCATTCCTCTCGTACCTTCCTCTTTTTTTTACTTCTTTTTATCCACGGCCAAAGTAGACTCACGCCGCCCGCCCGAGTATCTTAACGTAGCCCCGCTGTCCCGGTCGCTCGAGGGCTGTTTCCTTGTTTCTTTCTTTTTTCCCTTCTCTTCGTTTTTGACTTTTTTCCTTCTCGGGCGATATGCAAATATTTTTTTGACCCGTGGCAGGGGCAAACGCTGGTTTTGGATTCTTCTTCGGTGTTCGTCCCTCGAACCACGTTTTCCTATTTCTCTTTCATCCGTATCAGAATACGGCCTTCTTCGGCAACTCGAGAGTATCGCGAATACGGTTCTTCGGGATGTCCGATCGTGAACATTTGTCTCGGCAGGCACAGTTCCATATCTGCCAGCGATAACGAGCAAGGGGTCAAAACGACTCTTTCGGGAGAGAAATGTTTCGTAGGATGAATTTGACGCGGGGTGGGCCGAGTTCTCGTAGAGGAAGAGAAAAAGTACGGGAGCGTGAAAGTAAGTGAGAGAGAGTGAGAGAGAGAATAAATTCCTCTCGGCCTTCGGCAGAAGTTCCTCGTGACTTCCGCATAAGCGAATAGAAGGACACCCCTCTTTCCTCAAGCCATATCCACCCTGTCTCAGTGACTCGAGCGCCGCTTGATCTACGACTTCGCTTGCGACGAATCCAGGTTCATTTTTTTAAGGCATTATTTCGGCCTTTCTTTTCGCCAATTTGAAATTCAAAATAGTTTACCTTACCCCACCGACGCAGGACTACGTAGATTCGCGGAAAGAATGCGTTTCAAAGAGGTTGCCGCGGAGGGGGCAGGGTGGAAAAGGGCCGAGGAGCTTAATATTTTAGGCCACCTGAACGACTGCTACTTAATCTTTCAGAAGGGTATCAGCCCCATCCTGTTCAAGCTACCCTCCAGACCTCTTCTTCGCATTCTCTCGTCCTTCCAGTTCTTCTTGGTAACCACTCTCGCTTTACCCACCTTTCCTTAACGGGCCTCTCGGCCAGCGCCTCTTAACGTGTCCGTCGCTGCTGCTGCCACCTGCACGTCCTCCACCTGTACGCGTGTCGTGGTTACGCTAGAACCCGTCGCTTTGCAGCCAGTTTAATATTCCTCTGAAGCCACTAGGCCAAGGAACTCGGCCAGCCGCTACCAGACGCTACCAGACGTTAGCGGTCGCCTGCAGACGTGGGCACCGGCGAGTCAAACTCAAATCTTCGATAGAATCTTTTTGGCGATCTCTTGCACCGATGAAATTTCAAACTTTTGGCTAGAACTTCTTGGCACACACCTACCAGCACCTCGTTGCCCATTAACTATAGCAAATTGTCCTGAAGCGACATTAATGTCCCTCCTAAACTCCTCTTAGTCGCATCCCCATGCTCCACGAAATCTCTGAAGCACTTTTCTTTTTCTTTATATACCTCCTCGGTAACCGTGCAGAAGTAGCTGACTGCGTTAAATCAATTATCACTGCTACCAGTTCATAATACAGCGTACAGAAGATTCTAGCGTTCTGTACGGGCATCATCCTGAAAGTATCATCCTTTACGTTGAACGATAGTTTCTTTTTTTAGACCTCCCCCTATATCATCATTGCTCCTCGAAGGATGGTACTCCTGGGATCTCAGGGTCCTAGGATAGTCAGACACGCGCTAGGAAATATGTTGGGATAAAAAATTGTCAAGTCACAGCCTCAAAATACGCAGTTGCGCCAGGTGTCTCTCTTGATCGAAGAGAGTCTCGTGATCCCAGTGCCGTTGAGCACTACTCTCCTTAATAGAAAAATGGAGGTTCTGGAAGCCCATGAAGATCTGGAATATTCGAAGAGGAAGTCAAACGGCAGTCGGAAAATGAGGAGGCCAAGTGAATCTACGAGAATCGTTCGCACGAGCATATATATGTATACATATGTGTGTGTATATATATATATGTCACGTAGAAGTATTCAGGGTACATATTTTAGCCGGTAAACTGACAGGGGTAGGCCTCGTATGAGGGATGAAAAGAGGGCAAAGAGAGTGAGCGGGCAAAGAGCGAGCATTTAATTTGACTGAGTCCCGAAGTTAGCGGGAACTGGGTCAATATTTTATAGCCGCGGCAATTAGTTAACTTTGCGGTCGAGCAAAAATGTGATTGCTGGCATGTGAAAGGGGCAACTTGAGTTCGGGTTAATGTCGAAAGTTCGTATCGCTGGCTGGATCGTCTGCGGACGGCCGCGCCTGCCCGCCTTTGGATTGAGCAGTCCGAGTCCCAAAGCTCTGCCAATCCCTGCCCTTTCCCGTTCGTATGCCGCCTACACCCTTTTGCCTGCCCTCCGTTGCATTCGATTTGCCTATCGTCATTCCGGTTCCTTCGCTGCCTTCGATACCTTCGATAGCTTCGATGTCTCATATACCATACATTCTGTAATCAGTATCTATCTATGCCGAGAGTAGTCGCTGCTACCATTTATTTGAGTAAAGGTATAAAACGAACTACCACCCTCAATAACGCCAATAACGCCAATGATACCGGCGATATACATCCGAGTGTCGTAAATAATATATTACGACGTAATCATAACCCGTACAAGAGGATATAAGGATAAGTAAGCTCGCGATACGTAATAAGTCATCGTGTCTGTCGTCGAGTCATCGAGATTACACTCTCTGCCCTGGTCTTAAAAAATTGATAAAATTCCAAAAATAGTAGAGACTCCCGACCTCCTTTTGAAAAAAGAAACGAATACTCGAGTGGCAAGATCGATGCGCAGTCCTCGCGACGCGAGAACGGCCCACTCGTTCCACTCGATTCCTTTTTGCAGCGATCCGCAAGCCCGATTTCACGTATCCTGAGAACTTTTCGCACTCAGCGACCGATAGCCAAACCTAACCCGAGGATACCAGAGAAAGGGACACGTATAACGTTTCCCTCTCGAAGGGACGTATGGTCAGTTTATCTCGAGTGACGTATAGGCAAGATCCATGGCTCCTGAATCACACTCATGTCACACCTACCTTTTCAACTTTTTTCTTCTTTCTTCGTCCTTTATTCCTTCCTTCCTTCCTTCCTTCCTGGCATCGCGGCTCCCATTATTCCTTCTCCCTGAGCTCCCAGAGGTTCTCGTGTGCCCGAGCAGGAAGGCGCCGATATCCAGCGTCTCTCCGAGTCTAAATCGAATGGCAGGTCGAGGGTAGTGCGTGCGGCTGATTACGTGCGGGTTGTCCACTTCAAGTCGCTAAAGGACTCCCTACTATGGGCTAACTATACCAAAGCGAAGGTAGACGGCGCAAGCACCCTGACCAATCCAATCGCCCCAAGCAACCTGAGCAACCAGTCTGACTATCCAACTTGATCGACCCAACCGACCTGACCGACCTGACCAACCTGACGAGTGCAGCACATTACTAACTCACCAGGTGGTCTTATCGGCCAGGTTGGCCTTAAGGCGGGAGCGCGTTATCGCAGTGCGTCGTGTCGAGCATGTAACCGTAGCCTTCCCATGAAACTTCCCTAATGGAGCTTTCCGCGGCATGTCGATCGCACAGCAAGCTCCATAGAAACGCTTAGGCGATATAACCTAACTTATCGAAAGGGTTCGGTCGATCGTGGATAACTGGTTGGTACTTACATCCGGTATAAGTTTACTCTACTGACAACGCATGGAAACACAGCCAAGAATATGTAGGTAAAAGAGGAACAGGGTTGTTAAAAAAGGAAAGGAAAATGTCTACAGAAAGGTTCCTCGGAGCCAAGCAGTAAAAGTATTACCGTGAACGATCCATCTTCGGGCAGCCCCTGTCGCATGTCGCCTGTCGCCCGTCGTGTTCGCAGCCGTCAAGTCCCCGTCGACGGTCAATTTCAAAGTGATTTCATTAGAGTCCCGTCAAATCTAGACTCTGTTGATTCGGGAAGGAGCGAAAGGCGGATACGCACGCTGGGAATTACTTAACAAGGGGATAATTACTTTTATGCCCTACAGAATTATGACCTGTAGATCGAACGGACCTTTATTCCCGCTGTCTCTCTTCATCCGCCTCCTTTCCTTCGCAGAATTGTCTCTTTCTGGCCTTAGGGCTCGGCAATAGGACCACCCTGGAGCAACCTGACATGGTGGTACACAGGCTGCTGGTGTAGCCCGAAGTACTCGCTGAATGAAACGTCAACATAGGATCCCCCCTCGGTTTCGCCAAAATTCATTCTCCGCATGTTGCACGAATATTCGAGTTTTTGATTGGCTGCCTGTATCACAACATCCCGCGGCCAAATGAATATCGAGTCGTGCATAGCGAATTGGTTGAAATTGTACTAGAATGGAGAATTTACACATAGCCTTATGAAAGGGAGGGAACGATAAAGAGCGAATGGATAAGCGAATTGTAAGAAGGTTTTAAAGGGTTTAGTGAGTGAGTGAGTGAGCGAGGAAGAGAAAGAGAGAGAGAGAGAGAGAGAGAGAGAGAGAGAGAGAGAGAGGTAGGGGAGTGACCAAGGGAGAAAATGAGATTCGAAAATTATAACGGAGATACGGATGTGCGGATATGGAAAGCGGAGATAAGTACTGAAGATGATAAGAAGGAAGAGGCTGTACCTCCTCTTCGTGCTCTCTTTTCGGGTTTGCTTCGAATCGGAAGAGGTCTTGAACTTTTTTCATTCAGACTCTCGTACAGCAGAGCCGATTTAGTATCCCGTAAGCGGTAAGGATTCCGCGTCTCGAGTTCCTCTCCCAAAATGCAAAACTCCGTCGGTGTGATTTCGCGATTCCACAATTCCGATAGAGCGAGGCGCGCGGGGCAGACTGCGGCTAAAGTGGGAAACTCCGTTATGAGGTTCGGCGCAAAGCCGCGACTCCAGCAGTAACGAAATACGTAGCCAGCTGCCTCCAGGTTAGTTTCCCAGCGGACGGCGTAGACACTCGTCTTCCTATCTCACCGCGCAAATTGAAGAAAATTGGAAGTTTCGTTATTTACAATTGATCCTGGGAGAATCCAGGCCCCTTAGCGACCATCGCTTCCGTCGCTTCCGTCGCTTCCGTCGCTTCCGTCGCTTCCTCCAGAGCTACGGTCCCTTTCGACCTGCTGCTACAATCCACATTCAGAATCGGATCCCTCTGTCACGGGAACCCCAAGTGTATTCAGCAGGTCTCATTCTCTTGCTCAGTCCCTTCCTTCTGACTCTCAACCCACCCCCCTACTTTCTTATTTGACTTCTTCGACTTGTTCAATCCCGGCAACGAGGCTGCTTCCATCTATTTTCACTTTATCCGGGACCATGAACCATGAAATTCGGAACGCGGGGATGAACGTCCACCAGGAGCCACAGGAAGTTCCGTCGAAGAAGACTCGGTAACAAATTGTTAAAACGCTCGGGACTCCGTGCGATTTCCGTACGCATCCTTTTCGACTTTTTCAATGTTACTTTTTCCCTTTATTTGTTATCCCTCCTATCGTCCTGAGATCCCGAGGAATACGAGGGAGCGGACACGGGAAAAGAGTAGCGGCAGGACCTCCCGTAGTGACCCAGGAAGACTGGATGGCGAATCGCCAAGAGCCAAAGAGGAGGAGGTTGAGCTCGTTGGGAAGCGCTAGATGGCCGTTATAAAGGAATAAAAGGAGAAAAAAGGATGGACCGAGGAAAGATAAAAAAAGAGTACGTGGCGAAAAGGACGATCCGCGCGCGCTTTAAGCTTCGCGGTATTTATGAACCCGCTAATAATTAGCAGAGATTAGGAAGGCCGGTTACGCTCGGGCGTGAGTCGGGTGCAGAAGTGGAGCTGGGCCATGGCCGGTTTGAATTTTATCCTAGCGGCCCCTTTACTGCGGTTTTATGATAAATTTATGAGGGTTGAGTGGCCGAGTTGATACGAACTCTCTGTGGCAATGTGAAAATAGCGCGAGTCTCATCCGCCCCTTCCGCATAATCCCTCAAGATGTCTGTTGGGTGTTGGCTTAGCCGCTGCTACGAACCGACCTACGAACGACCTACCACATAGCCCACCTACCTTCCCACCCACTCAGCTACCCTACTAGAAACCTACGATACCACCTTCATCCCCTGTCCCTCATGACCCAACTAGCACATACTCTAAGGATATCCTCTCCCTCTCTCTCTCTCTCTCTCTCTCTGTTGCTCTTGGTACCTTCGAAGCTCACCGACCCAACAACCCCCGAAAGGAAGGGTTGCCAAAACTACATACCGACTAAAGTTTCTGAGGGCGGCTTTCCTGGGGGTTAGCCTTCCACAGAAGGGAAGGCGCTAACGCATAATCATTAGGACCAGAAGTGGCGGCAGGCCTCGCACAATTAAATTAAATTATATTAAATTAAGGCTGTTACGTCTTCTACGACCTCATGGGAGCCACTTATGAACATTTTCACGAGAGTTGCATCAGGATACACGTCCCTACAGCATCTTCCGATCCTCGACTCAAAATTCATCCGAACTAATAAAAGCAGCTTCCATGGTATTGAGAGAGGGTTCGCAATATACGTGACGTTCGGTATCAAGAATCGCCGAAGAAGGAGGACAGGAGTCGGGAAGGCAGACATTGTCGGCACATTGATTGTGTAGCTACCGAGTGACACCCTCGTATACGCAGAAAGGTAGATAACAATAAGGTATTTAGATTGTAGGCAGCAGTGGGCGTCTTCCATATTCCCGGCACAGGACTTGTTACCAAAGTCCTGTTTCCACGGAGGCGCAATTATGGATATCGGCGCAGCAAATGTAATTTCGTCCGTTTCGTTTCGTTACGAGCTAAGAGCAAAGTGTAAGGAGTCCCGTAGTGGGTACGGGTAGAAGCGAAAGGAGCTCGGTAATTGTAGCAGCGGGTAGGCCGTTTGCACCGACGGCCCGCCAAGGGAAACTCCAAAGAACGAATTAAACCCAAAATTAGATTTCCGGAATTTGCCTCGATCGAGTTAGCCGAGAGACTGAGCCTCCCGTGGATGCAAATAGGACTCGGGTTACGGAGAGACTTTGAAATTCGGTAAAAAGAAAATCGAAGGACCCGGAAGCTTTTTCTCTTTCTTTTTTTTTATTCTGTTTATTTTTTATCAAGCAAAACTGCTGCCGCGTCACCTTCGTAGAACTTTGTCGATTATACAAATCGAGTGAACAAACATATTTTATCCCTTGTGGATTTTGTCTCCGCCCAGATGCTCCGTTGGGATTTTCGTACGTAGGTCGACGTAAATCAGCAACTGTTTGTCCTGACGATGCCGTTGAGTCTCGAAAGACTCCATTGCTGAATGAGAGCGACCAAGGGAAAAAAAAAGAGAGAGAGAATCCCGATACCGGTAGCACGTGGTATTAGTCAGTCTACGACTGGATGAAAAGAATGTGAAAGTCGAAGAAGTTGGAGCAGCGGTAGTGGTTGAGAAAAAAAAAATATTAAAGGAAGGAGAGACAAAGAGAAAGAGTGAGGGAGAGAGTACGAGAGAAACGTACTCGAGAGATGCATCGGAGATTCGTTTGGATATCTCTCGATGCCGAAGCAGACGATGGCAATACTCCTTTGGTATCCCACTGCTATCCATAATTACTGCGAAAGACTTACGGTCTTCCACGACTGGCGAAACAGTTTCAGAGCCATTTTGCATAAAATAGGCTCGTTTTTAAGGAGGCCTTCTTTCATTCGCTCCTCCGTTGGTCTGTCGGTCGGCCGACTGCCAGAAAGAATTAACTACCCTTGTTTCATTTCGGGATGCCTTTTTATTTTATACACTTTATGCACTCCAAGTATTTCAAGTGGGGCCGAGCTGCTTTGCATGAAATTGTTGTAATTTCGCGGTAATTGAATCGAGAGGGAGCGAAGGAGAAAATGGGGGATGGAAGAAAAAGGGTGAACTCGGTGGAAGGGAGAATAGTACTTCGGACTGCCCCACGTTCAGCTGGCACTAACCCTAGGACAGTCTTAGGGGCTCCTGCCTTGGGAGCTGTCAGGCTCTGACGTTCGCTTTTAGCCCGGTAAGACGAATCTGAAAGTAGGAGGGCTGGTACGGTGGTCCAGAGGTTTAAAGAGAGAGCCAAGGCGGTGGAGAGAAGTGCAGCATTTGTAGCAGTCACTTGCGAACAGTTGCTAAGTGAGCTACCGCCACAACCGCCACAACCCCCGCGACCGCCGCATCCCCCGTGTCCTCTGTATCCCCACACCATCGCTTATTCCAGGATCGGAACTAGCAGCAACCTCGTAGACGGCACTATCGTCAGTGTGGCGCACTATCGCTATCAGGGTCGTCAAGACTCCCTTCTCCTCTCCCTCCTCCTCCTCCTCCTCCTCCTAGTCAATACTTTCGCGGGTTTCGTGTTTTTGCGTGGCTCGTACCAGGCGACTCGTTTGGTTCGCAGTACATTACAATCGTACAAAGATTCCGCACCCTCTTGCTCCCATTCTCTCTCGCTCCTCTCCCTCTCTCTCTCTCTCTCTCTCTCTCTTCCACGCTCATTCCCACTATCCATCTCTCTCTGTTTCTCTTTCTCTCTGGTATCGCTTCTCCTTAATACAGCGTCTAGGTAAAAAGAAGTCTAGCCGGGGGGGTCGGCCGGGCGGTCTCTAGTACGTGTGTAAAACTTGCCGGTATAATTAGCCTGGCGCACGAAATGAAATTCCAGAGGGTTTGCGGGCAGCGCGCGGACATGCGGCAGCCAGGAGTCGGCCGGTCACGTCGACCTGGCCAAGTGAAGCGGCTTCGGGGAGAATCTATGCGAGAGAGTGGGTCGAATCGAAGCCATCTAATATAGGATAGACGCCCACATGCACTCACTCCCACTCACGCACACACGCACACACGCACACACGCACACACACGCGCGCGACCGCACGGAGTGGCAGAGAGAGACCATTTTCCCCGTTTTGGCAAAGCAGGGGGTCCATTCAAGAGGGAGTGCGGAACGCTGTCGAACGCCCCGTAGCTTTTTAAACGGTCACCCTCTCCCACGCGCATCCACGCCCTCGCAGATCCATCGCCCGTCTTCACCCTGGGCGAAAGGCTTTCTCTTTCGAACCCTTGTTTATTTATCATCCTTCGCCGAACACGCGCGCGTCTATTCACATGCATTTACATAATGCATATGCCACATACTCGTGTGTGGTACGTATATACAGTTAGATCCGTACGTATGAATACGTGAACCTCTCTTTTTGCTCACCTTCGTCCTGAGGAATTCTCAAGAACTCATCGAAGTATATCAGGTGGCCTGGGCGTCCCTTAGACAATTCTAGATTGGCATTACGGTGCTGCCGTAGGACAGCTCGGACGAACCCTGAGTACTGGGGTTGCATAGCTATCTGTACAATATACGTGTGCATGTATATATAAGCACGTATGTGACCACGTACTCGGTGCGCCATACTCCTCGTTTCTATCGGCCCTGCCGATCTATTAGGGAGCCGCAAGGCCGAAAGCTTGAATTTGTGCCGCCACTACAAATCTTCCCTCTCCGAGAGACAGAAAGGCCACGTTCGCCTCTGAGAGAGACCGAGAGGAATAAGAGAGAGAGAGAGAGAGAGAGAGAGAGAGAGAGAGAGTGAACAAGGAGCATGCGAAGTAGAGCACCAGTAGTCCATACCGAATTCTAGTCTAGTAAAGTTCCAGCATCCGAAGAGCTATCAATTACTCGACGCAAACACAGCCATTAGACGCCAAGAAATATCCAACTCGCATGTAATATATATATTTTTTTTATTATTTCTATCGATGCTTCCCTTTATATTCTCTCCTTACCGACAACAGGGAATCGCCTGGAGTGACATAAGAGTCGGACGAGTCCAAGGAATTGCAATGGACTCGACAGTCAACAGGTAGAGAGGGATTTTCTTGAAAGCGTTACAATTTATACGATCGATTCTCAACTCGAAGATTGCTCACTCGATCGGCAAAAAGAAACCGATAGGAATATCCGGCAGGTGGTTCAATGTCGACGCAAAAACCGATACAACTGGTAGAGAGCGCAGTGTCGCCGGTGCTGGTTCACTGGTTGCGGTTGGCTAACAATAAGCAGGGAGAAACTGGCCATAAATAATCAGCACTGTGATCGCTGGTTGTTTCAACCCTTTGGTGATGGGGTGAATAAATAGAGGGGCGCGAGGAGGGGGAAATTGGTAGAGGAAGGGACGCGCGGGCCCGTGGTGTCTGGTACGAAACTACGAAGCCAAAAGCTCCGACCGAATCAAACCGACCCCTCCTCTTAAGATTACAGTGAAACTTTAACGGGCTGGGTTACTTAGCTTTCTTGGCAATGAAGGTGGGGTTGCTCGGAGCTTTATTAGGGTTGATAATGTCTCTGCAGAGCGTGTGTCCTCAGTCTACCTAACCAGCCACTCGGATATGTTTTAGCGTCTATGCGCCATATCGTAATCATCATAACCCGCCGTTATCAAAGTTAGGATCCCTTTCGATGGCAGTGTTAACGAGAGACACACCCTGCGGTTTGACTGCGATGAATATTTGGTATTTTGAAATTTTTATCAATTTTTTTTTTTTTCTTTCTTTTCAAATCTTTATCGTACAGGGGACTCGTATTGCTGGACCCGACTAGAGTCTGTCGGTGATTACGATTACGTGTGACGTACGAGCGTACATATGACGCTCATGATATACAGACAGTATCAGTCGATTGGACGATGATGAATTTGTCGCTTTAACAAGGATATTTTGCAGGAGGGTGATAGAGCACGAGGCAGGTTAAGGAGATAGCAAAGAGAAAGAGAGAAATTGAGAGAGAGAGAGAGTGGGCTTAGCGAGAGTGTGTAAGTGTACCATAATTACAAAAACCAATTAACTACAAGAGAATTATCTCATTCGTCCTTTATCGAACATACGTATATATATATAACCTATTTTGACTTACTTCTTTATCTTATACTTAATTATCACTTACTTACGTACTTAACTCTTAATTACTTACTTACTTACTTGCTCTTCCATTACTTCGTTACTCTTTGGATTATATTTAACATTTATATTACATTGGCTATCTCTATTGTATTTATTATTGTTCTATCCTTATGTCGTTGTTCAGTATGTTATACTGTACTTAAATATTTTAATATTTTCACAGCGAATATCGTTACTTTGTATTAACATGTTGACCCAGGGCCGATCATTATTCTTTATCTTATCCCTCGTTTGTCTGTTTATCTCGTCGAGCAAATATGCACGGCCTTCGAGAAATTTGGCGTTTTCATGTTTTCGCATTTTGGCTCGAAGAACACTTCCGTACTCTTGTTCGTCTCATTTTACATGATTTCGCCATTTTACATGGCCGTTCTCGTACGGCTCCTTCATCCCCGCGATGCACCCCCCCACTCCCACTCCTTACCCCTTGCGGTTGCATCCTCCTGCTGAAAAATGAAAAATCAAAAGGAAAAAAAAAAAATCAATTGTGGCGAATCATGGACAGAGTGGCGACCGATCAAGATTCAGGAAGAAAGTCGGAGCCAAGGCGAGTTTTCAATTGAGTTCAAAAAAAAATGATAGGAAAGATTGGTGTCGGGCAAAAATCTTAAAATTTCGATAAAAAGTCTAAGTAGTAGTATCCATTCTATAACCAAAGGTCGATGATAAGGTCGATAAATTGCAGTCGAAATGTGATATCACATTTTATTTTATTAAAAATATTTGATTAATTATTTTTTTATTTTTATGCCATCGTACGCGTATATATATATTTATATATATTTTACGTAGGTGTAATTCGTATAAGTGTACATATGCATATGTATGTACATCTTTTAAATTTAATCGAACGTAATTTTTCTGTGTAATTATATTTTTTTTCAAGTACGTATATATAAAAATACTATATATGTATATATATACACACACGTATATTGGCTTTAACATGCATGCTCATACTTTTTATCTCTTTTAACAAATTTTTTTCAATTCAGTATATTGAATTAATAGTACATGTTCGATAAGCCGAGGCACGACGGCTAATGAGTGCTGTTACAGAATACGATAAGTGACAGGTAAACGTTATCGCCTTTTTATCCTTTTTTTTTTTTTTCATTTTACCTATAAAAACTTTTTTCCCTGCATTATGATCCAATTGGGAGGACGCGGTGTAGATCGGTAACAAGTATCAGGGGAGTAGATCGAAAGAGTTATGTGATCGAAAAATCCAAAAAATAATTAGACCCACGGTATTATACGTTATTTCGGCCAAAGTATTTATTTTGAAAAAAATAATATAAGAAAATATTTTTTAATCCAACCAAGGATATAATATCCTCGGTGCCTAATGAAATACGCAATTAACGGTAAAAGTAGGAAAAGAAGATGACAGAAAATCAGAGAAAAATAGGATAACGCATAAATCGTATATGTATAATTTGATACTCCCCCGAGAGGAACGATATATCCTCGAATGAAATCGATTTCAATATGAGAATGGATATTCGCAATTTTATTCAGATTTGCCAAACGATGCTCAGCCAGAGAGATTTCGTACTTGACAGCTGTCAATTCTGATGACTGCTGCACTTCAGCTGCATATAAACCTTGCACGTGTATCTCTTATAAAACAATCTGTAGTCTCCTCGTTACATTATTGGAAAAATAGTCTGGCACATACGTAGCCATATACACACACGTTTATCAGTAGCGGGTTTTATGTCCTTTCAATTTTTTTTTTGCTTTTCCATATCCACCTTCTCCTCCTCCTCCTCCTCCCCCACTAAACATTAACACCTCCAATATGGCTGAAACTGTTACCTTTGAGCGATATTTCCAGTACATCGCCATTTTCGAGTCTGACCGCCATATTGCGTAACAAAGTTTGATTGTTAGTTAATATCAGTTGATATCAGTTCGTTTCGGTTCGCAATACCCTTGATACGCATCTGCCTTTCATCCATATATATTTGTTGTTTCGAGTAAACGCGTTCGGTTGGTAATGTAGGACACATGCGGTCTTCATTAACGTTGTACACCTATTACGCACTCAGGAGTAATGCCCACATTTGGAGATATATGCAATTTAGTAGATGGTACCGTCGGCATCGTAATCGGTGGCAGTTAGCACGTTGCTTTTACGGGGGATATCCGCATGCCTTCGTAGCCAGAAGCAGCTATACTTTCCAATAGCATTAAAGTGCCACGGTCGTTATACGCGCAGCGTTTCACCTCAAAGTGCGAAATTCACGTAGGGCGCTCTGGGCGGTTACGTATCACCAGGTTCTTCTGGGTAGTACTCTGCGAGTACTCGGGGCCTATATACGAAGTTTCGTAGGATAGTGAATTACTAAAATTAGTGACTTTAGTTTCGACTTGAAATTTCACTTCCGGTATTAAAATGACTTTTTTTTCGTGAAAATTTGACGATGCGCGAACCTTAATTACACACCGTGACGACACTTAGCGTCACCCTTGTCAAATATTGAAGAGGAAGGAAACGAAGGTTCAGCGCGTCGTTATAGGAACACGCATACACGCATATAAAATTCACTTTCATCCCCCATAAAGATTACATAACCCAGAGAAGTTCGGTCCTCGTCAGTCAAGAGTTACATCGATTAACTACCGACCCCTTTCGGTTTGACGTGTTTCGAAAAAAAAAAAAAAATTTCTACTTTTCTTTTATCTTTAACTCCGATTCAACCCCTTCGATATCATGATGATTTTTCGGTAGTTTATGTGTATATCCCTCTCCTTAAGAGACTCGTATTCGTAGAATTGGCAATATCCAAGCCGAGAACGAGAGGTGTGCAGTCGTCGACTGGAACGGACTAATTGTTTGAGCGTGTTAAGATACTGGAAGAACAGTGTCCACTTAGCGGGTTGGAAGTCTGAATTTAGTTGAGACGAGTATTGGCGCAGCCGGGAGTGTTTGGTGCCAACGAAACTTCAAGTTTCCCCGTTATTTAAGGCAAAGAGATATACGTATTTCGGAGTTCCGCTGCCCGCGGGAGATTCCATTCGCGTAGCAGCAGTAAAGTGAGGAAAGCTCGGCTCCTCGAGAGGGAGCGAGAGAGCGTAGTGAGTTCAGAGAGTAGCCGGACGCCGTCGACGCAACCGACGCCGTACCGAAGCCCACCGTCGATATTAACAAAACTCGGCAGCGCCTCGCTAAACTCGAGTCTCTTCGATCCGTCCGTTCCTTTGCTATCTTCTCTATTTTTATTCCATTCTTTATCATCCTCTCCGCCCTTCCACCTCCGTCCCTCGTACTGTTTCTCTTTTGCGTTTGCCTTTCACTGTGATTGGAGAATAGCGGCGAGCAAAGCGCCAGAGAATAAAGCAACCATTGCCAGGGGAAAGTTTGACGGTCTGTGTATCTCGCGGGGTGCTGAGATGGATAAGGGATGTAGATGACTGACGAGTATAGATAGCACAGAGAGCAGCGGAGAGTATCGAAGGGCTCCTATAGGCATTAAGGCTACAGGGGGATGCTGCGACGAGGAGGAAGTTACGTTGAGGTCTGAGCGGGACTATACTCTGTGGCCCCAGTGAAAATCAAGTGTCAGATGGTAGCTCCTGGGTAGACGGGAACGCTGGGGGTGGAGGAGGCTGGAGTAAGGGTAGGGTTTCAGTTTGGGTATGCTTGGGTAATCAGCTACCTAATGAGCTGAATATAGGTTCGGTGGTGCACACCCCTTATTGGCTGACGATATCCCTTAGCCAGGACCGCCGTCCCCATCGAGGTACAGATCGTCCGATAAATTATTGTCCAGCGTGTTAAGTCTTGGCACAGTAGCCCAGCAGGAGCCTGCGTTCTGGTTACAAATGACTCGAAAGTCAATCGGCTATCCGGAGATGCAATTTTAATCGCTGGCCCTTGCCTTCTCCTCGCTCCTCCTCAATTTGTTTGGTCCCTATCGAATCTGCTCCCTTCCACCCTCGATACACATCCGCCGCCCTTGATCTTACTTCGTGGTAGTTTTTACGAGCCTCTCGCCGCCTGGAACTTCGTTGAATTTGGAGAATGTGTCGGTGACTGTGAATCGGCTTAAAAGGGATGATCGCTGAAGACACCCCTGCGCGAGACGCTGAGAGACGAGTGCCTTGTTGAAAGAGCTTACGAGGTATAATCGTTTGCCAAAATTTCCTTAAGTATCGACGTTGACGGGTTATTCCTCGGGAAACATGGACTGAGGCGGCCCCCTTGAATATACTGTGGGACAACAAGGGAGGGGATTCAACGTGAACAGATTGACAAGATTGGTCCCGGATGGGTTGTGCCGAACCTTCGACCCGAACGATTGTTCCTCATCAGGAATTCTCTTTACACCGCGTTTCGCTCAACTCTTTTTTTTTTTTTTTTTTTATTCACCTTTTTTCGCTTCCCGTCGCTCTCCGTTTCTCTCTCTTTCTTTCAAATTTCTTTCTCATTCCGCATACATATACCTTACACACATGCATTGAACCCGCAGCTGTAGCTACGCGTCCACCTAGGGAGTACTTAATCGTTGCGCTCCGTACCTCGTAGATTACTGAGCTTGCTCCTCTCTAACGGATCACTCTAGATGTGGGCCAACCTCCTTTGTAGCGAGACATATCGACCGGCTAACCTTCCTAATGTCATTTCCCCCGTCTCCATTCGTGTTCCTAAAATTCTCTAGTGGACTCCCGTAATTAATTATTCCGATTTCCGCGTCTTCCCGACTCGGCAGTACTTTCGTCTTTGCATACCCCATTATAACGTACAACGCCATATTGTTTTCCCTATTTCTCCCAATACGCCTATTATATTTAAGGTATTTTCACATTTTTCGGTGAATTATTGATGGGATCATATTTATGAGCAAGCGAGTGGGCTTGAGATTAAGAGGGTGACTGGCTTTCTTCCTCTCTCTTCCCTCCTTTTCCTATCGTCTCTCTGCATCCCACCCACCCCCCCCCCCCCTCCTCCTCCCGTCAAAGAGGGCAGGGGCGTCGTTCCTCACGTAAAACTTTCTACGAAACTCCACGCAACAGGTACCCTCGGCTCTACCTTGAAGTTTTATTCGAAAGTTGGTTCGCGTGCGAGTGAGCGTCGATTCTCGGTGAGCCGGGTTCAGTCAGGGGGGTCACGGTACGGAAGGGGGTAGAAATAACAACCCCGTAAAGGATATCGCGTCTCTTGAGAAGGGTGAACGGAATGCGCCCCCGCCCCCTTCCCCTCAGTACCCATACACAGCATAATATGCCACATGGCAGATGGCGTATGACGGCATGCGCGTACAATATGCGAATATCCAGACTTTCGGTGCCGGAGAGAAGAAACCGTGGAAATTGTGGAAATCCGTGAAATTCTGGAGGAACGTGAATTGTGATGCTCGTCGTAGAAATTCGCTGATCGACCTCGTTAAGGTAACTTCGCAGAGCGACCGCCATTGCGCGACGTTCCTCCTCGGGATTGCGACTTTCCACCGGAATGAAACCTAATTACAAACCATAAAACATCGCCGAAAGGTATACCGGTCGCGTTTACACCAGGAGTCCCCTGCTTTGCCGTAAGAGAGTCTTCCGCGAGGTTAAACCTCCAGGATCGTAAACCCGGCTCACCGAGAACAATCTCTTTGGCCCGAGACTCCGATATCGTGACCGAGTCCTTAGAGTCTCCCGTGTCCATTCGTAGCTCCTGCCCAACGTCAAGAGCCAAATCTCGAGATCAACCCCGTTGACCCTTAACCGGTCGCGTCTCCCGGACCTCCTGAAAATGATCCTGTTAACCCGCAAGCACATATTGGCACTGAGATAACAACCTGGGAGAGTGTCGGTCGCGACTAAGCCAACCCTGTCTTAATTCCAGCAAACGCAAAGCCGCTGACGTTCGACGAGGTCTACAACCAGAGCAGCCCCACAAACTGCACCGTCTACTGCGGCGGGCTGACCAATGGCCTCACGGAGGAGCTCATGCAGAAGACATTCTCGCCCTTCGGATCCATCCAGGAGATACGCGTCTTCAAGGACAAGGGTTACGCGTTCATTAGGTGAGTCACACTGCGGCTCAATTTTAGTTCTTCCGAGGTCTCTTTGGCGTGAAGTCCTACCGCAATGCTTCCAATGGCCGTCGAGGTAAACGAGAACGTCACTTCCGGACTTTCAGAGAGAGGGGGGAATGAGGTTGACTCTCGATAGTACCGTAGCCCCGGTACTAGTACCGGTGACAGTGTTGGTAAGGAGAAATGGAGGATCGAGGTAGCTAGAGAGAAAGAGAGAGAGAGAGAGAGAGAGAGAGAGATTCTTCCTTTTTATCTGAGAAAGAGAAGAATTCCTCTATTCGGCTTTCTGCTCCCGTTCACGAGGTTCGGCGTCCTACTCGCTCTATCCCTGGCGACGACCCTCAGGGCCACCCTCGCCGAGCTGTGGACAATGTCCGTCGTTCAACTATCTTCCGTCTAATTGCTCCGCTCCATTCTTCCGCCACGCTGCCCGGAAACGAACGTCCTGGAAGGATGACGAATGACTGCTGGAACCGAGAAGACCACTTCTTTCTTCTTCGCGAATGAGACTACTGCAGGGTTCAAAGATTCTCTCGTTGCACAGAGACACACGTATATACATATATAGACTGTACTCGTATGTAAATCCACATATGTTTCGGAGAAAAGGAGATAATATATTATATATAGTTATTTACTCTGGTATACCGGTGCTTATCGGTCAAGGAAAATGGACATTGTTCAAAGCTGAGTAATGAATCCTTCGGCTGCCAGACGAAGTCATACGAGGACTCCCGAAGCTGTCGTAAATCCTTAACGGAATTGCCGGGTACGTGACGCCCGGGCGACACGCTGCATCGCTCTCCATTCAGTGATCCTTGGAAATTAATAGACCGTGTCGTGAACCTCGAAAGGGTCGGATTTAGATCAGCTATTCGAGTAGGGTGCTTGGAGTGTACCATTATCTAGGAAGATTGAAAATAGGAAGTTTGGACAAAAAATATGTCCAGCCTGGATTCCTTTGAAAAAAAAAAGAATTCAATATCCCTCAATGCAGTACGTACGTAATATGGAAGAACAGTTTCTGATTAGAGTATCCGCTATCCGGCGGACCCATAGAGCTGTCGTAGGTCTATTGAGGAATTGGACCCGGGGTGTGTGTGCGCGTCACTCACAAAAGGCCGGAAGTGAGACACACGTGTTTGCTGGAGAAAAAAGTTGAGGACGAGTTCGGGTATTTCCCGCTCGTAGGTGTAATCCTTTACTAAGGATGCACGGAAATTAAACGCTCCCAACTTCAGCCAAACCCACCTTGGCACTATCGTGCCTGTCGCGAGCGTCAACTTTTTCGCTCGAAGCTCACGCGCTTCAGGGATGACGCAAATGGTTCAATGTTCATTAAATACTGAAAGGATCAGCCTCGGACACAGCGGCAGGTCGTTTGAAAAATATTTTGACTCCGTCAAAGCTAATTGGTACACGGGAAAATAAAAATGATACGAAAAATACATATTTACCGTATAGTCATACGTGAATCCGGGACTCGTTGGATAACTTGCGTGTACGTAATATGTAGTCGGTGTGCACGGAACTTTACGTATGGGGAAGGAACGAAACACGGCGCTCGTGACTCGATCGAATTACTCGCTCTCCAGGGAAGTTTGCATATTTTTCCAAGCGGCGTCCCGACGTTCCGTCGTCCCTGGTCCATAGTTTTAATTAGTCCAAGTCTAATATTTGTCCGCCACTGCGTCTGTCAACGCAAGTCCACCAACTTGTCACTTATCCACATTAATAGTTAATATTTTTATCAATGACCTGTACGCTGAACATTTTTATTCTACCGAATCGCCCCTACCACCCCTCGCGCCTTCACGTTTTTTTTTTTTCGTTTTACACGAATTCTCATATTTCGCTGCGGATCCGACTGGCTGCTCTGTAAAAATAGAAAGGCGCCGTAGAACCTTCGTAGAGACCTGGAAAACTTGGTCATTACGAGAATCTCTCCGATTTTCCAGGCTCGTCAAAACTGCCGTATGAGGAGTTGCGTATATATATCCTGAAGAATATAGATATATAGCGCGACACGAAGAAAGACTGAGAACTTTAGTGGGAATTGCCAACCTAGCAAATTGCGATTTATTTCATGAACGAGAGGCTCGACCGGTAATGTAACGAGCTTTCCCTTTTTTCTTTTTTACAACCCACCAGCAGAGTGGCTTCTTCCGCGATAATATAAACATTTTATTAACTCTTAACTCGAGGTAGCAAGCGTGTGCAGTCGAGATTACCTTGATAACGTCGCGAAGAACGACGTGTTTATGTCGAAGGCCTTCCAGGACGATAGCCAAGCGAAAAGGGAGTAAAATGGGATACGCGAGATAACTCCTGATGTATTTTGCGAACGGACAGAAATTTGGATTCTAGAAAAATAGGACGAGCTACCGTCTGTCCCGAAATATGTCCAACTATTTTCATACAACTGTGTATAGTATAAAGTCATGACAGCAGCATCTAAATTTATCATGTAGAAGCATAACCTGAGCTAACCAAGATGGCCAAGATAGCTATTGAAAGAGGAAACTCAGAGAGGCGGCTGCTATCGTTACTTATTTGCAATTTATCGAAATCCTATAGATTTTCGCTGGTTTACACAATTATCAAGCTCGGTTCGATGGTTCACCGGTAGCTGGTTCGCCCTTGCGCCTGAGGGTTCACGATAAACTCGAATATATTAGGGCGCAGTAGTCCTAGAGGAGCCGTTGTAAACTGAAGTACAAGGTTCAGGCTGTTATGTCCTAAGAGTACGGAGAAAGAGCAACAAAAAAGTAAAAGAAAGCGAGAGCTCAGCATTTTTTCTTAACCGTTAAAGATTTTTCTAACGGCAGCATTTTTGTTCTCTGACCTCGCAGGTTTTCAACTAAGGAATCCGCCACGCACGCTATAGTTGCTGTGCACAACACGGACATCAACGGTCAGACGGTGAAGTGCAGCTGGGGAAAGGAAAGCGGAGATCCTAACAACGCCCAGCAGACGGGACAGGTAAGTTTCATGAGAATTTTTATGGGGAAGAAAAAAACATTCGCGAATCAAATTATTTAAAATAAATTTTCACTCGCATCGAATTTTCCAAAGTACTTACATTTTTGCTTTCTCGAATTTCATGAAAATACATTCGGACAAGGGATGGCTAAAAGGGGTGGTTAAAGGGAGGGGTTATGAGAGTTTCGGTGCCAGAATCGAGTAGATCCTGGGTAGGAGGGAGGCTGGAAGGGACGCTGGGAATCGGGCAAGATTCCACTCTATTCAGGATCCTCTCTGTTGCTGGCGTGTATAGTGCGGTGTGTGGGGTCTCTCAGCAATTAGCGCCGTTAGGACGAGTAGCTACGTCCGATCGGGGAATAGAACGTTGCGCCCGTCCTGAGCTCCTTCCGCCCATCCATCCGCTGTTACTCGGCCCGTGACATCGCTCTAATTGATCCCTATTCCCATAACGCACCTACACCAACTTCGCTGCCCCTCTTTCTCTCTGTACCTACCCCTTGTCCCAATTCCTGCCGGCTGGTTGTTCATATCGAACTCGTATCAAGGGACTCGGTTCGTTCCGTTCCCCATATTCTAGTTAATTCGAGTATCGAGATCTTTATTAAGGATTGCATTAAGAAATTTGTGAGGGGTCTACGGTCGGACGGAGTATTTATGGAGAATAAATTTTCCAGGCTCTGTCTTCGGCGACGTACCCGTACTACGCGGCAGCGGCGGCTGCCGCTGCGGCGGCGGCCGGCGTCGCGGGCGTCGGTGGAGTCGGAGGCGTCGGAGGCGCCGGACAGCTCGGCTACTGGTACCCACCGCAATCTTATCCCACGACGGCAACGCAGATGCAGGCTGGTGGATTTTTGCAAGGGATGCAAGGATACACCTATGGACAGTTTGCTGGGTATCAGCAAGCTCAGTATATGGGGTGCGTATCCGAGCGCGGATTTTAGTAAATACGAAATTGTGGGTTTGGTTGATACGAATGACAATGGAATTTGTTCCGAGACAGGATGGGAATGGGAGTTCACGCGGCAGGAACGGCTGCTGGATGGGGACAGGGTTTACCTGGAGGACCTCAGCTGCCCCCTCACCATGCCACAACGGTGACGGCACCCCCGGGGGTGCAGGCTGCACCACCGCCACCCCCGCCACCGGCGCAAATGATGGCCTACCCCATGCAACAGTTCCAGGTAATCCTCGCTTCTCCGAAACCCACCTCATCCCCGTGTGCGTGTTCCAGTCGGGCTTCCTAGTGCACGCTGCACGACGCCGCACGCGATTCTTTCTTATCTCGAGACTCTCTCTCGGTCTCGATCTCCCGAGAGTCCACGATCGGCGACTCCCCTCACGCGTTTCATCTGGCTTCGCCATCAGAGTCATCTCAATTCTTCTCCTATCTGCATCCGACTCTCACCTCTCTCACTTCTGCATCACTTTATTAAGCATGACGATCGCTCTTCCTGATCTCCCGAACCCCTGGAACGTCCTCGTCCTTTCTCCAGAGAGCTCACGATCGGCTCCCTGGTGAAAGCACGATTTCAGTTTCCTGCACCTTCTCGTTGATCGGTTACCCAACCGTATGGTTCGTCCTAGATTTTCTGTGCTCAGTCGTAAAAAGAGACAAAGAGAAATAAAAAAATAAAAGACACGCGTAAGATAGCGAAAGAAAGAAATAAAATTCTTTCTTTGATAAGACCAGTACTTTAAAACGTGAAATCCAGGACGATCCTTGCGGGATATGGTAACGGAGATCTTATGTAGGTGCGTTCCTTATTTACGTGTTTGGGTTCGCAGGCACAGTGATCGCTACCACTACCAGCACGGCCCCGCTTGTCATTTCTTTCGAATATCAATTAGCAGAGAAAGCTGTATCACTGTCCCAGTTCAGTCTCGAACACTAGTCTGTACGTAGGTGAACGTTGCTGTAAATAAATACCGTTTTGTAAGCGTGACTGAGAGAGAGAGAGAGAGAGAGAGAGAGAGAGAGAGAGAGAGAGAGAGAGAGAGAGAGGGAGAAAAAGTGCGAAGGACGAATGAGATTGAAGCGCCGAGAGGGCGAAAGGTCTGAAGGGTGAAAGAGACGGGAAGAGAGGAGATGGTGCGTGCATGAGCGTGTGCGTGTACCGAGAGGCTGAAAAGATGGCTGAGAGTCGATTCGAGATTCGTCTCGAGCGGCTCTCGGCGAATCGCAGTTACGAGACCGTCGGAGCCATCGATCGTCGTCGTGGTGCGCGGCTGGCATGGGATATATTCCTAGAGGGGTGGCTCGTGAGTGGTGAACCAAAGGGGTGGTTGGATTTGCGATCTATCGCGTTACTCCGTTAAGCGGGCTGAAAGGCATCGCGAGTGCACATTATTCCCTGGGATTTCCGTCGGCTAGGAGAAAAATCAAAATCACGTCCTCGACCTCGCGACTTCAGCGGCGCCATAAGCCACCCTTCGAAGGAGTCACCCTCCTCGGTAACGCGGCCCGAGCAATAGAGACTCGGTGCCTCGACGGCTCCGACGCTCCAACTACTGGCGTTCGGGGTGGGAGGGGGTGGGAGGGAGCCTACATCACCGGGCTTTAACGTAGCTGCTAATTCGGCCGGGAGCCCAATATCACTGACTCTCCCTCCGAGAGAAAGATAAAGAGAGAGAATGAGAAGGAGAGAATGAGTCTGATTGCGAGTGTGAGAGAGCCTAGATATTTCTCCTAGAAATTCGGACAGCAAACTTAACCAGCGTTTGTGTGTTCAAATGGTAAAGTGTGTTCTTGGTTGCGGTCCAGCTAGCGGATGAGGACTGGCTGACGCCTAGCCTCCTAGTGTGATGGTAAGCAAGTAGACCCCACCGACAGCAACTACAACCACCACCACCACCACCAACCACCACAACAACAAGTACTACTACTACTACTACTACTACTATTACTACTTCTACTACAACTACTACAGTAACAACCACAACCTACACCATCACCACCACCACCACCACCACCGCCATCACCGCCACCGCCACCGCGACAACAAGAACAGCGAACCTGCCACTACTGGCTTGACGATACTCGAGTACAACCCGAGTCATATAAAGAGAAGTCCCGCTTATGAAAATCGGCCACCGTCGATCGCTACGTGGGATCCCGCACCCTGCGACCTGCCGCAATCCTTATCCTTTCCGTAATCACGACCACCACCACCACCACCACCACCACCACCGCAACCCCTATCCCCACAGCCAATATAAAAAGTAATAGCATTAAAGTGTTAAACACAAAAGTGCAAGCGCGCTCTGATTGCCCAAGTATTCTCGGGGTTACTCCCTTCGTGGATAAGATCCTCTCTGAAGATTATGGAACGAGAGTCCAGGGAAGCGCCCGGAGGACCTCCAGGCGATGTGTAAATCTGCGAAATTGTCACGATATCGCACGGCAAATTCTCTCCCGTATCTCGCCGGGCACTCTCTTTTTAACCAAAGTACACATACGTTATTTGTGATGATATTATAACTATTTAATGGAGTTTAATACCAATGGAGGTGTCTCGCATTCTCACACGCAGACAGAGAAGATAGAACATCGCACGTCGCATCCAGGCGATGCGACTGACAGTGAAAACGGCCCGCTTATAGTCAGACTGCCTCAGCTTCCTCCGGAGTTCTCTCTTTAGGCCGGATCTTCGTGAGAGCGACAAGATATACATACCTACATAAGGCCGCACGAAGAACGACCAGGTCCAGAGAGGTCACACGGAGAGACAGTATTCTCTCCGTTATTTTTGTAGTTGACGTACCGACGACGTCGTGTCGACGTTCGCTTAGGCGTCGGGACGCGTGACGCTTCGTGGAAGGAGACGCAGTCTGACTATTGGGCTCTAATCGGGGCATAATTGCAAACTGTATAAATAATAAAGAGATTAATGAGAAGTAGAGGGTTTCCGTGAACGGAAGAGAGATGCTAATTAAGTAAAGAGAGAAAGTGTGTATTTGGAAAGCAACGTAGCTAGTTAGTTAGGTATATTATAATATGAAAACTACTGTGGCGAGCCGAAATTCGGCGGAGAGGGGCCCGAGGGCGAGAGAGACAGTGTGCGTGGACGTGTCTGTGTGTGCACGTGTGTGTGTGTGTGTGTGTGAAAGAGAGAGAGAGAAAGTATGAAAATGTTAAGGATAACTAATGAAATGAATTACGCGACAGGATAAATTCTATCAAAGAACGACGACTACGAAAATGGGGTGATTTTTGTGACGAGAATCTTTCTAAAAAAAGAGGAGCGCTTATCGGCCAGATAATGTTATCTTATCATTAGAGAGTACGTGATCGATTCGATCCTCCCGGAAGAGCCTGGATAATCGAGCCGCATAATGGGCGGACGTTAGGAAATTTTGTATGGAGAGTTAGGGCAAAATCGGGCACCGTGTGTCCCACAATTAACCGTAATACTTTGGACAGTAGTTAATCGGAGGCGCAAGACCAGCTCCTCGGATATTTTTATAACGCGTTAAGCGGGTTCACCGGCGTGTAACCCTGAACTCTATTCGCAATAAAAAAAAAAAAACCACGCAAGGAAACGTCGGAGTCATAAAAGACGACCAGAGCAGAGACCACAAATATCCTTCTTCCCCAGACTTGGACGTTCATCGCGATTCGAGGCGCACCGACATTTTTAACCAAAGATTAGATTTTTTATATATTATATCGAACGGAAAGCGGGAGACTTAAGCGTTAAGTAGTAAATCGTTAAGCTTAGATCAAAGTTGAGAAATGATGCTGGCGATCAATGGAGAAAGGGGAGGATAAACGTCAGAGAGGGCCCAAGAAACTGATAACGAATAAAGTGGAGAAGAAAAAGAAGAAGGAGAGATTCGCAGAATTTCTTCTTGTGTCAAATATTGTGTGTGTGTGTGTGTGTGTGTGTGTGTGTGTGTGTGTGTGTGTGTAGGAATATATATGTGGGGATGGTTCGAAGGTTACAAATTCCGTACAACCCGATCACCCCTCTTCGTCCCTCCCACTGCCCCTATTGTCCCCGGAACCAGAAATCGAAATCCACCCTCAACCCTTCTGTCTGCCTGGATACTCTCGGAGATGGTATACAGGTGCCCCGTGACCCCCGATCGGTCGAATTTCGGTCCAGCCGCCCTACAAAATCTTGACTATTAAGACATTCGATATTGCGCACAGTGTGAGCAACTTTTAGACAAAAAAAATGAAAACCAGAGAAACAATTAGTAGCTAGTGACTGCACAGACACACAGACACTGACACGGATGTTCTACGGCATACAGAATCATATACACAGACTCATATACGAAGCACGAAAGTTAGATTAGATGAACATTTTTTGTGATCGCGTGTCCTGTCCGCTGAGCGGGTCACCAAAAGGCGGGTCCTATGTAAAACAATGAAAGCTCCCATAGAGGCGATCCCGTCGATGGATATAGGGAATATGAAGAAGCAGGAAGCTGTCTTATCGCGCCATGAAACACAGACAAATCAACGAAGGGAGATATCAAAGGAAAGACGATGTAGATAAGAGAATTTGTACGGACATAGGAGATGGAGTCATTCCCAATCCTGTACTAAACATTTTCCTCCCTCCTTCCCTTTCCCCTCCCCTTTATTTCTCTTTGAATATTTTTTCTCTCGTCTTTACCTCCCGCTGTACCATCACCCTCTCTCTCTCTCTCTCTCTCTTTCCTCGCTCCACCATCTGTCTTTATCACGATCGGTTTTTCAGGCCTTTCGCATCCCATCCCAGCCATCCATCCAGGCACCCAGGTATTCAGAGCCGACACCCCATCGGCCCTCGCGCTCTCCATCCAAGCGTTACTATTTCTCTGTGAAAGTGGAACATCCGCGTTTGTTCCTCAAAAATGAAACTGTCTCATCTACGGGAGCGTATCGATGGAAAAACCATGAGTTTTCCGGTAAGCGGTATCAAAAGGAGCGAGCAGACGTCTTTGTTAATCAAAAGTATAAAGGGAACGAGCGAACGACTGATGAACAGGCAGAGAGACAGACGGACGGACGGACGGACGAACGGAACCGACTATGAATGAGAACGAGAGATGGGGATGAAAAGAAAAAAAAATCATTCAAAGAGTGAAAGTACGTGTGAAAGGGTGAAAGAGAAAAGTCAAAGAGTTATATCGTGCTTTAAGCGAATCAAAAGCTTTTTATTTTTTTGTTTGAAAAATCAAAAACCGAAGGAGAGAGCGATCATTGTAATTTTTGGAAAATTTCGATAACCGGCGACGACCGCGAGTGTTTTTGGAAAGGGGTTGGAGGGCAGAGATCGAGCGAGTCACACAGATCGCGAAAATAATAGTCATTAAGGAATTTTAGGATCTTTAAGCTTTATAAGGCGTGCGCTATACCTTGATCCTATCGGCGATCCAGCCGCTTTCATTGTTCCCGTTCGTATTACGGATATATCGTGGCTAAAAAGCCGAACAAAAAAAAAATCAAATATATTATATGTAATTATATATATGTATACATCTCGTCATGTTTTTTTACTACTGGCTCTAGACTAATCGAAAGTATCTCGAGCGTCTTTGCGCCCTGCGAGTCAAACGAATTGGATACGACGACGATTACGATGATAATGAGAGTAGGAGAGGGGGAGGGGGTTGGAAGGGGCGGGGGCGATAAAAAATAATGAAAAACAAAATGGACGTTTGGTTCAAAGGTTAACGTGCGAAACGAGTCTCGGGTATCGCGTCGTTCGCGATCGCGCTGGATCGTCGCGCGGATCAGCGGCTATATTTTGATATTTTTATCGGAAGCTGCGCCTCCGGTAATTTTGATATTTTTCCTAGAAGCTTTTGAACGAGGTACAACGTTAGTCCGTAAGTGGTGAGGCTCGAGAGGCAATATACAGATATATATATATATAGTATATACCTATATGTGTAAGTGTATATCATTTGACTTAGCGGCCAGTAGGTCGAACTAGAGCCGATTCGCTTTGCCATCCAGCCCTCATTTTCCTTCGTCTCGACAGGAAGAAGGACAGAATACGATTATATAATATTATTAAAAGGAAAGGAAGAAAAAAAAAGTATTAAATAAACAAAGAGATACCGATAGCCTTAAGGACACGACGCGAGCGATAGCGTTATTATACGGCGGAGATAACGAGCGACGAGATGAACGAGATGAATTATAAATATATATATATATATATATAAACATACATACCTACTTATACATATAAATACGTATAGGTACGTCAGAAATTAGTTTTAATCGTAAGGAAAGCGCTGAGCGTGCCGTGAGAAACAAGTAACCAAGAACAAAATAAATGATAAAGGAAAAAAAAAAAAGGAAACCGTGTACATTATTAGTTAGGAGAAAAATAAAAATGTAGGTAATTTTCGTGAAGGCTGAGAAAGAGAATGCGTCGAGAGATTGCATAACAATTATAATATAATGGACGTGGTCCAACGAGGTGAGTGGAGTTTCTAGTCTCAGTTACCAAGAAACCAGTAAAAAAAAATTGGAGGCTGATCTTATCAATCAGCCAATGATAACTGCACTGGACTGAAGAAGAAACGCAGATGGATTCATATATGGTAATTTTCTAATTCCATATTAAATCTTCCTTCCTCTTCCACCCTCGATTAATCAGCCAGCCCCCTCCCCCCTTGCCACACCATGCATCCAACCATCGAAACGCTAGAATCTCCTCTCACACGTTAACTCTCAGCGTCTCTCCTCGGCTTTCGCGACATTTCAAAAGAAGAGAGCGTCGCGCGACGCCGCGACGCTGCTCGTCCCTGTAAAAAGAGTGTCTGGAGGCGCCTTAGAAATTAAGGCATAGGCTTAAATAACGTCTACGTGAAGTAAACGCGTAAGGGTTAGCCAATAAGTATTGAAATGGAAGGCATAGAGAGTAAATAAGGTGAAGACACAAAGTAGATGACTTAATTGACGTAGGGATGATCGTAGAGAGATAATGAGATAAGGAGCTGACGAGGGAGGAAGTGGGGGTGGGGGGGGGGAGACGTAGGAACAATAGCCGAGTGGATGACGTTCGGGATTTGAGGAAGCTGATTGAGATTCAATGGAAGTAGGAGCAAAGGGGAAAAAAAAACAGAAAATATATATATATATACACACAACTTACGCGAGGTAAGTCTAAAGTTGTAAGAGCCAATTATCGTAAGACGCGCGCGCGCGCGCGCACACGCACACACACCAAACAAGGGAATATATATATATATACACACACATATACAGGTACAGAGATGCAACTCCGTACGGATCTCGCGCATGACGGAGGAGAAGCGTGCGAGATGCGTGAGACGTGCGTGACGTACGGACGAATTGATAGATTGTATAGTAGCACACTGATAACACAGCCTGTAGATGCAGCCACGCGTTATAGAGGGACACAGGGGGACACACGGAGAAACAGTAGATCTCCAGGGCGGAAGTTAAAGGTACTTCTAGACGTAGTCTAGTCTAGTCTAGCCTATCGGTCACTAGCTTAAAGAGGAGAAATAGCGAGTAAATATATCTGCAGAATGCATCGAGCACCCCCCGTCACTTACGTGGCTGCTGTCTCCATCATCGCTTTCAATTCGATTCGGCGAATCGAAGCGTGTGTCCGGTTGGACGCGCCGCTGGGTCCTTTGGAAGGAAGATTCTGCCGCGTCGGGACGCCGTCGCGACGCCACTCTGTTAGGCATCGGCAAGTGCGCCGCTTGTGGCTTCATCGAATCACGAGATTCGCCGCTCACCATCCAATCCGATCTCTCTGTCTTTTTCCTATTTCAATTTTTATTTCATATTTCTCTCTCTCTCTCTCTCTCTCTCTCTCTCTCTCTCTCTCTCTCTCTCTCTCTCTCTCTC
>JARQTH010000446.1:0-47933 GCA_030142595.1 Trachelus iudaicus | reverse complement strand
TCTTTGATAGTGATCCAAGATATTTAGATTTCTATCGTTGATACTGACCTTCAATGACCTTGAATGACTTTGACCCCTGGATCTTTTTTATGCGGCTTGAGGTGCTCCACAAGATGGTTGAAAAAAAATGTACCCTTCCATTTAAAAAAGTGAACACCTCCACCGAAATAAAAAAAATTGGTCGCATCTGATGGCCCCCTCCACACCGTATAACCTTTGTTTGGAACATTTTTTAGTGAATCGATAATTACTGAGATATTTCGGGTGGCAGAGATAAAAGAAACACCCTGTATACGACTGCAACTTGTTTACACTTTTATCGTCTGTGGCAGACCAAAGTTTGACGGTGATTTTCGGTGACGGTATGAACCTTAATCGAAAGAAATGGTATGCAACACGGATGCGTGTTAAAAAATATCGTTATCTTCATAAAACTGTGAATGCAAGTAAAAACACGTTGACAGGTACGTTACAGGTATTTATAAATTTTATTTGCACTGGCTTTCCCCCTTTGTAACCTACAACATTCGTCTAACACATTTTGCTGTCTCGCTCTTCCTTAAACAGATATTTAACCGTTATGTTTCAAATGGGACACCTTGTATAATACTTGAGTAAAAAGTTGTTTAATTAAGTTGAATGTAAAATAATCACATAAAATATATTCATATAAAATATATTCACACGGCTTTGCAATGTATTAACCTTTCCGTAATAAAAAAAAATATATATAAAGTAACCAGCACAACTTTACAATGGGCCCGGTCAGGCAGCCCGATCAGGGCCATATGTGATACAATGTTACAGTTCGAGTCAGGACGTGATCAGGCTGCCCTAAAAATGCCCTATTGAAGCAGTCGGGCAACCTGATCACGCCCTGATCGGGGCCGTATTATATGAAATGGACATAATTATCGTGTTTGTGTATTAAATATTCCCGAGTTCCAACGATCAGATTATAGATCTCTATGTCTTTCCCTTTTCCCTTGCCTGCTCATTCTCACTTCCCCCGATGTTGATGCTATGGCAGACAGGTCATTGCCGCTGAAAGCCATAGTTTTCGGAGATTCGTTACACAAGTTTGTCCCTTCCTCTTCAGGTCGTGGAGTAAATATCTGCCTCCGTAGAGGTTTAAAAGGAGACGGAGTTGATTGCCGTCTAGGAACCACACCTGTTGTCGGTAAAGAGAACCTCACTTCTCGCGGGCGCGCTCTTTCGCTATTGCCCACGGCTGGATTTGAGCGCAGTGGTGTATCGTTTCTGCCACCGTCCTATTTCTTCGGTATCACCTGGCTGGATTGATCCGCATTGTGCACGAATTCGTCCATGACAGAGGGAACGAGTTCATCCCTGGATAAGCTTACTCGACGTAGGAGTTCATTTTCTGACAACTGCGAGACTGTGTTAGTCAATTTTCTCGATGCGCCTATCAAGTACAATATCTTCTAGCTCATCATCGTAGGAGTCTAATTCTTCAAACTTCTCTTGCACTTCCTCCGATATCGAGTCTCCTTCTGAAACTGTACCAAGTACGACTTCATCGTTTTTGTCGTCTTGAACCGGAATCGTTTCCTTACATTGGAACTTCTCTTCCAAAGCACGTAGAGATTCGTCAAATTTACTGAATGACTGTTGAAGTTTTGCATTTAATTCGCCGATGTCATGCATAGAGGGTGCATTGGTGGCCTCCAACTCTGGGGTTGTTGTTTGGGAATTCCCCTCGGTATATTCCTTTGACTCAATAGATGGTTTTTCGGACTGAAACTGTTAATCAAACACGCTGTCGTGCGAGCCATCGTTAACAGAACTCAAATGAACACCAATAGTGTCGGGTGTCTTGGCGGTCAGTGCAGCGCTCGGCCCTGCTGGCGGTTCGGGGTCAGTGGTCTCAGGCGGCAAGTCCGCAGGAATCAGCGGGCGCCTCGACGGTAGAAGAAGTGCAAGGTAACGTACTGCGATGCAGTCTTTGTATCGGCGGGTCAATATTGTGGGTACCGCAGGAGTAGATTGCGTGCGAGAACGCGTTCTAGTAGCGAAGCCACTTGGATTTTGGATCGCCGAAAATCTGGTGACTCCTGCACGTCTAGAGGTGCACGGTGGTCACCCTCGCCCCCTCGCTCTCGTTATGCTTACTCTCCCCCCCCCCCCCCGTGATGATGCCGTCACATGACTCGAGTTTAACGGAAGTACCCTTTTGGCGGTCTCGTCATCAAAGCACTCCGAGCTTGATTCTCCCGAAGCTACTGGATTTCGGGAAAGCGCATCCGCGTTGAAGTTCAACCTTCCGGCCTTGTAGATAAATTCGTAGTCATACCTTCTCATTTTCCATTTCCACTGCGTAAACCGTTTCCCAGGATCGTCCATGGCTCCTATCCCTTTCAAGGATTCGTGGTCGCTAACAAGCTTAAACCTCTTACCACACAGATAGGTATTAAAATGCTCTATTGAATCAATGATCGCTAGGCATTCCTTACCCGTTGAAGAATAGTTTCTCTCGGCCTTTGTTAGTACCCTGGAATAATAGGCTATCGGTAGATTTTACCCATCATGTTCTTTCAATAGTACTGAACCTATAGCGATGTATGAAGTGTCTGTAGTCAAAATAAATTGTTCATCCAGGTCAGGATACTGTAATACTGGTTCCTGTCATAAAACTTTGCGAAGATCCCTGAAGCTGCTCCTCTGCGTAGATCCCCAAGAAAAGGCTAGCCCGTTATTTAGCAAGTCTGTTTCTTAGCGTTCGAATGAAATATGTCTGGCGATTCAAAAATCCCTTTCTTTTATTATTTTCGGACATACGCAGTACAAGCCTGTTACCTACATAAAAACTAACTAATTACCAACCGCTCTGTTTCTCTCTTCCACATGGCTCTCAGGTCGGGCTTGAATATCCCTAGATTTCCCGCTGCATTTCTGAACGCACCTCATTCCATACCCGAACATCCCGGGGGCCAGCTGCACGCCAATGCAGCTATAAATTAACTCATCTGAAATTAATGATTAGTTATCAACCAATGGGCATACATGCACCACTGGTCTCTGGATGATTGACGTTGCGGTGCGAAGCGTAAGCACCCGCACTAGTCCGTCAGCTCCTAGATGCGTATCTACTATTCGTGCCATTCTCCATCTTGCAGGTGAAAGATTAGGTTCCCGTATTATGACCAAATCATCAACGTTCAGATTGATCTTCGCTTTCAGCCACTCGGACGCTGTTGCAGACGACTGAGGTACTCAGAAGACCACTTCTTTCAAAACCTTTGAACTAACCGTTGAGTGAGCTGCGATCGTGTTATCTTCCCTGGTGAATGGTGTACTAGGATAGGTTCCGAATGTGCTACCGGTGGTCCGGCCATAATAAAATGTCCTGGTGTGAGTGTGTTTGTGTTCTGAGGGTCATAGGATAACGGTGCAATTTTCAATCTGGACCACTATCGTGTCAAAGTCTTCTTCGTTGAGTAACACACCACCTACGACTCGTCGTAAATGGTATTTTATGGACTTTACACCTGCCTCCCATAGTCCTCCAAAGTGAGGAGCTGCAGGGGGGTTAAAATGCCAAATTATCCCTCGTATGGACAGTTCTCTTGCCAATCCTGGCTGAATTCTATTGAATTCAAATGATGATTCAACATGATGATCTCGCTGCAATTGCTTATCCGCTCCCACGAAATTCGTACCGCAATCGCTGTACGTGTCTGTACATAATCCTCTCCTAGCAGCAAATCGACGAAATGACGAGATAAATGCCTCTGTTGACAAACTTTAAACTACTTCCAAATGGACAGCTTTAGTCGCAAAGCATATGAATATGGCAATGTATGCTTTCGTCACCATACGCCGCCTGTCCCGTAAGTACACATCGAAGGGTCCGCAAAAATCGACTCCCTTGTGCATGAATGGACGGGATATCGCTACACGCGGAGCTGGAAGATCTCTCATGAGCTGGTTAAGCCTTTCTTGTCGTTGCTTTTGCAGATCACACACTGATGAATATATTGTCTAATCGCAGTTCGGCCCCGTAGTATCCAGTATTTTCTTCTGATCATCCCCAATACCAAGGTTGTTCCTCCGTGCAATGTGTATTCGTGCGCTTCTTGAATAATTAGCGTAACAAAGTGGCAGGATTACTGGATGCTTCTGTTCAAACGATAGTTCTGCAATTTTTAGACGACCTGCTACTCTAAGCAACTTATTCTCGCACATGAATGGGTTTAATTCGATAATCGAACTTCTTGCAGGTAATGAATTCCCTTGCTGCAAGCATGATATCTCCGTGGCGAAGGTCCTTTGTTGTACAACCCTAATCCACGTCAACCGAGCTTCGTTTATTTCCTTGACATATAGTTCTCGCGTTATTCCTGGTTGCTGAAATCCTACTCGAACGCTCCTTATAAATCGTAGGCAGTATGCTGATACTCGCAAGAGTGTGCTCATCGATGAATAGCGCCGTTCTAAATCGTTATCGTGATCTTCAGTGGTAGCAACGTACGCCGTGAGGGTCGGTTTTCTTTCTAGTTGGATCTCTTCAGTTTGTGCGTCCTTAGGCCATTCCCAACGTTGTAGATTCATCCACTTTGGCCCTGACCACACTGCGGCTCTGTAGGCTGCCAATGACGCATCACAAAATCCGTGAATATACAGCTGGCGTTCATGCCGCGTCGCCAGCCACCGTGGAATTCGTAACTCTTTTAATTTGGGTAATGACTGCCTAAATTGTTCCCATCTTCCAGATAAATCTGATGGCAGCTCCTCGTCCCAGGTAAGTTGACGAAGCCAGATCTCTTGAAGTAGGATTTGCGCTTGAGTAATCACTGGCCCGATTCATCCTAACGGGTCGTATATCTTGAATAATTCTCATAATAAATTCCTCTTCGTGTGGATTTCTCTATTCGACAAGTTTATATTGTATTCGAGAGTATCCCGCATTGCATTCCAAAGAACTCCCAGGATCTTGACCGTGTCATATGGTCCTAAATGCGATTCCGATTGAAAGTCTTCTCTTACTGCGCTCGGAATCAGTTCCTGTTCATTTGCCATCCATTTGCGAAGCGTGAAAGAGCCACACTCCAACATAGAAACTAACTGATCTCGTTTTTTTTTCAGCTTCCTCTACAGTGGCTGCTCCTGACATATGTCGTCCACGTAGGTCTCGTGTTGTAACACGTCTGCAGCCAGAGGGTAAGTATTCCCAAAGTCTTGACAGAGCTGTTTGATCGTGCGTCGTGCCAGGTAGGGTGCTGCTGGCGTCATCCCGAACACGACCCTCGTTAGTCGCAATTCTTCAACTTCACCGCTGGCATCGTTCCGCCATAGAAACCGTTGCACATCTCAGTCTTACTGAGACACTTGAATTTGATGGTACATACTTTGAATATCTGCCGTGAAGGCAATTCTGTGTACCGTCCATGGAAGTATAACCTTTGATATGTTATTTTGCAGTGATGGTCCGGCTTCTAATTCATCATTCAATGACGTGCCCGTTTCTGAAGCTTGCGATGCATCAAATACGATCCTAACCTTCATTTCACCGTTTGATCGTTTTATTACAGGCTGATGCGGTAAATAAGTGATCCTTGTGCGTGGCAACTCGTGCTGAGGGACTCGTTCTACGTGCCCTTTAGAAATGTATCCTCGCAGCAATCATTGTACTTTTCTTTCAATTCTTGATCTCGTGCAAATCTGCGTTCTAACTGTAACAGTCTTCTAAAGACCACTTCTCTTCCTGAGCCTAAGGTTTGCTCATGAGATTTCCATGGAAGACATACTTCATATCTTCCATCCCCCGTTCTCCTGGTTGTGGTGGAGTACAGTTCTTCGCATTGCCTTTCTTCGACCGTCATGGTTGAGAGTGATGCTACCTCTTCTATCTCCCAAAATTTCCTCATGTCACGTTCGAGGTTTTCCCGTGTATCTACTACCGCGACGTGGTACGAAGCGATTATCTGTTGACTCTCCGTAGCTTTAGATGACTGTCGATTCACTTCTCCTGACAATATCCAACCTAGTCTTGTACGTTGAGCAATTGGACATCCTTTTGGTCCCGTTCTTAAGCCGTCCAGAATAATTAGAGCGTATACCTCCGCTCCCAAAATGACGTCTATCTTCCACGGTTCAAGATACTAAGGGTCAGCTAATTCCAAATCTTATAAGTACTCTAAGTGCCCTATGCTGACGCATTGCCCTGGTATCAACCCGGTCAAGGTTTTTAAAGCCTGTGCAGAAACTGGTATCTCTTGGTCACCGCCCTTTATGAACATGTTTACTCGGTACTTTGATTTCTTGCTTTCTACCAATCCAACGCCTATAAACTCAACATCTGATCGGTGTCTTCTCAGCCTCAAATGTTGTGCCATATTGTACGTAATGAACGATGTTTGTGACCCTTGATCGATTAGAGCTCTGCATGGGAGCTCTATACCATTCTGTCCGACTATTGTGATTATGGCTGTAGGAAGTAGTACTGTTCTGTGAAGTGATATCACCGTGTTTGCTGTGACGGGTCTTGTTTGTTCCTTGTCACCTTCTGCCTTTTCTGTCTTCGTTATGGCACCCGCAACTTTATCTTCCCGAAGCTGTCCCGTCCCCGTGATCCTTGTCGATCCATTATCATGAAGGAGTGAGTGATGCCGTTGATTGCAGACTCTGTACATTGTATTGCTTATACATCTCGATGCTAAATGCCCTGGACTTAAACAGTTCCAACATAAGCCCTTTTCTCTTACAGTGGTTCTCTTCACCCCAATGGGCATTGCAGTGAATTCGTGACACTTCCAAATCTGGTGCTGTTCATTGCATAACTTACAATCCAAAACATGCGAAGCATGGTTTGTAAGCACTACATTTCCCTTTTCACCTTTGCGAAAGCCCTTAGCACTAGTACTTACATCTTTATTACCCTTTGCACTGGTCATTGCCTCTAAGCCCCTGAAGCGATTCTCCAAGAATGCTCTCAATTGACTCCAAACAAGATACTGAGACTGCGAACTGATGTGGTTTTCCCATAACTTACGTGTCTCCGACGGAAGGCACCTTTTTGCCCAGAAGACTATCATAGGATGGTCCATAGACCCTTCTCCTATCGCAGTTTTCAAAGTTTCTAAACTGTGGGTAATCGTGTCGATTAAATCACTGATTTCAACAGCATTCTCTGATTGTATAGCTAATTAAGAAAATATGTGATCTAATTGAGCTTCAACTAGAGCTTTAGTATTATCATACCTGTTTCTTAGTTCACGCCATGCTACTTCATAATTATCCAGAGATAGGACGTACCTCTGTATAAGCTTCGCGGCCTTACCTGCTAGACTGGCTTTTAAGTAGTGAAACTTCTGGATTGTCGTTAGACTGCTGTTTGCGTGGATCATGTCTACATAAAGGTCTTTGAAAGTCAACCATTCCTGATATCCTCCCTTAAAAATAGGCATCTTAACCACAGGTAACTTCACGTTCATTGGTTTCTCTCGTTTATGCAGAAAATGTCCCTGTAGCAGCTCTGCTGTGCCAGTTAATGGAATTTTAGGCTCCTGTCTACCATTAGCTTCCTCTTCCTCTGAACCTGAAGCAGCTCCAAATAACATGGACTTGTGACTTCCGTCCTGATTAACGTGTGTCTGGTTGACCAAACTTTCATGCTGTTCTTCCAGCCTGCACACTGTAGCTAGACACAGTTCTTGAATATCATAGTACACATTAGACTCTAAGTACGCCACTATGTCATCCTGGCCGGTTTCTTCTTCGCTAAGAATCGTTGTATGATTCTCCTTGTACTCTCCCCAGAGATCATGCAATATCGCTAATCTGGCTAAGCAGTATTTGGCTGTCTGGACTGACTCTTTGTCCGAATTGTATTTTTTGATGCTGCTAGTCAACTCTCGGGCTATTTATCTCTGTCTTAGTAAGAACTTCTTCATGTTGAATACTGTCTTTTACCCTGATTATGTGTCAGATCCCCACGCCGTTGACTTTCTACCATGTGCCAAACACAACCCTTTTTCCAAGTAACCCAATATCCACACTCATCCGTGAACATCCAGCCTCAGTTCACGCGAAATCCGGCTCAAAGGACCAAATGTTTCTTAGGGTTCGGATTAAATATGTTTGGCGATTCAAAAATTCCTTTCTACTATTATTTTCGGACATACGCAGTACAATTTTCTTTCTTTCAAACACTGGTCTGTTACCTACATCAAAACTAACTAACTACCAACCGCTTTTTTTCTCTCTTCCAGATAGCTCTCAGGTCGGGCTTGATATCCCTAGAATTGCCGCTGCATTTCAGAACGCACCTCATTCCATACCCGAACAAAGTCAAACAACGACTTTGATTTTATATTATTTTGGTGCAGTGTTTTTCAACGTTTTATTTACCGTTTTATTTATTTTATTTTGGACCGAGGGGATCGAGCAAAAACTGCTTTCTCTACCTTAAACGGGTATTACGAGTATGCTAGAATTCTCGGGGGGTTGAAAAACGCACCTGCTACGTTTCAACGATTAATGAATAACGTGCTGAGAAGTCTTCAAGGCACGGAATTATTTGTGTATTTAGACGACGTCGTGGTCTTTGGAACATCTTTGACAGAACACAAAATCGAGGTTCGACGCCTCATGAGATGCTTAGAAGAAGCCAATCTTACCTTAAAACCTGATAAATGCGAATTTCTCCGTCGAGAGGTCGCTTATCTCGGACATATAGTAGATCGCGACGGGTTGAGAATGGATCCAAAGAAACTAAGGGCAGTAGAGAAATTTCTTACGCTAAAAACTCAGAAGAATGTGCGTCAGTTCCTGGGTTTAGCTAGTTAGTCATGAGTTCATTCCAAATTTCGTTCTTTGACTTGTTAAATAACATCGGTAAAGATAATGCATATGTAGTGTGTATATTGTATGTATCGGTTGGGGTATAACAATATACGTAGGTTGGCTATGAGTATAAACGGCTGTGTATATGTTGTGATGTATGCCGTACATCTGCGTCGCCTACAAATAATCCGTGGCCGCTACCAACGTTCTGAAATCGAAAACCAAGATCCGAAAATCTAAGTGTTGGGCGCCAGGTGCGGCTTTCCCGCACCACCATCCCTCACCACGGCCGTTTCCCACATTTCCCGGTGGCTCAGCCTCAGCGCACTGAAAATGGTAGAGTGGAACATGGGGGCGACGAGAGAGAATTTTGGAGTCAACGGATAGGCGCGCGAAATAACTAGACAGCGAGTAGGATACCTTTTCGTTTATTGCCATGTAAATAAACGGAGGATTTTACAATACAAATCCCGTCGCGTACAGTGTGATCCCCAACGGCGGCTCACGACTATTCCGATTCGTGGTACCTAGCCTGCCCAAGACCTGTCCCTATCTCGGTGTGCCTACCAAATTCGCGAATCCCCTCGCGGCGCGATTCGCGGTCCTAACAGGTCTCGTTTGAGACAAGCTTTTTCTTCCCCGGGAGCGTGCTCTCTGACATCGGTAGCCACTCGAGGCATCCGTGTGTCGCACCGCTCCCGCTCGGCTATCTTCTCGCGGGAGATATTCTCTAAATAAGACCGCTCTCGCGGTACTTACCAAAAACTGGCTGTCCCATCAATTCCTTAATAAAATCCAAATCGTGGTGGCCGTGTCCCTTCCGCCTACTTCCATGGTGCCGTGTCCCGGCTCCACGAAGGCGTCCACAAGGCACTCGGGATTTCACACATTCGGCCACGCACTGGCACTATACCATATCAAAGAAAAACCCGAGAGCCATGGTTCTCTTCGAGAAACCCCGATGCTCGCAATCCGCAATTATGTGATAAATTCGCTATTGCCCGAGCACGGAAGAAGAAGTAATTTTTCTCGCGATCCGCCGGACACCTGAGTCCTTACATACGGACTCCTCGAGATACATTCCTGTGTTCCTACCGCTCTCCGCGGTAGGTCAAAAATCAAAACAATCCTCCTCTCCGGCGCACTCCCCGCGGACCTGCAAATCGTAGTCGGTCAAAGTTCCCGGGATACCGGCAGTGCGTCCCGACGGTTGGGCACCCCTTGCATGCGGGCTCTCAACGCAAAAGGGCCTCGTGCCTCTGCCGCCGGTCGACTATTTTCCCCGTTCCCTCCTCCCGAAGCCCGGATCAACGAACTCTTTAGAGATGGAGGCCGCAGGCACCGCCGCACTGTCGGCAGCGCGCGGAGGTACGGGGCCTTTGTAATGCGTCGTCCTGACGCCACGTTATAGTGTGTAGGTGGGCGAATGTCGTATACAGGAGGGCCGAGACGTAACAGTATTGTTACAACCCAATTTGCTTAACTGATAATAATTTGATTGGATAACAAAAATGCCGGATGGCCTTACAAACTAATTTTACAAAGAAGGTCTCGCAATGCCGTGTCCACACTCACTCTTATTTGCTTAGTCGGCACGTGACATCAGACCCCCACACTGCCTTGGTGTTTGCACTTCGTCTTATCACGACTAGAGGTCCTTCAATTTTGTAATCACTTAAACTACACGACAAATATTGTTCGTGGCAAAATCAAAATACTATCATCTAAACTCATGTTGACTGATACGCTACGCGTGCAACTTTTTGGGCTCGATACGACTTAATCGACTTACAAACGGCGATAGATAACAGTACGCGGAACTCCCGAGAGAATGATAGCCGCCGCGCGATGCAATTTGTGAGGAGCTACTCCAGCCCGAACTATTCATCATGTAGGAAAATACCGCAGACCTAATATTGGGTCAGCATCGGTCGCCATTTTTCCAGTCAGTGCTTTCTTTATGTATTCGAATGCGTTCTGTTGGTCCTTTTCCCATTTGAATTTTTCGTCTTTTCTTAGGAGTTTTGTTATCGGTTCTATTATTTGTGCGAAGCTTGGTATGCATTTTCTGTACCATGATGCCATGCCTATCAGTCTTCTGGTTTGTTTTATTGTTCTTGGTGGTGGATATTCCGTGATTGCCTCTATCTTTTGTGGGCCTATTTTTAATCCGTCTTTGTCTGCAAGATACCCCACCAGGTATTGTACTTGACTGCATCCGAATTCGCTTTTCTCCTTGTGTAATTGCAGTCCTGCTTTATTTATTCTGTCTAGTATTTTCCCGAGCCATTCTAGGTGTTCTTCGAAAGTTCTCGTCACTATTATAATATCGTCTAGGTATGTGAAGCAGTTCGGTTCCATATCTTGTCCGATTAATTTGTCCATTATACATTGGAACGTTGCTGGTGCATTTGTTAACTCGTACGGCTTTCTCTTAAACTGGTATAGCCCTTTTCCCGGAACCATGAGCGCTTTTATTCGTTTTTTTCTTTTCCAGCGGTATTTCAAAGTATGCTTGGTTTAGGTCTATTTTTGAGATGTATCTTGCATGTCGCAATTTGCCTAGTATTGTTGACATGTGTAGTAATGGATATGCATCTTTCTTTGTTACTGTGTTTACTTTCCTGAAATCTAAGCAGAATCTGTATGTGCCGTTTGGTTTCTTTATCATTATTATAGGGCTTGACCATTCACTTTCCGATTGTTCTATTATGTTGTGTTTTAGCATCTTTTCTACTTCTTCGTGTATTGCTTTTTGTATAACTGGTGATGTTTGATAGTATCTCTGTTTTATTGGTGTCTAATGTGTATTGGAATCTCTTCCTTCTATTTTGCGGTGTATTATGGTATGAATTTGGGTTTAGTGAAATATTTGGTGTTGGGAGTAGAACTTTCCTTCTGGTCACTTGTGCGTATGTTGGTTCTTGTGTGTGTGTTCTTCCTTCCCTTTCGTCTTGCGCCCTTTTTCCTCTCATTGTAAATTTTATCTTCGGGTGGTCTTTAAATGTCCATGTCCTTTCCTCAAAATCTGATGTAATTCTTGCTTTCTTTATAGAGTCCATTCCTAATATGCATTCCGTTGTTATATGGCTGGTGTTATTCGTGATGTTATTTGTATCCTTTTATTTTCCATTTCGACTTCTATTTGTGTTGTTCCTATTATTTTGTTCTCACTTCCGTTAGCTACTTGTGTGTTTCCTTGTGTGTATGTGTTTTTTCTTATGTATAGGTTTTCTAATTTTTGTATTCCTTCTTGTCCTATGTATGTGTTTGTTGCCCCTGTGTCTACTAATGCTCTTATCTCTGTATTGTGTATTCGTATTCTTGCATGCCACCTTAGATTTGTGTCCCATTCGCTTATTTGCACGATCGGATCTTTCTGTTTTTGATTGGAAGCCAAGTCAACCCTTTTTACTGGTTTCCTTTCTCGTTTCTCCGGTTTTCCTTTTCCTTCGTTATCGCTGGTGTTTCTCTTCTGTCCTGTGTTAATGCACAGTCGTATCTAAAGTGTCCCATATTTCCGCATGCGTAGCATTGACCTATGGTTCCCTGGGTATTTGTGTATTCCGTTGTGTTGTTCATTGGTCTTTGTGCTGCTCTGGGTTGTATGGGGTTTGCCTGCTAGTATCTGGGGGTATGGGTGTTACTTTGTGTAGTGTGTATGGTGTGTTGCATCGTAGTGTGTATGGTGTATTCTATCTTGGTGTGTATGGTATATTTTGTTGGGTTTCTTGCGTTTCTCTGGCTTGTTTTACTTTCTTCTTTTCTCTCTTCATTGCCTCTACTTCCTCTCCTGTTCTTTCCAGGTCTTCAAATGTTTTAATACCTGTTCTCCTTATGAGTTGTTGGTATTCTTCTCTCAGTCGTGCGTACGTCTTATCAATTTGTGTCTTTATGTCGTATGGTGGGTCCAGTTTATTTAGCCATGTTCTATATTTTAGCACGAACTCTTCTACTGTTTGATTTTCCCCTTATACTAATTTTTTTAGTTATCCCTTTGTTCTTGCTCTATTTTCTGCTCTCATGAATTTGTTTTTGAATGCTCTAGTGAAGTCTATTCATTGATTCCATCCGTTTTTGTTTAATCTGTACCAGTCGTATGTTTTATCTTCTAGGAGTATTGGTAATGCTTTGAATAGTTCCGTATTTGTTATATCGTAGCTTTCTTTTAATTCCTTTATCCGTTCTCGAAATTCCTCTGGTTTGTCTCTCTCTTTATTTGTAAATTTTATTTTCCAGTTTTGTATTATTTTCGTTGGGTGACGTTTCTTCTGACCACTATGCATCATTGGTGTTTGCTGCGTTTGTAGCGGCGTATTTTGCCACGGGTTATATGCTATTGCGTTCATCTGTATTCTCCCTGTTTGTTCTTCGGTTTGGTTCATTCTTATGTTCTGGTATGTGGTGTGCCTAGTTGGTATGTCTTGTTGTTCTGTGTTTATTGTGTTTATGTTCCTTGTTCGTGTGCTTTGTTCTTCGTTTCGTCTTCTTCGCACTGTCTGTATTGCTTCTTGTTCCGTCGATCTTTCTAATCTTGCATTTAATTCTTCCGTGTTCATGTCCAGGAATGACGTATTGTCTTTTTCTTTTTGGTTGTGTGTTTCTATTTCCTCTCCTCCTAATACGCGTATTGGTGAGCGAAATCCGAAGTTCATGTTTTCGGTGTGGGTCGTGCGTTTCTGTAAGCCATGCTTATTAGGCCTATCTTTATTATTTCCTACATTATCATAAGATATTGCAGGTTTCAGTTAGTGCATGACTGTTCTCAGCGAGTGACACCCAATAGGCATGGCTTCGCCTGGTTTCAGTCTGCCCATAGCCACTGAGAAACAAAAGCGAGGGAAGAAAACTCAGAGTTCGTAGGTGCCTACGTTTCTGTTGATGCTTCGCTCTGATTGGTCAACTTTGACCTGCTCCCATTTAAAAACTAAGAGCTTCCGGACAAAATCGTGATAAGTGAAGCCTCCCGAACACCGCCATTTCACCGGCTCAGGTAATTTCGGAATACCCTGTATATTGAATATTATGAAAAGCGAACCAATAGTTTATGAAATATAAGCGGAGAGCAACGGATTAAAGAAAGGTTCTTTATGAATCGAGCGAAAAAATGTTAACGCACATCGTTAACTAATGAGGTTTCACGTGAATAAGAAAGAGTTATTTGTCCCGAATCATGAGAATACAAAAATTAATTAGCACAAATATGGATTTCCAAAAAGGATTGATTGAATTTAACATTAGGAAACGCGGAGGGCTCTCATTGGTCGGTTATCGGTGGCGAACTGAAGAATTTCGGACTTTACAGTTTTTTCTTCGGTTTTTTTCCGTAAGGCAAGAAACGACCAAGGTCGTCCGTACCGGCGTGCTGGATGCAAGACCTTCGTACACGGCATGTAACAATGTATATTACAAATGAAATCAAACACGTTTATTAGAAAGAAATAGCATATAAGAAAACAACAATTACATCAATGATATTAACTATATACTACTCGTTATTACTATTGTTTTATAATATTCGTCAATCGACGATTTACTATTTCGAAACTTATAATCGATTTAACACACTCTGCACAGGTCGTAGTTGATCAATTAAATCACGTCCATTAGGTTTACTGAAGAGCATAGTCAAGCATTTGGAAATGACGTCTTGGCACTTTGTTACAATCTTCCGCCTAAAAAAAACAATCTATAACAACTATAGGAAACACAATAAAGTTTATATTGATTTTCTAAAATATAAGGTAGCATGTTGCAGTAATAATTCGAAATCTCCACTTATTTTTTATTTGTAAGATATTAGCTCCAACAAAAAATTAAGTTTTGATAATTAAAAAGTAATGAAATTTCGATGTCCAAGGTGGTATTTTAGAATTATATAAGTGAGGTATAAATAATGCAACTTACGCCAAAAAAGATTGTATAAAAGTGAAAGGACCCTACACGTTTTTGATGAAAATTTTAAGAGCTTTGATCTTCAATCTTTAGCGTCTTTATTTTGTCATTAGTCTTTATCCGATTTTTAATTGCAATTTTATTTTGAAAATATAATGTTAAGATGAAAATGACCAATGGAAACAGCAGTGTTCAACCAGTTGACCAGGTCCACGTTATCGCTCGTCATTCATTCAGTCTTAACCGCATTTAGCTACCAAGTAATTATTTGTCTAATTGTAAGTTTTATTCATTGCAATTATGAACACTGTTCGTAGTAGAAATCTCGTCCTTCTAGGTAAACTGTAGTCCTTTCTCTGATGATATTAATGGATAAAAACAAACGATATCAAGATGTTTCTTTTTTTTATGATGAGTTATCTCTTAAAGTTAAATTACGAAAATTACATTTTGTTTATTTTGTTATACCTACGACGTAGTTACGCGAATACTGACCATCGTTGACCTTTGAATAATGAACAAATTCATGAAATCGTAGTTATAAAGTATAATCGACGAAAGCGGCAAAGCAGTACTGATCACGTCACATGAGATAAAATAGGTGCGGTCATCTACTAGGCCGCCTTAGTACCCGTTGGTGCATACGAATAGTGATGTAGACAAGTATTTTTTTTTCTCTAAATTAAGTTGCATTGAAGCAGTATTGGATGAGTAAATAGAATATTGCGTCTATAAGAAATAATACAAAGAACGTGACTTTATTAGACAAGGTACTCGGACGTAATAACAGCTTATTTATAAAAAGACTGAATAACGTCGTCCAGAACAAATGTATGGAACAGAACGTTCATGTAACACTGGTTCGGACGTTTTTTCTTATGAGATGTTCTCTTCAATAACTTGAGGGCACATTCTGAATTATTAACAATCACTTTACTACTACTTTGGCAATGATTGATCCGAAACTAAATGATACATCCGACACCCAAATTATTATATAAATTTTTAACACGTAAACACTTTCATTAATATTGTTGCTATTCACGATTTTTGTGATTAGAAACTCTGCATCACCATAAATTCTTTTTAGTATAATAGTCTTAAGTTAGTAATAAGAAAAATATTTATATCTTACCTGGAGAAGCTGGGCAATGTAGTAGAATTTGAAATGCAGTATTTCACCAGATTCGCTGTTGATTCAATTAAATGAAACTCATTACCCTCATTTAACCAAGTACGATTATTCCCCCCGATCATCCTAAAAGTAAAATGGGGAAAAATTATTTAGTATTTCCAGAAGGAAAATAAACGGAGAGAATAATATGGGAACAATCTTTCGATTCAGCATAGCAATGAAATATTATTCCGGCTTTCTGACGACTTATGCATACGTCACTTTCTCTGTTTCTCTGCGTATAGCATTATACGATGGACGAAAAATAGATATTATACCCACATTTTAGTCCCTTGAAATTTTAGTGATATTTTCAATATTCCGTTACTATTGAAGATACGAGAAAAAGTTTCAGACAAAAGTTGTATGGTTTCAAGGGGATCGATTTTTCATCCAAATAATTTTTTTTATATTCAATTAATTTCGAGATACAGCACATTACACGTTCTTTAAAAATGGTACCTCGTTTTCTGTTGCTTGTGACGTATTCTGGATTATATTAACCCAGAGTCAACGCAAGAACATCTATAGCAATAAGGGAAGATACGCAAAAAGAAAGGGAACACGGGGTAGAAAGCAAAAGAATATAATTAATAAAATAAATGCCGATATAAAAGGAAAGAAGAAAAAAAATAAACCAGAAGATAATAAGACTCGAAATATAATAACTCAAAATGTAATATGCAATATTACACTCGATGCGAAACAATAACAAACGCAGTGGCGCAACGGGGGGATAACAGGTTGAAGGGCGGTCGGCGAAAGAAAAATACGCTAGTGGGCAAGGGGATAGAAGGGACAGGAGGAGATACCGGCAATAAATAACTTCTCGAAAGCAATAATTTGGGCGCCAGCTACGGTAACGGTGTGGCACCGTCGAGTGACCTACTAAGGTCCTCGAATATTTACTTGACTCGAAACGATGGTACGGCTAGCTGGGGAAGGAGGGGGGACGTTTTCTCAGGGAGAAAGATTCTCGAACGCAATGGCTACTTACTAAATTACCTCGGATTTACCATACTCAAAAAACGAACGGGAGAGGAGAGGGTACGGTAAATAAGAAGGGCGCAAAATACTAAAGATTACAACGCACGCAATGTACATACCACTCGGCCTCAAAACTGGTTCGACAGAAGGCCGGTATGAACTCCATAACGCTAAACTCAAAATGCCGGTTCACGTGACGACGGCTCGCAATAATCCAAAAGGGATTTTCGAATATATAAAAGGGTGCAAAGACCAAGGTGGTACGGGGAGAAAAAGGGCAAAAGGAACGCAATCACTCGAAAGTACTCACGTAAAGCAATCCGCAATAACAATCCGAACGCAACTAATAAAATCATTCTCACTCAATTCGCTAAATCCGAAATCGCAATCCTCTCTACTCGCAACTTGTCTCGAAGTGACAAACTTTGTAGGTTTCCGGTGATGGTCCTCAATGTCTACGAATCACTGCGCTAGGGGAATGGGGATGGAGAGGGAATGCTGGGGGGAGAGACGCAAGTGACAGACGCAAATGAGACACTCTTATACGCAGTGCAGGCTATCTCTGCGACTCCACTAACTGCGAGTGAGAGGGGCTTATGCTAACTCATGTTGAAATTCTGTGAGACACTCTGGGACGCCTGGACTCGGGAGATAAATGATGCCCCGAGCGAGGGCAATAGGCTATCCCCTTTACGCGTTGCCACTGCCGGCCGCTCCACTCACGCTTCCTACTAGCTCCACCCAAGGACGGTATTAATGTTCCCGCAGTGTACCTGTGTTTAGAATCGAATATCTTATGAGCCGCTATATATATGAAAAAAAGTTATTGATACATTCACTATAGTAATCGAGAATTCTGAATTGATTGCTATCAAAATCAATAAGATGGATGTATGAGATCAAAGAGTATTGAGATAGCAAGCGAAATGATTTCATTTCAGGTCCGTCAGGGCATTAATAATATGATTTTAATACTTTTTGTTAGAGTAGTTCACAGCACTCCTGTACTTGGTGTAGTTTTTTACGCGTAAGTGTTTTTTTAGGAGATACATTTTTCTACAGGTATTTCTTGTATGGCTATTCCACGAAAGTTAGAAGCAATGGTGATACAGACAATTTTGATTTCCTGTTAATAAGAAATTTCGGTTTTGTTTACAACTTTCGGGAAATGATCAAACTGAATTTGATTTAGGTACCGAGCAGTTCCAAAGACAATAGATTTATTTTTGTCAGAATTTAGGTGCAGTCGATTTCCCGTTGTCCATAACCTGATTCTATAGATGCCAGAGTTTATTCTTTGCATCCTGTTGGACGTTACGATCGCGAATAAATAAATCAGATCTCGGGTCTCGAGGCTCGATAAAGCAAATCGGGGACCAACCAACATTTCCTGACAAAAATACACACTGCCTGCCGCTCTGTGTATGTGGCGTTGCTGTTACGTTTTTCCCTTTTTCACTCGCTAAGAATCAACTTTTATAATTTCAATCCTGTTTACATAAATAAAATATTCAGTCTGTTTAAATTCATAAACGAGTGTGTGGTGCTGTGGATACAACATTTTTTTGTTTGACCCAAAAAAGCCTCTTCAAAGAAGAATAATCAATAACATATCTCTCTGCATAAGTTATGAGGATCACAAGAATAGTATAGCTGAAGATCATCAGCAAAGTAATAGAATGAAAATCAGTTAAATAGAGTATGAAGAAAGGAAAAAAGTGGAAAGAGGGGAGGGTGGGAGAGAGCGTTATGGCGATGTCACTCCGATCTAGGTAGTACGTATCGCCTTACGCTTGCACAATCGATTGACTGGATACGATGCTTGCTATTGCATGCAATATCCTTGTGCATGATGTTCCTAATCAGTCCATGCTGTCCGTAACCGTTTTGGTCGCGTCTCGAGTAATGTAAGGGTACCGCAGAAATATAATTTTTCTATGCGATAGATTCGGGTACATTCGAAGGGAGGCTAGAGGATTGTATATTTGTCGGCCGATAGGTTCGGGGACGTATAAATTCCTGGAACTGACTCCTGTACAGAGTCTAGTCGGGAACCATTAGATTACGCGTATTTAAGGATTATAAGACAGAAAAACCTAGATTCTCAGCGGGGAATTTGTGAGATCTTTATATTAGATCTCTTGACAATAAATCAAAGTCAGTTCGTGTTGCTAAGCCAAGTATTATAAATATTAATAGGATGACAAGCAGGGCAGTAGTTCACTTGTCAGTTGGCTTATTAAACACAGTCATCCTTTAAATTTTATTGCGTAAATTGCGTTGTGTTCCTGGACCAGTTCGCAATTCTGTACGTTATCTGTAGATTTATATTATAAGCTCTCGATTTTATAATTTATCTTAGATCTTGCTGTATTCGTTCGTTTATTTAGTATTATTGATTATTATTTAGATTATAATACGGGACCATTTTTCCTATTTAATTTTTTAATTGCGATCCGCTTGAAGCAGCTAACTTTTGCCTTACACGACTATATCTCCCATTACGCTGCTATGACCCACAGGAATTTTTCGTTCTGATTGGTACATCTTAAATGCTTTTCATTTAAAAACTATTGCGAATTTCGAGAAAAAGCTTTGCGGGAGGTTACTCGGGGGACCTCTAGCTATCGCGCATTTTCCGGTGTAAAAGTAGTTCTGGGTATCTATGATAATTTCATATACAAATAGAATTGATATATAAATTATGTATTGACTCTACGAAAACTATGCATAATACATGTATTTTTAAAAAACACTTATAATAATATACGCAAAAAATCTATATTTCTTTTTAACTACATCAACTGATCCTACATCAATATACTAGATAAAAGAGAGTCGCGGAACTGCTCGATTAACTGACTATGACGTTTTCTCAGTTACACAATATATGGAAAAATGTGGCACCGTATTACAATATAATCTAAACCTAGACGGGACACGAATGCTGTGTCATGATTTTCATCGGACTAGGGTAAACGACCCAGTCACCAACCGTGTTCTAGATTTCGACCGCGACAGCAGAATTTTGACTGGCATAAATGCAGTTTTTGTTGAATAGTAATACAACTAGCCGTTAATTAAAAAGCGTTTTTCACGTTATATTATTGGAGGAACGCACCATTTTAAATGAAATGTTTTAGAATAGAAAGTGACCAGTGAACATTGCGACACGTGTCTCAGTGAGCTCTGCAGCGCCAGTGCTTGTCGGTGGCAGTACTTCCTACGAAATACGTCGTTGTGAATTTTGTTTGTCAAGTAAGTATAAAACGACATGAAAATGGTGTTAACATTTTCAGCAGCAAGCAGACTCTCGTTGAGATGAGAAATTACTTAACTTTTCGTGCAAATTCGCGGGACAATAAAGGCGTCACATAATTCGGGTTGTGTCGTTGTGTTATTCACCGTCGTTTGTATGGGGATACTCGGAAGTGGCAGACAGTGGGTACGCACAGGCGTTATAAATTACGCAGGCCGTCATACATCAGGTACACCCAAGGATCACATACTACGACATAGATGTTTCTGAACAGTAAGAAATAGCGGTAGCAGAGAAGCACTATTTAAACAATAATTTTATTAACCTGTTAATCGGGGAATTTCCTTTTTAATTACGCAGCATATAACGGGCGCGAACTCTTTCACTAAGACGTGCCAGTACGTCACGCTCGGAGGACGTAATTTCACATTATTTTCATATTTATGCTTAAACTAAATGAAAAGACTATGAAATATATATTTCAAGGACGAATTCATATGTCCTACCCGTACCCGATACTGTTTACATTTGACGTATTTATACGTCCCGCTCGGTTAACAGGTTAATAGACCTTAATTGTTTCACTTGTATAATAGGTGACTCTCATTCGGAACGCTTTAACGCGCGTGTTGAAATCTTTAACTTTTAAGGCCATTCTACAATGCAACGGGATACGTATCGCGGAACGTATAAGCGGAGCGATATTCAACTTTATATTTCCCTAATTCCATTGGATCCTCCAATCAAAAAGGAGAAAATTGTTTTAAAACCGAGCAGGGCAATTGTTGATATAAAGTTGAATATCGGTCCGCTATACGTTCCGCGATACGTATCCCGTTGCATTGTAGAATGGCCTTTAGTTTGGCTATGTCACGCGTGAATAAATAGCAAAAATCCGATACGGCCGCTCTTCAACGGTCATTAGCTGGGCCGTTTACCCTATATGGATATCTCCGTAGATTCTGCGGTGAGTCATGGATACGTTTCTTGTACTGCATTGTACACAAGCATAATTAACCTTGGAATCCACTGAATTACTGTACTTCAACTTATCTAATTTAGGATTAAAGCCATTTAACTTTTGTAAAAATGCAAATGGTAATATTCTTTATTTATGTTTTTCATCAAGCTCTAGGACTTCAGCAGAAATTGTTATAAACTTCTTTTTGAAGATTGTACCACTCATTTTTCTAATGTATTTCATGAGAATTACCAATTTTTTAATTTAGACTTCAATAACATTAATTATGAGGCTATTAATGAATCAATGTTAACGATTTTATGGGAAAGAGAACTATCAGATTTTAATATTATTGATGCAACTAGACTACATAAAAGGTTTCACTTTATTATTAAAAACATTTTGATAAAAAATGTTCCCATTAAACACGTTAAAATTGATAGTTTTCCATGTTGGTTGTCTAATATACTATATCTCTTTCCAAAGATTAAAATACTTTTGGCCATACATTAATGTAAGAATGAACTCTAAAAGCTATCCAATTAATATTTAACTAAATGATAAAATAGCTGCTGATATTGCTCAAACTGCTGACTTATTTACGAATATTTCTCCAGTGTTTACCCAAATTCGTCTAATTCCTCAACGCACTGTAATTGTGACACAGATCCTTGTTCATCTAAATTTGTATTAAGTATAAATGATATCATCCAAGCGGTAAAGGAGTTAAAGTGGAGTAAGAGCATTAATAATAACGGAATTCCATCAATTTTCATTAAAAATATTCTATTAATCTGATAAAGCCTCTGTTCCTGTCATTTTCACAATCGCTAAAGAAAAACCAGTCTCACGGCTCTTGCAAGTTTACTAAGGTTTTTAAATGTATAAAAAAGAATGATATTACTAATTATTCACCTATTACCATTATTAACGCAATAACTAAATTATTAGATAACAACATACCTAAAAAAGTTTTCTTTTACTTTGAGCAACATATTTCACCATCACAGCATGGTTTTTAAAATAGATATTCGATTGTGGCTAACCTAAAAATCCTTACCAATCTTTACCTCTCACAAATAAATTGGTTAATGATCTAAAAAATAATGGTCAAACGAATGTGATATATGCAGACTTCCAGAAGGCATTTGATTTGGTTAATCACAATACTCTTATTGATAAACTATATAGGTACTACCAGTTACCAGTGAATATAATAAAATGGGTGAGGGATTATTTTTCAATGAAAAAGTGATATGTGGAAATTAATGCCCATCTATTAAAAGAATTCTATGCGAAGTCTGAAGTATCCCAAGGGACTCACTCAGGGCCAATATTGTTTGCTCTTTTCATTGGTGACCTTCCTGAAGTTATCAGGCACTTGAAACCCTTGCTTTATGTTGACGATACGAAAATTATGTTAAAAATTGAAAGTATTGATAATCATATTAAATTACAAAGTGATTTAAATAAAGTTGTTGAATGGTGTAAAGTAAACTTGATATACATGAATGTTAAAAAATGCAATGGAGTCTCAATCTGCAAATCTTTGGGTGCTCTAGTTATGAATACAAAATTGACACTGTAATGATTAATCAAGTTCTTTTTGTGAAAGATTTAAGAGTTACATTTGACTCCAAACTTAATTTTATCTTATATCTTAATCACGTCACATTCAGTCAGATCTCTCCTAACTTATGTCTCTGTAATTTAGAGACTTATATGTGAAATTCATTGTACAGACTTGAAAAATTCAACACAAGTTTTAAGAAGGAATTATCTTTATTGATGGAATACCTATGGGTAAACTCAAATCTGACTATGGCGATGTTGCTTATAAATATGGAATTTCATTACTCGACTCTTATTTTGAATTTGCTGATGCTATTTTGATATTTAAAATCAAATTTTAAAAATGATGTCGAATGTATACCAATGCTCTGATTTTAAAATGCTTTATGTACTCCTAATTATATACTAAGATTCAACCAACCATTTGCTCTTTTATTCAATATTAATTACATTTTTATTTTTACGTTTTACATATTACGTAATTATAATAGATCTTAAGCTATTTCTTTCCTTCTCTTTTCTACTTGATTTGTCCCTTCCCATTTTTTCTTCCAATATTCATATCATGCTTGTATTTTCAATTCGTGTTCTATCGCAGTCTCTCATCAGAAATTCAATTATACATATATGGCGGCGCCTTGTCCATTGACTTTATGACAAAAAAAAAAAAGGAAAAGATGAGAGCCAAAGGGGGAAGAGGAAGGCTCTAGCGAGGCGTTGGGTGGTTGGGGGCGCGGAGAATAGAAGCGAGCGGAATACCTGCAACGACTTGCGAATTTCTGTCAAGGGAGTAGTGTAATCGTGTGTATCGCGGAATGTTCGCCAGATAAAGAACTTCATCGGTTTCTAGGAGTATCTACTTACAACGCTCCAACCTGAGCAAGAGCTACCCCTTGATCTAATTGACAACATGTATGTCAGATACAACGCGTAGAATTAGTATAGTATACATACTTATCATACAGATCCAATAGTTCCTCCAGTGATACTCTTAGTTCTAGGAATCCCTTTATAATATGATCGTTTGATACACGTAGTCGACAGGCTCGTACTTCCATTTGCTTTAATAAAAACTCTGAAATTAATAATTAATGTTTCAAAATAATTTTAAAAAATGTAAGATGTAAAAGGAATCAGTTGTTTAGAAAAATTTATTTACTTTGTTATGGAGATTCTCACATATTTTTATGACGTAAATTTCATAATGTTTTTAAATGTACGATGTACGAAACACATTTTTAGTGTCTAACATTTTTTTGGTAAAAGGATGCATTAAATAGAAATTTTATAGCTGAGTTGTTATTATCACTTATTTTCAATTATTGCAGTTTTCGTAAATTTAATCATACTTTCATGTATATTTAGACTAGATTCGCACTAATGCATGTTGCAGAATAGTGAAGCGCTGTTTCAATGAAATTTTGCTTTTCTTTCTGCTATCCTAGCTACAACATAGTTTCACTACGTTCTTATAAAAACTATGCTATTCTTGATATATAATATTTTGATTTATAATGTCAAAGTTATTAACCTGATATTATATCATGAAAGAGGTTATCGTTGCAGTGAACACTTTACAAATTATCATAAAGTAATGTTATAAGTAATGATTGAGTTTTGAATATATATAACTAACAATAGGGTAATTGTATACACGTATAGGGTGTTTCGAAATTACCTGACCCGGTGGGTATAGCGGTGTTCGGGAGGCTTCACGGATCACGAGAATGACCTTCTTTTTGTCCGGAAGCTCTTAGTTTTTAAATGGGAGCAGGGCAAAGTTGACCAATCAGAGCGAAGCATCAACAAAAACGTAGGCTCTTACGAACTCTGAGTTTTCTTCCCTCGCTTATGTTTCTCAGTGGCTATGGGCAGACTGAAACCAGACGAAGCCATGCCTATTAGGTGTCACTCACTGAGAACAGTCATACACTAACTGAAAACTGCAATATCTTATGATAATGTAGGAAATAATAAAGATAGGCCTAGTAGGCATGGCTTCGCCTGGTTTCAGTCTGCCTATAGCCACTGAGAAACAAAAGCGAGGGAAGAGAACTCAGAGTTCGTAGGTGCCTACCATTTCTGTTGATACTTCGTTCTGATTGGTCAACTTTGACCTGCTCCCATTTAAAAACTAAGAGCTTCTGGACAAAACGAAGGTCATTTTCGTGATCAGTGATGCCTCCCGAACATCGCAATACCCATCGGGTCAGGTAATTTCGGAACACCCTGTATATTTGATGTGGCTTTTAGTTTAAGAGAATATATCAGCTTTTTATATAATAAGTAGCATAGCGAGTTGTAGGAATGCCAAGACAAGAGAGGTAAAAAATTACTGGAAAATTAGAGTGGAATCAAATCCGATATTTTCGGACTTCTAACCTAGAGCTTTATCAACTATGTCACTGTCCGTCATAATAAATTCCTATCTTCAAGTTTTTTTCCAAATTCTAATACAGACATCCTTATTTAAATCAGTAACATCACGTTACAGCCTATTATTATACTCGTAGTAAATTGTGCGAAATATAGTTACCAATTGGAAAACAGTGAGGAATTCCTGAATATTCTTGACCCAGAAGTTTAATTTTGCTCATTAGTATCACCATCTTATCTTCTGCAGATGGAGCTGTAGCGTTCTTCAATTCTAAAAATATTTATAACACAGTCTGATATTATATGCATATGTACATATAATAAGATCATACATACAAGCGATTACTATCACCATACCATTCTCAATTATATTAGTCCAAATGCCTTGTATTAACATAGCATCTTGATGACCGGAACAATGAATAATAGCCAGTTTACATTCCCAAAGTTGAAGTGGTTCTGCATATTCCTCGTACAACTGTAAAGAAAGATCAGTATGATATTGTAAATCAATATATCTATCGGCAGTACACCGCTGAAATTCTTGAAACATGTGATGTGCCTGGAATGTGATCAACTTGGAACCATGCGGCTTTGTTCCAAAATTTAAGTCAAAATTGAATTAAGTCAAAATTTCATGTCAACCAGATGATTTATTTTCTTCCATTAAGTTTGAAATCACAATGAATCTCAAGGTATGCTATGTACATTTCGATTTCGATTACAAGATCGATGTTGAAGTGAACAATCAAAACAAAGAAATGCTTTTTTTTCGATTGGTTTGCTGTGACATCACTATTTCGTTCACTGCAATACTTTATGATACACGAAATTTTTTATTTTGTTTTCTGGCGCGTAATGAAACAAACTTGATGGTTTTCCGACACGGGAACAGGCGGCATACGAGAAGCATGGATATTCAAGGTTAATGCCGCAAACACTCAATGACTGCCCTTGTGACTTGTTTATTGTCATTGCGAATGCAAGCCGACCCGGAAACTGCAAGCGTTTAAAGTCGAATGGCATGTCGGTCAGAATCATTAGGATGCGTGGTATCAAAACGTCTTCTCCTTTGCACTTTCCTTTAAGAATTGTTTCTTCGATGACATTGTTCATCAGCTTCTTCACCGCAAGCTGGATGCCATTACAAAGACATGGTTGGTTGATATTTCGCAACATTATGATTACCGATCCGACTTTCAATTGGAGATTGCGAGGCGGCAATCCGGGCAATTCCAGCGAGTTTAAAAATTCGGTTGGATAGTTAACGACATCATTATCAGTAACGGAATTCACCGATTTGTACGTTATCAATTCGCCAGTAATTTCGATATTGAATCTTGAAATTCAATTCGTCGACATCAATGTTTTTCGTAGCCAATATAGCACGTTGGCTCAACCAAACGTGGTTTTTGTCATTTTGAGGATGTCAAATGTCAACGAGAATTTGGCCATTGCCAATGTCCAGCAATTGTTTTGAAAATACTTGTCCAGATTGGTCGTTCTGCAACTCGACACGCATGTTCATACTTAATTTGAGTGTCTTGACGTGTTTCCACAAAACGGACGACTTCAAACATGCATTAAGTTCATCGGCTGGCGTTGACCGTGGAATCACTGGCAATGTTTGGCGAAATCACCTGCCAACAGAATCATCGCACCACAGATAGTGGTTTCGATAGTTCCGCAGATCTTGCATTGTTCGGTCTAATGCCTCCAAAGACTTTTTATGCGCCATCGTACATTCATCCCAAACGATCAATTTGCATTGCTGCAAAACTTCGGTTATCGCACAGTTCTTCGAAAGTTTGCACGTTGGAGTTTCATTGATTTGCATATTCAACGGCAACTTGAGTGCTGAATGAGCTGTTCGACCGCCTTCCAACAACGTAGCTGCAATTCCTGATGAAGTAAATGCAAGTGTAATTTCATTCTGCGAGCGAATCGTTGCCAAAATTAATGCAATCAAAAAAGTTTTTCCAGTTCCACCGGGAGCGTTCAAGAAGAAAATCCCTCCAGTTCTATTGGCAGTGATATGGAAATCCATATTATGGTATCCACATTAAATATGGTAGGGACCTATGTTATCTTAGGTTAGGTTAGGTTAGGTTTTCTTCTCGAGTTGCACGTCTTAGATAATTTCGCCGTCTGTCATAAACTGATTGTATTCTTCTTCGTTGCCAACTAGCCAACTGTTAACATCGTCTAATCGTTTGTTTGTCAACAAGTTTTTCGACAATTGTACCTCGAAGCTCAATCACTTCCGAGTCAACATTCAATTGGTTGTTAGCGAAATTTAAGAATTCTTCTTGTGATAAGTTTCTTCTTGTGAACGCGTAAAGATATACACCAATTTTTAAAGAAAATGTTATCTTGAATGCATATAAGCGTCGTTAATGGAGTCCAGCTTGTTGAAGTCGTGTGGTGAACGTAAGAGAGGAGAGTGTGCTCGATTATTTACATGTCTTAGGCCGTGAGAACAATAGAGAGGATACTATGGTTTGAGCCAAACACCAAAGCGTCGCTCGTTGCACACTTTTCTGGACACCCTGGACTTCCACGCCTGAAACCTAGATATAGGAAACTATGGAGTGAAAGACCTAGATATCCTGAAATTCCAGGTCCCACACCTAAATACAAGAAACTACGGACAGGAACACCTGGATTCCCTGGACTTCCGCGTCCCACATCTAGATGCAGGAAACTACGGAGAGGAATACCTAGAAACCCTGGACTTCTACGCCTGACACCTAGATACAAGAAACACCTGGACACCCTAAACTTCCACATCTAATATCTAGATAAATTTTGCAATTCGCTTTCTCTGAACCGTCGGTAGTAGATGAAGATTAATCTATGAGGAAGCCAAAGATTGAAAATATGAAAATGCTTCCTCATACAGGGATTTCGTACACTGCCTACGATTCGGAGGAAGCAAATTGCAAGTTTCAACTTGCTCCTTGTTTTAACTCTTTCAAATGCAATTGGTTTCATTGAAATATGATGGTTAATTAATTTTTTGTTATAAAAATATTGCAACTTTGAATCCTTACAAATTTGTACAATTTCACCCCATCAGAACCGAACAAAATGCATTTTTCATTATTCGCCATGAACATTATTTTTCAATTGGTTTAATTTTGATATCAGAACCGTAAATATGCCAATCTGCGAAATTACCGTTGGAGGTGCCCAACTTTGGGGGTGATTTCATCTGTTGAAACTGTTTTTCCACAGATAAAAAAATACGCGCCACTTAAATTTTAATGAAGAATAACATATCAAAAAATGAACAAAATCGAAGGGGGACATCGAAAATGGTTTCCTTATAAAGAAAATAAACTAAATGAAGGGTGTCTAACAAATCTAACTAATATACAGGGTGTTCCTAAATCTCCTCATTAACTGGGTACAGCCATGTTAAGAGGGGGGGGGGGGGGCATCGCTGACCACGAAAATGACCTTTCTTTTGTTGTAAAGTGCTTAATTTTCAAACGAGAGCTGTTTATAGTTGGCCAATTAGAGTGAGATGTCGGCAAAAACGTAGGCACTTTCGATCTCTGAGTTTTCTGCCGGTGCGATTGTTTTTCAGTGTGCATTGTTTTTCGAGATACACGCTGTTGTACTCTGACGTTGCGCGCGGATTATGCATATACTTTCCGAAATTTCACATGAGCGAGATCACACGTCTGGAGTTCCTTGTACATGCATCCCATGTACGCTGCGAATAAATATTTTTTTATGCGAATAGTGCGCAGCAAGGCAAATAAGACTAGCCCACAGCCGATATTTACACATCTTGCTATTGCAAAAGATTAATTGTAGATTACAAGTGAATCTTTCGTGTCAATTATCTTGTGCCTCATATGAGAAGGATCAATCTGATTGTGAGATCTCTCGTAAGTCACTCAATAATCTTCCGCCGATCTGCGGATTATCTCTCCTATACTTGTGACATATGTACGTTCGTTCACTTTGGATGTGGGAAAAGGTTACAATTTGCTGTGTACATCCTGGGAATGAAATAAAGCGATACATGTCTTTGCGATTCTTCCGTTGTGCAAGATAGTTGTCAAATGCTCGATGCTCCCAGAATACGTAAGATCGGGAAATAACCGAGGAAAGAATCGCAAGGACATGTATCGCACTATTTCATCCCCCAGAATGTCCTATCCAAATTGCAACCCAATTAAAAACATGGCAGTCAGTGATATGCGCATGCGCACTTCTTGCGCTACGTATTCAAAATATGCGCTAACTTTCGTAATATGAGAAAATAATTTTTTTCGAGATAATAGTAGTCAAATATGAAACTTAAATTATGAAACATCTTATTCAATAATTTTAAATGCTATAAAGTGTTCATTAGGGAAAAAACGTACTAGATTTCATTTGAATGAACAGAGCATTAAGACGAGCGATCACTCACTCATGTGTCCCTTTGGAGATACTAGCCCCTTGCACTAATTCAGCAGTTTAAAGAAATGCAATCCCTCCACTCTAGCGCATGTAATTAATCTTACGATCCTTGTTCACGAGACCCATATTTTGTAATAGTTAGCGCGCAAGTTCTTGAAAACCTCGGGAGTGTTAGTGGCATTAAACGCGGCCGTTCGCAGCTACAAGAACACGCCGTCATATGGCGATTAGCCATGTTTGTAATATTCTTCCCTTTTTTGGTTAAATGAAGTGTTCGTATTTGTCTGACCGTGTCTAATTTATATACCCTATTAATAGGTGCATCGCGCCGGTTCTCCATTGAGAACACAATCAATCCTTTTGCACTTCAAATAGATTAAGTTGATTATCAAAAACAGTCGAAGTGAGTGACATCAAAGATGCATGCCATTTTGACAGATGGTATAATAACCGTATAATAGTGCCCCTAGCGCTCTATTAGATTCAAAGTACCTTTAAAGAGGCTTAAAAAGAAATATAAATGGATACACCGCCACTAAAATTCGTCTTTTATAGTTGTTTTTCAGGAATTTTCTATAAGAGTGTCTTTAGAGGAGGATATGTTTAAATAGACTATCTTTGTGTTAATTCAATAAAAAATCAATTCCGCGAAGTATAATAGTGATTTATTGAACTTCAACTGTACTTATTTCGAACGATTGAAAATTTATGAAAGATTAGGTAAATCATCTACAAAATCGTTTTCTCAGTGCAAGTCTGTTATTTTAAATACAATTTATTTACGATTTTAGTACTGTTTGACTTTTGTTAACCCTCTGAATGGAAAACCCCGCAATTCCTTGCCATTGTGAAGTACAGCGAGAATTAGGAAACTACGAATGCTCGTATGCTTGTGTGCGTATTAGGCCCGTCCATTCGGCCCCCTCCCTTCGGTGCGACGACCTTCTCTCTCCTACATTTTAAGCACATACTTGGTTTTTGTACGTACGGGCGTTCCCGCTGCACTGTTAGTATTTTCAAATAAATAATTATTTATGGAATATATTAAACAGTTAATTTCCTTTATACGTATTTTAAATGTTTTTTTTTTTTTTACAACATGCGCTAAAGTGCGCTGTAAGACTTGAGTGAAGCCCGCGCATGGACGATACGACTCTGCCTGATCCCCACGCTGCACACTAAGCTCCAGTACACCTAGCTTCATCGCACAATTCGTTTAAACCACAGTGGGAACGGATTCCATTAAGAGGGTTAATAGTCAGATCCATTAGATATATATGAATAAAATGTTAATCTTACAAACCTGTGTAATAGGAATTAGTGATGAGTTCAATCTCAACTTGGCATCCCGTACTGTCATCGGATCGTAAATATGTTGCTGGTTGCAAATAGTATCCAAGATCTGGAACAAAATTTGTATACAGTCATGTAAAACATAGAGTATAACCAATCACCTGCTATATTAAAATGTATGTATGCGCAATTATGTCACACACATCCGTCATCCATTCGATCAACGTTTTCGTTTCCTGGATCCCTCTAAGTCTCCACCCTACTCAAGCTACGCTCTCGGGTTAATTCATACAGTTACGCCAACGTTCTCCGAAGATTTGTTAGCATTTAATTGAGGTCGAGATGCTTTAATCTACTATGGAGGAATAGTCCCGTCGTACCGAATGGCCCGGTAGAGGAGAATACGCGACGGAGACATCTTCATGGACCGGCAGAAATCCGGGTGACATACCGACGCCCCACTGGAGAGAGGCAAAGGGCTGTATAGCTGGCGTAAGCGTAGTTTTTGATACGGTTAAGGGCAGGGGAGGATCCCGCTGATCCAAGTTTATGATGTGATGCCTAGCTGTCGCCCGATACCTTGGGAAGTTCTTGATTTTATTTAAAGGGATGACTCCAGGGAAAGAATAAGAGTTATCGGGTACAAGGATTTCAACCAATCAGAACGATTAGTTTTCGAATTTGAATATTGTCAAAGTCCGTATTGGGACACAGATCGAGTTGACACGAGCTGGCTTGTGCTCACGTACTATATGTTGATAGTTCTCTAGCTGTGTTTCGTGTATGGTCTTAAAGGTCCCCGTTTGTGTAGTTCTCGCGTTGCTCTCGTTATATTTAGGAAATCCTACCGATTTCCTGCCTGTGTTTCGGAGGTGCAGTGCTGTTGTGCTGTTGTGCTCTAGGGCAGTGCCCATCCGAGTGTCCCCAGGATACAGTTCCCGGAATTCATAGATTCGCTGCCCCAGCTTCGGTGAGGATTCCCAATTTATTAATTGGTGACGGGATTTCGATTTCACAGCTCCGATGCGTTCTGTTACGTTTACGATCCGTTGCTCTCTGTATCTCGCACTATTTGCCTGACGCTTACTCCGACCCTTTATACCTCAATCTAGCAGGCATGAGCGGCCGTGCACCTTAGTTGCTTTTGCTGATTTTACGCGACCCCCCAATTCAACTCCTACGGTTGCGTTTCTCGATTTTACGCATCCCCAAAAACCAACAGGATCAGTTAAGCTATCGTCTCTTCTGATAGGTGCCGTGTGAACTCTCGTTTTGGCGGAGTTGGGACTGTTCTTCATTAACATTTTTGTTATTATTAGTGTGGCGATCGAGCTCGATATCGTGAACGCTGCGTGCGCGCGATTCCCGAGACGAGATATAGGTGGCGCGTGCGAGTTCCACGAGAATTGTTGCTGGCTTCAGTGCGTCGAGCAGAGTAGTTAAGAATTTCTTCTCAATGTACTTTGTAATTTAAGTCAATAAAGATTGTTTCAATACTAAACATGGTCCTTCGAACCGGACAGTGAAACTAGTGTTCAATGATAGTAGCATCAGTATCAAGACTGAGTGCCACAAGTTCACGGAACATATTCGCCGAGAGAATATAGCGAGATCGAAACATCGAGAATGCCAAGATGGAAACCGCAACAGCGTATCGCAAGGAACGAGGACGCGAGAAAGCCAAAGTAAGTCGCATCGAGAAACACATCGCGAAAGCCCTAGAAGGAACGAAACGACTCTCGGTGGAAGAAATAAACGAGCGTTTAGCTCAGCTACAAGAAGCGAAGATAATATTTGACGCTCAACAACTTCGATTGCTCGAGCTGAGTGAGACAGAAGAGCTAGAAATGCGTGATCAAGTAGAAGACGAGGAGTTTGATGAAAGAATTGTTCAAGCGATGGTTGCGATAGAAACTCTTCGAAATAACATGGCGTTGACGGAGACACCATGTGACGGGGCCAATGGCCAATCACAAGGCCGGCTTCCCGGTTCCTCTACGGTTGAACCAATTACACAACAGCCGAACGAACAAATAATGGAAATTTTGCAGCAGCAGGCTGCCTTGTTGGAACTTTTGACGAATAATCGAAATATAGGTAGACATCGAGAACCTCAAGTGAAACTTCCAGTGGTGCAATTACCGACGTTCGACGGAAAAATCGAGGAGTGGAAACGATATTCCGAAACTTTCAAGACGTTAGTGCACGACCATGCTGAGCTGTCAATGTTCAGAAATATCAGTATTTAACCTGATCGTTGACAGGTAACGCGGCCAAGATAATTGAATCGATCGATATTTCAAGCGCGAATTACGAAGTGGCATGGGAGTTATTAAAGAAGCGCTACGATGATCCGCGATCTATAAAGAAAAAACATATTCATTGTTTATTCGAGATGCCGAAGGTCGAACACGAGTCCGTGAGTGCGATCCGTGATCTTGTCGATCACACGCTCAAACATCTTCAAGTGTTAAAGGCGATGCAACTACCGACGGAAGCGTGGGACGAATTAATACTTTACATGATCGAAGTAAAACTCGATAACACCACCCGACGAGAGTGGGAGCGGCAAACCGAGGCAGACGACGTACCTGGCGTCGAGAAAATAATTGACTTTTTACAAGAACGACGTCCAATTCTCGAACGTCTGCACGCAAGTACTAAGTCGAAGGAAAACATAAACAAAAGTAAAACCGTACGGTCAAACAAGGAAGCACCGAACGAATCAAGCTCGCACAGGCCATTCAACAAACAAAACAAGGCGACGAGTAGCAACGTAACGTCGTGCTCAACGGAGAAATCAGAAAACAAATCAAGTAAATGCTATCTGTGCAATGGTCCGCACTTCATTTACTTCTGCCCAAAGTTTGTAGGTTTGACGGTCGAAGAGCGCATCAACGAGGCCCGAAGACTTCAACTATGTCTCAACTGCTTAAAAAATGATCATTTTGTCAAAACATGCAAAATGGGATCTTGTCGAGAGTGTTCTGGACGACACAACACTCTGTGCCATCTGCCACGAGACAAGAATGGATTCACAGAAACACCGAAAGCTAGATCGTCATCACCGCCTGCAGTTTCAAGCGAGGCAAACAAGGATGAAGCATTGAGCAACAATATAACGACGATGCACCAGTCGATGAATCGATTCAAGCGTGTTCTTATGTCAACTGCCGTGGTAAACACGAACCATGCGAACGGAACACCGATTTCGATACGCGTATTACTCGATAGTGCAAGCGAGGCAAATTTTATAACTCTTGCGGCGTGTAATAAGCTCGAATTGCGAACAGGAAAAATTTTCGGACCTATCGTGGGGTTAAATGAGATGAAAATCAAGTAACGCAAGATTGTAACGTTATCGTCACCTCGCGACATTCGAATTTACGTATAAACGTTCATTGTCTAGTCGTACCGCGAATTACGAATGATTTTCCGTCTTTTAAATTCGAGTCAAACGAATTACCAATACCGAAAACGATCAAACTCTCCAACCCGTTTTATTACGATCCAAGTAAAGTCGAAATGTTAATAGGGGCCTAGTTTTTTCAAAGCTTCCTCGAAACGGGTAAAATACAATTAGATAACGACAATCCAACTCTTCAAAACACAGCTCTCGGTTGGATACTGGCCGGACCAGTGCCCACGAGATCGCATCGATGTCCAGATACCTCGGTACTCTTATGTTCTCGCGATCACAACCGTACTTTGAATGGAAGTATTACGCGATTTTGGAATATCGAGGAAATCAAATCAGAAGGGTCGACGCGAACGTTGTCCAAAGACGAACGAAAATGCGAAAAAATATTCGAAAGCGCAATACGCGATGATTTCGGGCGATTTATAACTCTGCCGTTTTACGATTCAGTAAGTGAATTGGTTGAGTCCCGATAGATAGCCGAAAAACGATTATTGTCACTCGAGCGACGATTTAAGGCCAACGATATACTGCGAAATTGATATATAGATTTTATGCGAGAGTATATTGAGTTGGGACACATGTCCCCAGTACTTCTAACAGAGAGCACAAGTTAACAACCCGTTGTATATTTACCACACCATGGGGTAATTCGCGAAACGAGCACAACAACGAAGTTGCTAGTCGTATTTGACGCCTCGGCCAAGACGAGTTCTGGAAAATCTTTGAACGACATTCTGTTGGTTAATCCGACGGTGCAGGACAACATCTTAGACATTCTGCTTAGATTCCGATTGCACAAAATAGTTTTCACCGCGGATATACAAAAGATGTATAGGCGAATTTTTATAGACGCTCATGATCGTGATTTTCAAAGAATTCTTTGGCATTTTTCGGTTGACGAGCCTATTCGAGAGTATCGATTAAATACAGTCATGCATGGCCAATCGTGCGCACCTTACTTAGCGATTAGATCTATTTGACAGCTGGCACAAGATAAAAAAGGTGATTTTCCAGCAGCCGCTCGCGTCGTACTTAACGATTTCTATGTAGATGACGTTTTATCGGGCGCAAATAGTATCGAAGAAGCAAAGAATATCTGCGAGCAGCTAATGCAGTTACTACGATGAGGACAATTTGAGCTATATAAATGGAGCTCGAACAATCATGACGTTGTGGCGAGCAGGGATGGGCACCTTCAAATGAAAATTACAAGTCGAATGATTTTTTACTCGAAAAAGTATTTATAAATATGATTTAAATACTTTTAAGAATGGTTTTTCAGTCGAAAAGGCATTTAAAATACGATTTAAATACTTTTACGAATGAAAAACCATTCGACTTGTAATTTTCATTTGAAGGTGCCCATCACTGGTGGCGAGTATTCGAAGAACGAACGAATAAAATACATCCTGGTTAAACATCGACGAGGACGAGTCTAAAAAAAACGTTAGGCCTGCAATGACAACCATCGAACGATAAATTTCAGTTCTCGATCGAGATCGGCGTCGGAGCTCAAACAAAGCGAGAGATACTTTCGGCAATATCGAAACTCTTTAACCCTCTTGGAGTTATCGGTCCGATCATTATCAGAGCAAAATTGATTATGCAAGCGATATGGGGGTAAGATGTGGAGTGGGATAGTCTTCTACCGCCAGAAATTCTAAACGAGTGGAACGATTACGTCAACGACGTTTAAAAGGTCGGAACAATTCGAGTACCTCGAAGAGTAATACAACACGATGATCCGTCGCGGATGTACCTCCGCGGATTCTGCGATGCTTCGGAGAAGGCCCATGGAGCGTGTTTGTACATCCAATCCGAGGATCAAGAAGGTCGAAGGACGGCTTCATTGCTATGTTCGAAGTCTCGAGTAGCTTCGGTTAAAAGGACATCCCTATCCCGATTAGAGTTATGTGGCGCTGTTCTTCACACGAGATTGATTCAAGCGGTCAAGAAAGCATTAAACATTGGGTTCGAAGAGGTTCGAGCGTGGACCGATTCCACGATTGTATTAGCATGGATCGTGAAGGAATCGTCTCACTGGCAAACTTTTGTCGCGAATCGTGTGAGCGAAATTCAATCATCAATGCCCTACAATCAATGGAGTCACGTAAGCAGCAAAGAAATCCAGCAGATGTTGTCTCTCGTGGCGTAAGATGCGAAAAACTCGAGAACAACGAGTTATGGTTACAGAGTCGAGAAATCACCCAACAATTGTTTGACGAAGCGAGTCAATCAAAAGAAATTCAAGAGCTCATCGAGGCAGAGGCGAAAGGGCATAAAACTATCTCCGCAAACGTCGTAAGTCGTCAGAAAACCAAATTTTTCGATGAATTTATCCAGAAGTACTCATCGATATCGAAGATGGAACGGTTATATTGCTTACGCTTCATCAGAAATGGTCGCAAACAACGAGAAGAAAGAAGGGTTTGAAGGTTACCGAAATAAATAGCGTTAAAGAGTTTTTTCTCAAACACGTGCAAGAAATTTCATTCACAGAAGAAATGAAGAAACTTCGCCGAGGGCAACCGATCAAGAAGTCAAGCAAACTTTTGTCGCTCACTCCATTTCTCGACAAAAGCGGATTTATAAGGGTGGGCGGCAGAATCCTAGTCGGAGAACCCCTCACTAGCGTTCCAGACGTTAATGTACTCGATGTCAAATTAAATCGTCTTAATCGATGGCAATTGATTCAACGAAACGTACAGGAATTTTGGAAACGCTGGTCAACCGAATATCTATCAAATTTACGAGAAGAAACGAAATGGAAGACAACTCAAGAAAATTTGGCCATCAATGAATTGGTCATGATACGCGATGAAACGTTGCCGCCCTTGAAATGGATGATCGGTCGAGTTATGGAATTACATCCAAGTCGCGATGAAAGGGTTCAAGTCGTAACTGTTAAAACTCCGAGCGGGACAATCAAGCGAGCGATTACAAAACTATGTAAGCTGCCGATACAGACGCAATAACAAGAATCGTCACAGAAATTAATAATCTTAATTTGGTGGGCGGGATGTTCTGTTCTTCATTTACATTTTTGTTAATATTAGTGTGGCGATCGAGCTCGATATCGTGAGCGCTGCGTGCGCGCTATTCCCGAGACGAGTTATAGGTGGCGCGTGCGAGTTCCACGAGAGTTGTTGTTGACTTCAGTGCGTCGAGCAGAGTAGTTAAGAATTTCTTCTCAGTGTACCTTGTAATTTAAGTCAATAAAGATTGTTTCAATACTAAACAACTGTTCTACCCCAACTCCCAGGTTGTCAATTCAATGTGAAAAAACAATTGACTGGCGCCAGCCTGGCTTGCGGATGCATGGGCGAAGGGTGGAAGACCGAAGGTGACGTAGGTTAATTCTCGAAGATAGTTCTAGGTTTTATGCTATCGATGTCGAGTTAAGAAAATATGTTACAAGTTTCACAAGTCATTATCGTCCAAATAATATTTCAGTATCAATTATATATACAGGAATTTAGATATATCCAGTAAAACTGAAAGATAAAATAACTTTATAGATACTTTGAATATTTATCACACTTCGTGTGATCATGCTAGAAGCCATATACAGAAGAACCCCGTGTTAAAATCCCGTAATAGTGAAAGAAAACAAAAAAAGATAAGAGAAACTAAGAAAAAAAATGAATAAAAATATAGATTCGACCGACGTTTATTGCTGTCCATGTTCGCTACGCAAGCTCTCTCCTTGTCTGCCGCCCCTCACTCGCTTTATGCTTCCCTCTCTCCCACTTCCACGTCAGACTCCTTAACCAATCTTCCCAGATAGTGGGACTTGTCCCACATATGGGATTTTTGTTGCTCACGCACATGATGACTTTTTATACAAGTGATCACTACTATGTCATTGTAAATGTTTGGAATCGACCATAAACATAGGAAAATTTGCTCTGGAACGTTGAAATTTATATCAAAGGAGGGGTTTCGATAAGATCTTTCATCGGCCGCCCTAAATCATATTTTTGGAAGTTTATTATCTAGATCATTCTTCTTTTTTTTTATAATGTAAAAGATATAAGGTTTTTAAAAACACATATACTTTTTGTGTTACTTGATAGGACCTTTATAAAAGTCATTGCCCAGCTTGGCTTGCTTTGCAAAAATACTTCACTTCTATAGTCTTCGCGATATTTATGTAGTTATTTTGTTTAGAACGCAACAGAGTAACAAAATGATTTTCACATATATGGTGCACAGACACATAAACTATTTATATATACATAAAAATTGCCGTGTTACTATACTGCGTTCATGGAAAAATAGTATATTACGACCCTAGGCCAGAAAGTTGAATTTCCTCGGCTTCGCCTCGGCCTTTATATCACATACGCCAAGGCATTCAACTTTTTGGCGATGGGTCGTATACTATTTTTCTTGCTCCCTAAGCCAATAGTACCGTCTTCCCGTTTTTCATTATTCAACTGACATTACAAATTTACGGTTATGAAAAGTTAAAACTTCACTTCTTTGCATTTGTTTATATGTAGGCAAGCAGGCGACAAAAGTGGCTCTTCCCGGACTCAAATGCGGCCGGGAAGACGGTACTTTCGGCTTAAGGAGCAAGAAAAATTAATGAATGGAATTTTTTTTATAATATACGATAATGTACTGATTGACTGATTTTGCTATATTTTCTTTCCAAAACCTCAACTTAGCCCCCGATCTTCTTTTAATAGTTAGAGGAGCACTTTGTATAAGCTTGATTTGTCAAAATAAAACCGATAATTATGATATTAATTAGTATATTTTTTCAATTTACTCTCATCACCTGAAAATCAAACATTTACCTTAAACACAAAAATAATGCGAATATTGGCTAATGCTATATATATTTGCCAATCTTAAGTATATTCCAATAAATATAATATTAAAATGAAAGAAAATTCAGGGGGGTCGATAAAGAGTCTTATCGAAACCCCTCCTTTGGCAAACTGAATTACGACGCTCGTTACTGATTCTATTTAGTTCTTATTCAGACATCACTGACAAATAATAGAAAATATACGCTCTACTTGTGTATTTGAAAGAGAGAGAAAGAAAACCAATCAAAGTAACACACCAAGAATAAAAATAGAACATTATGCCACTAGGGAGGAAAGTGCGCGATTTTCGCCGAGTGCGCTGGGAAAATCCGCGCTCCTCCCGTGTGGCATAATCTACTTTTTACCCGAATATTTTTAAAACAACCATATTTTTATGCCTGCAACGGCACAACGCTATAATATATAGGTGTAGGTTTAAATCTCATTTCTTTTGTTTAGAGTTTTTTCCTTCAGCAACAATCACTTTTATGCCCGCAAATTTACTTATTGCCTGCAAAATCACTTTTTTTTTCCTCTGGTCAAAAATTGATTACTTTCCGCCCGCGTTGCAGAGATGGAATATGGTCATTTTATCGTAGTCGGGTAAAAACAGTTTTTTGAATTTGATTTTGCGAGTTATAAATTGTGACGTGTGGATTTCACCCGTCGTGTCCTCGGCGAAAAATCACGCCGAAGCGCGAGAGTGGCGTAAGGCCATAGCAAAGTCCAGGCAGGATCCACCGTCCGCAAGGCCCTATGAATGATTATGACAGATTATTTTATTATTTTCTTTTGTTTTGCGGAGAGAAGGAGAAGGGAGAGCCAGCTGGAGTTCCCTGAGGAGGGGGCTGCGACACGCGAGGGTCGACACTCGCGCTACCTCTGGAGAGCAGCTCTACTGGCCCAGGAGGCGCGCGCAACGCGGGACAGCTTTACGTCACGCCGCAGTAATGCGCTCTACTCCGTTGAGACTCAACCACGTCGTCGTTGGAAGTGGCGCGCACAGCGCCCAAAGAATGAGCACCGCTACCGACCCCTATGGCATAGCGCCTACCGTCAGATTTCACCTAATATTATTTCTGCGAATTTGAAAAGCCAGGGAGACCTAGATGTACCCTCCCGCGAGAGGATGACTGATGCTCCTTGTAGGACCGACCATAATGTATTATCTACGAGTATTATGCAAATTAGTCATTGTCGCGATGACATCTTTGAAACTGGCGCGTGGCGAAGATTTTGGGATGAAGGATTCGTCCGCAGGGCGAATCGCCGCCCATTAGCCTAAGGGGGGGGGGGGGATGCTATCCTTCACGCGAAGACAAAGCGCGTGAAGATCGAGAAATTAATCCTGCTTGGACACGCAAAGTCACCGCACGTTTTGTTTGGATTTGCTGGTCGAACGTTTGTACGCGAGTGCACAAGGTGCTACTTGGCCGACGCTTGCTTCTGGAGTTTTCTTGGGATTACGCGAACAAGGGAACGCCACGGTAAGCGAGTATTTGTAACTTTTATGAGCGACGCAACTTCGTGCAAGACCTTGGTACCGGAGTTTTGTTTGTTTCGTGATTTTTGGACTGCGCGTGTAACGAACACGCGGAGGGACGACCTCTCACATCGAATTAGACCAAGGCACAAAGGTGCGTCGACCGGCAGGGTTCACTGATCGTAGTTTATGTTTCGCTATTTCGGATTAGAATTTCTGTAACGTATTTCCGAATTGTTTTTGTGTCGTTCCGTCCGTAAGGAACTTTTAATTTTCGAGTATTCAGCGCAAAGAACGCGCACAGGTCCTTGACGGTCGGTTATCGTGTTGTGGTAAACGCGGATTATCCGCGTCACCAATTAATTTCGAATTCGTAAGGTACCACGTAACATCTTGATTTAAATTGTACTTGAGCTATCGTCCTTTTTCGATTACAGTTTTTTTTTGTTTTATTAATTTGGTCTTGTAAGAAATCGTCGCGCTTCGAGCCGCCGATTTTATTGAATAAAGTGAACCTTTTGACATTATATCGAAGTATCCGGATTGTTTTGTGTGTCGTGTGATTGTCCGACCCATCCGACCTATTGTTCCGAACCCCGACGCCTCCGCGTAGCTGAGTTAGCCAACGAAGGCACGCGAAGACGAATCGAACGAATTGATACGTGGTTCCCGTTTGGAACCTGGCGCCCAATAAAATCGTAGGTATTTCGACTGAAGAATTTGTTAACCCCTGGGTTGCCTGAACGCGAAGGAGTCGCGTAAGTTGTACGCCGGTCGGTCTTGCATTTTCCGGTGAGGTCCATCGCGTAAAAATACGTCACAACATATATATTAATACAGAGAACCAAAAATCCCAAGCGAGGGATTTCCTGAGTACTTTATACGCAGTGACATTTGCCGTCCATCGGCGTCGCCTACAAATAATCAGTGGTTGCTCCCAACGTGCTGAAATCGAGAAAAAAATCCGAAAACCTAATTGTTGGGCACCAGTTATTGATCTCTCACCACGGCCGTTTTATACATTTCCCAGCTGCTAAGCCTCAGAGCACACTGAAAATGTTAAAGGAGAACATGGGGGCAACGAGAGAGAATTTCAGAGTCAGTGGATAGACGCGCAAAATGACTGCGCAACGAGTAGAATACCATTTCGTTTATTACTATTAAATAAATGGAGGATTTTATAATACAAATCCTGTCGCGTATAGTGTACTCCCCAACGGCGGCTCACGAATCCGCGAATCCCTTCGCGGCGCGATTCGCAATCCTAACAGGTCTCGTTGAAGATGAGCTATTTCTTCTTAGAGAGTGTGCGCTCTGACGTCGGTCACCACCCTAGGCATCCGTGTTTCCGCATCACTCCCTCTGGGCTATCTTTTTTCCCGAGATAATCTCTAAATAAGACCGCCCTCGCGGTACTTACCAAAAACTGACTGTCCCATAAACCCCTTAACAAATGCAAATAGTGGTGGCCGTGTCCCTTCCGCCTACTTCCATGGTGCCGCGTTCCGACTCCACGAAGGCGTCTACAGGGCACTCGGTGTTCCACACCCTTGGCCACGCACTGGCACTATACTATAAAAAAAAAAAACCGGGACAAAGGGTTTTTTGCGAGAAATCGTGTTCCGCGATTATCCAATAGGTCGGCTATCGCCCGAGCATGGAAGAAGAACTCATTTTCTCGCGAACTGCCGGAAACCCGAGTCCTCCCCACGGACTTTCCGCGACACACTACCTCTCCTCCCTACCGCTCTTCGCGGTAAGTCAAAAATCAAAACAATACTTCTCTTCGACGCCTTCCCCGCGGACCCGTAAACCGTAGCCAGTCAAAGTTCCCGGGGTACCGACAGTGCGTCCCAGCGGTTGACCACCTCCTGCGTGCGGGCTCTCAACACAAAAGGGCCCCGTATCTCCGCCGCCGGTCCACTGTTTTCCCCTATTCCCTCTTCCCGAACCCCGGACCAACGAAATCTTTAAAGGTGGAGGCCGGAGGCACCGCTGTGTTGTTGACAGCGCGCGAAGATGCGGGGCATTTATAATTTGTCGTCCTGACGCCACGGTACAACGCATACGCGTCAACATGTAAAACAAATTTACACCTAGTGCACCGAATTTGCTGTTAGCGATTATCTATTGTTCACGAAAGACTGGGTATCTTTCTCAGTTCGAGGATACGTTCTCTAATCATACGGATACTTATAACAATTATATATTCGTGGGAGACTTCAACACAAACATAAAGGGTAAACTCATCCAGTTGAAATTTAAGAAAAGTGATAAAGAATGTAGATGAAATAGTAACATTTATAATCGTCGAGAACTTCCAGTTTGAAAGTAACACATCTGTGGTATTAATTTTTGCTATTGTAATGGTCAATATAAAAGATGCAACTGCGTGATTTAAACAATCATGCCGCACGTAAAACCTATTTAGCCCAATACTTATTAACATCAGATTCCCCAAGTTGTTAAGAACAAGATTTTATCGTATCACGTGTGCTGGTAGAATAAACTATTCGTTGGTAATTGAAAAGTGTATAAATCTACGCACCTGTTGCTGTATTCTGGCTACTTCTACTTTGTCTTCCAACTCCCGTAGAAAGACTCCTAGACGGGGAGCATAGCCAGCTTGATCGCTGCGCATACACACAACAGCTCGCGCCAGGTACTCCACTCGTTGGGATAGTGGCATATCTGGGCTATAACAAAAATTCAACATTTTCATTCATGAATGAGATTAAGTAAGTACTTTTACTATTGTTTGAAATCGAAATCACATTTTTTGTAGTCAAAGTTTTTACGTTAAATTCTTCAACAATGGTTTTTATCAATAGCTACACACACTAAAATACTATATGTATGTACAGGGTATCCCATGGAAAGTTGCAAAAACTAGTACATGCTGGGAACATGAAAAATAAAGTAGCTTTAAATAGACGAAATTTGTCAATCTCATTCACATGTAGACTAAATTTAACCAGAAGTTTATATATTAAAAGGAATTTATATATTATTTTTAACCAATAACATGAAAAGCTGCTAATCTCAATTATATATTATTTTTATCTAGTAGCATGAAAAGTTGCTTATCTCAGTTATAAATATTCTCGAAATGCAAATTGTCAGAATTCGTACAGCAATCAAATCATTTTCGACAACTATTAAAAATATGTAAGTCCAGATGTAAATAAAATTGACAAATTTATTCTTTTAAAGCTACTTTACTTTTCACATTCTGTGCATAAATGTCTAAGTAATAGCTAATTGATTTCAGCAACTTCCCATGGGAACACCCTGTATACAACATATTATAAAATAAGAAAAAATATTATGTCCTTCGTCTGTTTCTACTTTCCTATATTACATTGATTTGATTTTGAAAATACCAAGTTTAATTTCATGCCATTTTTGTTGAGTTATACAAAGTAGTATTGACCAATTATGGCGTACTAGTGCATTTACACGAAATCGACGTTTATTTAGCACACAACAAAAAGTAAAGAAAAACATACCCATCTTTACTCGCCAAAGCCTCAAGAATTTTAGCTGCATCAGCATGATTTTTATTTCTTTCATAAAATTGCCATAGCAATTCCGGTGCATTTGTTCGAATAAGATAATCTTTCAAAGAAGGAGCGGCAAGAGCTATTAGTTCTCCATGAAGTCCTTTTTCTATCATCCACGTATACACTGACGCATGGAGAATCTCACATGGTGAATGAAGAGCATCATCTATTACCTCGTGCATCTAAAAGGAACACTAATTAGATGAAACAAATATTCCAATTGTATGACCTAATATTTGATAGCTTACCACTTCCTTTAGTGGAATAGTTGTCGCAGTCTGGGCATCAAATAAAGAGGAGCCAATTTTGCTCGAAATTGCTGAAGTCAATGAATTCGAAATGTTTTGATTATATAGGTAGTCCAACATCGACGTAAATTCTTTATAAATCTCCAACCTGTAGTAACAAATTTGTACCATGTCCGTTCATATTATTTCTGTTTCTATTTTTTATTCCCCTCAGGGTTACAACTCTTTACAATATTATCCTACCTTAGCCTATTCTTATTTTAACTCGCCCTAACTCTTATGCCACCCCCACCCCCTCTTTCTCGCTTTCGCTCTCACTCTCAATCTCTCTTCTCCTCTCTACCTCCCTCATCCGCCCCTCTCCTCTTTCCTCTCCTACTATCGTCCTTAACTTTCTTGCCAGTTTATTTTTTCGTCTCTATTTCTCGAACGTTTTTACCACACATGCTCCCATGTCTCCTCCACCCCTTCACATACCCTGCATACCTTTCCTTCCTTTTCCTTTCAGTACTCTGCCTCCCTTACTTCATTCCCTAACTTAAACCTCACCACTCTCCTCCACCTAGTCTCCTCTATTCTTTTCTTAGATATCCTGGTATTCCTTCCCCTTTCACCTCCTTATACCACCTGTTGTATCTGGACTCCTTAATCTTCTCCCACCTCTTCCTTCTTTGCCTTTCCCTATCTGATGCCTCTATAGCCTTATATACTATATTTCCTTCATCCCCTACCGTCATCAATTTCCCTCCTTCTATTCCCTTTTTCATTATAAACCTGATTCCTCATAAACCGGAATTTTTAACGTATTTCAAAATTCAACTTCGAGGGTCTTTTGCGTTTGTTGCAGAGGATTTATCGAAAAATGATCAAGAACAAAACTTGATTATTTTTTTTTCATATAACAGGAATCTGTATTAAAAAATGGAGATTCTCATTTACAAAAATGCACTTGAGCCTCATAGGGCCAAACACAGGCCCCAGGCCAAAAATTCAGGTATTTTACTAGATGACTCCCTTGGAGTCCGATAATCTTTTTCTGAAACATTTCTTCCAATAACTTCTTGTTTTCAAGATATTGCAGTGTCTACGTTAAAATGGGACACCATGCATATTGCTTCTAATTAAATCGTTCCATAAATAAAAACTTTACCGTTTCATTATATTTATTTTACGCATTTATAACAGCATGGCTCAGGTACAGCATATTGCAATTAACCATACTGAGGATGATCAGACATTGATAAAAAATCGATCAATTATCGACCATCGTGATCAATTAATTATACTGATTCTTCTGATGCAGCATCTTTTGCACGGATTATCAAAATAAAGAAAATTAAACGAAATGTACTCGTTATATACTTATTTCATAATTCATCTGTGACTCTTTTGAGCTGTACATTTACTAACAAATGTACTAAAAACTAAAATATAATAAAAATATTTGTAACCTCTTCATATACGCGAAACTTCCTTCGTGGTCATCTGCAGGTTCCTTGTTTTTATAGTAGTGTAGAGCAGTATTATTAGGATCCACCTTCTCGGCACAGCAAAGACATAGTTCAAGTACTCCAGAGTAAAAGTGGCAGGATAAGAACTGCTGGCATATCGCTCCTAAATTTAACCTAGGAGCCACTTCTTTGTATAGCTGTTGATAAAATATATTATATTAATTCTATCTGAAGGATGTATTTATAATAATTATCGATAAGTGATAATGATATTATATATTAAGAATCACACCTCAGTCTATTATAATAAAAACACGTCAAAGAGGCATACATATGTATATTGATACATACAGTGGTAACAATTCACACTTCATATTCATAGTAATAATTTATTTCAGTCTTTGGTTTTGAAATCTAGCTTGTGCGTAAATCACATTTCGTAGGGATGATCGTATCGGACATATGTCAATTTCTTCTATAATCGCCATCAAAGCAAACAAATAACGTGCGCGCCAGAAATGTTTGTATCAAAAAGTTCAGAAGAAAAGCTGCACCATTCAACTTGAAATTTAAATAAGAAACTAAATTCCGGATGTAGACGGTACAGACACAGTTGCAAATGCTCAGCACTTCCATCTTAAAACAGGGGCATGCGCAAAAATCGGTAGGATTGATGTCGAAACTCTGTGTCCGCAGAGTAAACGGCGCAATTTTGGCCCTCGGATAATTCTAGGCATACCGATACAATAATTCGTAAAAATAAGAAAGCTACCGCTCTATATCGGTCAAAAATGTTCTGGAACTCGACTATGAATGTTGTTTTCATAATTTACAGAAAAATTTACCTCCACATTTAACCGAGCATATAATATTATCACATCACGCAACATGAGGCCGATTTCATCATAAACATACAGAAGTCAGCTACAATATTTATTTCATTATGTGTGAAATTCTTTTTGGAAAATTGCCAATTTTATTTCAAGAATTAATACAGCTTACGGCACGTTATAAGGAATATAGCGTAATTTAATAAAATTTTCAAATTCGATAATTGTGTGAAACTATAGTCGAGTTCGTGCAAGAAAGTCTGAAAAACCATGTAAACACACATAAGTATAGACACAGTTTCAAGACTAAATCTTCTGTTTTGAGCCAATAGCACCTAAGTACGGCATGAGCTAAGAACTCGCCCCAAATTTCAATTCGCTAGTCTCTGTACATTTCCGCTAAAATAAAGATATAAGTTTTTCGTTTGCGATTAACCCGCTCGTGAGATTATCAACTCTCCTTAATCAGATCCTAACTATAATTTGAAACATTTTTTCCTTCGAGTCGAATCGGTGTGAACTCGCAAGTAGTTAACGTGCAAGCTTTTCTCTTCTCGAACGCGATATTACTGTCTGCTCCAAAAACTGTACCACACTACCAAGTGTGTGCCAATCTCGGACAAAGTGCTACAGTGCATCAGATGAAACGTGACATTTTTGTGACTCTTAACACTGTAAAACTTAGTGGTAACCAACGTGGAAAATCGTTATAATTCAAACGTGAACTTAAATTGATCTTACGCCCTTGAATAGCAGCAGTGTTAATACGCGATAACATCTCACTGTGCTGGATTAGTGTGCGTTTTTACTTGACTCGAACGACCAAGCGCTCTTTGTCGCGCTGCCAACGACGAGTCAACTCGTGTGTTGCTTGTGTGCACCTCGCTACGAGAACAATAAGAGTAAAGCACGCTCCGCTGCTCGTGCCGCTGTCATTCTGCCTTTTCTCCGATAACAGCTATATGTGTTGTGACGTGAATTTCGGGAATTCAGTCACAACGATTGTTAGGAGTAGGGTAAAGACAAAATCCATCTGCAACGATTCTCCAAACTTCAGTCACCCGACATTCCAGAGACGGCTTTGCTTGTCTCGATCATCGTTTCTGCACTCTGTTTCCGCCTATCGTCCTTTCTGCTTATTTATAGTACGCCTTTTCTGCTTTTTCGTTTTTTTCTTATTTTTTTTGAGCTTTCCTATTCGCACTCGCCTACCTTCTTTACCGTCCTGGGCAAATCTACGTCAACACTATGAGCACGACGCGGCCCGCCAAGAAGGGTTCCCAAGTTACCGAACGAAGAATCGACAGAAGGCTGGACCAAACTGCCGCCCGTTTCGGAGGACTTCCGTGGAGCAAAGGAGACCCGGGATGGGATCC
>JARQTH010000445.1:707285-719227 GCA_030142595.1 Trachelus iudaicus | reverse complement strand
GGAGTCTACGTGTTTCTCGCTGTAGATTTTGGGGTCTTCGTGTTCCTGGACGTAGACACGAAGATCACAAAATCTACATCCAGGAACACGAAGACTCTGAAATCTACATCTAGGAACACGAAGACCCCAAAATCTACGGCGAGGAACACGAAGGCTCGACAATCTATGTCCAGGAAAACGAAAACTCCAAAATCTACATCCGGGATCACGGAAATCGACAACACTACTTGCATCAACGACTGGTAGATCGCAGGGATAATTCAATGCGTTATGCGTTACAACAGTTACAACAGTTATTATTTCTAAATTCATTGTCTATTAAAGATTGGCAGTTGAAAATAAAATGACTAATTTTTTATGAACAATAGAACTACCGACGATTGACGTATACCCACTTCTACCGGAGGGGTCAAAATGACTTGTTTCTTAAATTACTAAGCCATTTGAGAGAAGACATAGCAATTTTTTTCTATTTTATGAACAAAAATTGAATATAAACTGAATAATAATAGTGATATGATAAAAATAATTAAAAAAATAATTATACATAACAGTTAAAGACATTTTTGCAAGTCACAGTTATTTTACCAGAGTATTTACCAGTCACGCAGACTCATTTGTGGCATGTACCACAAACATTGTTCGTTTTATTATTTGTGCAATATGGTAATTGTCACCGCTTATGTTTATAAAAACCCGAAGATATTTTGAGAGCCACGTAACAATATGCAGGAAGTAAAAGAAGAATTTTGTACACCGTACATGTACGAAAATATACTTACAATTAGATAATCTAGACTTTTCAGAAGAAATTTGTACGAATGTTTCACTGCACGTGGTACTGATAGAATTAAAAGTTGAATTTACCCGCGTGATTTAATTTGTCTATTTCCGGTACCACAAATGGTCTTTCGCCAGATTCTTACTCGAGGGACTCTATGGGTCGCTTGATCGCAACGCCTCTTGTGGTCATGAGGCGAAATGAAAGATGCTTCTCTAATTGTAAGAAGTTTACCCCCTCCAAGGGACTTGCACGACCTGTATGTAAGACCGTGCTTTACAGTGCCACCCGGTATAATCCATGCGTCTCACGGAGCTCACGAATATCACGCGTAGCATATCTATATAATATACTCGACCGATCGAAAACGTGGGTACGGTTCGACGGCCCTCCGCTCAGATGGCGCGTTGACACCAAAATAAAAATTGGTTTCAAGAACATCGGCCCATTGGCAATCTGCCTACTCATCTCTGTACGAAGAACGTTAAAACCTGTACTGAAGTATTGAACAATCGAACAAGCCGAACTCAATACTCGATTAATTTCAAAGCAGCTGGAGATAGGTCAAGTCTGGATTCTAATCCTTGTTTACTTGTTACTCACCGCTTTCTGTACATTCAAATATAATTTAACACTAAACTATAATTAAAACTATAATTTTTTAAAACATATGAATTAGCATATAAACTACGATTTTTTAGAATATTTATAATTTTTTGTCCACAAAATAAAGGAATACACCCAATGGAATTATTTACCAATAGTATTTCATCATTACTAAGTAATTTCCATTTTTGCTATTTCCTACGATTTTCCACTTTTTTTCCTATTTCCCAAATTCTTTATTCCTAAATAATACAAAATTTACTATTTTGCACGTCTCCCACCGATTACTTTCTCAAAAAACTATATTTCCTGATAAGAGTAGCAACTGCTGTAGGAAGATAGACTGGCAAATGTTTGGCCTGTGGTAAGAGGAATAAAAATTGCAGCTTGTGTCACGTAGGCCACACTCAAGAGGATCACGATTGTAAGCGTAATTGGAATAAGAGTGCGAAGGCTATGGAACCTGATATTGCAGTAGAAATATTGGTGAAAAATGAACAATTTGAGAAAGAGAATGTAGTCCTGAGTACGCTTATCGGAGATGATGACAGTTCAATGATGCTGGAATTCGTAGGATATCAAAACATCCAGTATAGCCAAGTGGTCGGACATAAATCATGCTCTAAAGCAATTGAGTAAAGCTCTCTGGTCAGAAAAATTAATCGAAAGGTTATTGATTATTTAAAGTACAAAGTTTGGATGTGCCTTAAAAATGAATAAAGATAACGTCATAGCTGCAGAACTAAGTTTAAAAACTATTGTCTCACATGCCTTTGATGATCACGAAAATTGTGGGCCCTGGTGCAAGTATAAGGATGATTCAGTAAATTATAAACATAAGTACTTTACCTAATGGTAAAGCTTCAGTGGGCGGTTCACTGAGGAGTACACTCTAGGGAAACATGGAAAAATTTTGAAAAAATGCAGATAAACTGACACAATGTCGATTAACGTAGATTAATGAGAGTATCAGTGGCATAATAGCCACAAAGGCTTCTAAAAACTACCATTACGATAATTTCGAAGCATACAACTCACGCGTGGACGCTGCTATTCTTCAGAAAAATGAAAGTACTAGTTATATCATGGAATTAAATAAAAAATGTCAGGTATCTTCAAAGAAAATTACCCAAAGCTTCAAAGCTTCCATAACAAAATCATCAAACGGTCAATAATTTTCATAGCTGGTGGTAAGTTTTTATGTTTTTTTCCCGACTTTTTCGGACTTTTTCTATATTTTAATCTTGGACCTAAAGTGAAAATCCAAAAACTGTCATTTGCCCATAAGACTCTGGGTTATTTCGTAGTTCTTTATTAATTATTATCAACCATACTAGATCATCAATCCACCAAAAATTGCACCAGGAGGTTAATATTGATACGAACTTTCATTAAAAATTTATTTCATATTTTAATCTTGGAAATCGATGCATGACCATACTACTTTAAGTGGTGTAATGATTTAATACTTCGATATCAGGATGAAGTGAAATTTTGAGTGGCATTTTTGAGAGTTTAGCACATAGGACAGAGGCAACGAATCTGGCGCACTCAAGAGAAATTCTCAATTGTTACATGGATAATAATTATTAAAACGTATTCCTGTCTGCTCATAATAATAATGTGACATCTTAGCTAAGGTTTTGCATACTTTTAAAATAAATTTTATGATTTTAAAATATAATAATCATTGACTTTGCAAACGACTACATGTCGTGACGCAATATACCCTTTACGCTAATGTGGCGCAAAGTGTATTTCAAATAATAAATATACTTTAAGGGGGATGCTTTTTTATTTCTTGGTTAAAACTTACATCGAAAGACATAAAATAACGAAGCATAAGTGTTTTGATAAATTCAAAATAAAATTTAGGCAAATTTGATGATCTGTCGAAATAGTTCAAAAGGTTTATTGCATATGACTTATTAGGTTAAATTTGCTAATGACTATAATATCCTGAAAAGTAGTTTTTGGGTATAACGTACTAATAATTTAATTTATAAAAGAATTCTTATTACCTTTCATAATAATTAGAGAAACGTAATACACGACCAAGTCTGCCACTACCAGACTGCCGAGCACTCTTTGCTCTCCCAGCGCATTAGCTGTCAAGTCATAATGTCGTCTGCGCCACATTAGACGCGCGCGATTTTTGAAACATATCGCACATCTTCCCATGTAATGGGAATGGAGCAGAGGGGATTAAGTATGAGCATCACCCGACCACAGCCGCACTCCTTTTTTCAGTTTGAGCACTCGCCTTCAAATATGTACGAACCATATCCGCTTTTGCCCTGGAAAATATTTAAACTGCTACTTTAAACTTCAATGCAAGCAATCAGTTTTGAGTTTACCTTGATGACTATAAAGTTTCTTGTCTCGCGTCCACACCTGCAGGTCACTCCCTGGAGCTCGCCCGTAACGAGAGCTGCTAGTATATGGTCATCATGACGAAGTCATTCAACGACTTCTCACAGATCAACTGTCAAATGTCAACGTTATACTTGTAAGTTTAATAAAAAAAATTAATAATTAAAGGAGTATTCTCGTCTCGTCGGTAAAAGAAGATCCTAATTTTTCCTTAACCGACCAGTATTCTTGCACATTTGCCAGAGGTATCGTACCCATATTAACAGTAACTCCAATATAAGCCCAAAATTCATCCTTTTTCATAACACGCCACGTTTGCCAAATAGAGTTACTAGATATTTCTTTCAAGTTTGGATCACTTTCTGCGTAATTGTTGGTTTTTTTTTATAATTTCATTTACCAATTCATCCGTGAAAAACAATTTAAAATATTTTATCGGATTTACAACATTTGAAAGAGCTTGTGGTCCAATGACCTTTGGCGGTACACTAAAATGTATTCTTACTGGAATATCTAATTCCTCTGTAACATCACGCCATTCATTCGGGCCTTCTGACGAATCTTCGCTTTCACTTTCAATAATTCTCACTCTTCATCTTTTTGGTAGTATAATTTCGCTACCACTACTTGAAGTATCAAAATCATTATCAACATTGTGTTCTACAATATCTTTTAATACTTAAAAATCAAATACGTCTTCACTATCACTCAGTTCTAAATTCTCATAATAATATTTATTTTTCTCCATTCTGTCTTAAGCGTAGTCATGCTAAAAACATTTGACTTCGCAGGAGAGCCTCCAGAGTTACTGAACAAATTACCCATGTCTCCGTAGCGAAGCCAACGGAGGAGTTAAGTTTTTCTCGAAACGACTTTTTTAAAATCGGGCGTGTATTTTCTTCAAAAACTACTAAATCAATTGACTACAATTTGTCACACCTTTCAAGGGCATACGTGTTCATCGCCAAAACCTTCAATGTATTTCTAATATATTTTTCAATACTTTCTTTTTTCGTTCTGGTTTTAGTTGAAACATTTTCGACAAAATCGAACCTAAATGTTTAAAAAGTTGCCATTTTGTGGAAAATGTTCGGTCTTTATTTATTGAGCTTCGGGCGATGATTACATTCATAAATAATTTTTTCATGACACCTACATCGAAACTTCAGTTCACATCAAATTTCAGTCTCTCTACAGCCAGTCGAAAACAAGCTAACTTCACGCCAATGCCGCGAACAACTATGTATTAGCGGTTGCGTAAATTGCTAATGCTTTAACACTAAACGTATCATCGAGCAGTTATTTGATCGTTTTAAAGCCAAAAATACGTTTATAAAAAATTGTCGGTAGGTTTAGTGTTAAATCAGCGGGCAGAAATAATTGTGTTTCTTCCCTAGGCCGAAATCAATTTCACTTGTTTATTTCAGTCCTATTACACAATATACTGTTAACAAATTTGTTCTTCTATTTCAGATGATTAAGGCGGCCGCAATCAATACACCCGATTTGAAAGGTGCTTCGCGATACGATCTGTGTATAATTTTGCCTTATAAAAATTTTGATATTAGCTTAAACATTAATAAATACGTATACAAAACACCAGCTCTTTAGGGTTAATAGTTTTTCTTCAAGTTATTCTCAAAAGTCATATTACAAACGGGTGTCTAAATCAGAATACCCCTTAAAGATGAAAACAATAAATATGAAATTTATTTTTTTCTTGGAAAATGGGTCAACCAAAATTTTACATTTTTTTGTACAAAGTTCACTATTGATATTTCGCTTTAAGATTGTCAGAAAGTGCTATATATGCTTCTTTGGCGGCATCCTTTGAAGTTCCTTTCTTGCTGCTCCATGCATCCCATTTTGCTTTGCCCTTCGGATCAAGTATGCCCGGCTTCTCTGCAAGTTAATACAATTGCATGAAAACCAATTGCGTTTATTCTCCAAATTGGAAAATTACCATCCAATTAAAAATAAATCGAAAAAAATGTACTAATAAAAAAATATAATAATATATAAATGCATGAACACCAATTGTGTTTATTCTCCAAATTGGAAATTCACCATCCAATTATAAATGAATCGAATAAAATATACATTTTTATATTTTTTACAATTATCCTGAAAATTATTCCACTCGTACTAATATTTCTCATTGCCGATTGATTTTTGCAAAAAAAAATGAATAATTTTCCATTGATTTCCATTAATTTACAGCACATTACAGAAGCAATAGCAATGTAAAATTTTCCTACAGGCAACTCATCTACATATAATCGGTCCACGAGTTCGATGCGTTTTTTTGACATCGCAAAAACAAAGTCTCTAGCAATGCATACGTTTCACTGCATAAAATGTTTCTTATAAAGTCTGCATATGCATGATTTTGTACTTAAAATATATTTTATTTTTCCATCTTAGCATATATTTACGTTATTCCAGATAATTCTAGAGAACATGTGATTTGTAAGGATTGCATGACATGTGATCTATCAAAAAAATACATTCAAGTCGTGGAGCAACTATAGGATACGTATAGGACGTAGGACGCATCATGTCACCATCCCCACTGTTCTTTGTACAGGTTATTCACAACGAAAACAAATATCTGAAGTTAGCCTATCCATGTGACTTCTATAGTAGAATTACCTTCAGATAATGCATAGTAAATCAATGTAAATCAAAGTAAAATCATTCATTACTTTTGGCAAAAAATCATTGGCAATGGGAAAATTGGACTACGGGTAAGTATACTTGAAAACAACTAAAATCCGAATTCTCGAACGGTTCTTCATAAATATCGCGTACGACCATTCAATACTCTTAAGCCCGTATTCAGAACTCGCTTTTAGTGTTAATAACGCGCTTTTAAATTTTTTCTTAGTGACTTTTAACTACAAGCGACTCTGTTAGTGACTCTAAGAGTGAGTTGTGAATAAGGGCTTTAAAATAAAAAATTACATGCGAGGATCACTGGGGCAGATTTCAAAATACAGGCCCGAGTTCCAAAGAATAATTGTTACTTCTCACGTCACAGCTACCAAATCCATAGTCCCACAGTAATAACTTTGAACTTTGGTCAACTCAAAGAGGTACTAAGGTGGATCCGGTCATTAACCAACATGTAGATCAGTAATAAGTAGTTTAGTTACAGTATTGTAGATTTTGCTATAGTCAAAGCACATACTGTTGATTACTGGTATATTGCTCGATGACTGAGGTATCCACCTTATAAATATATTTTGCACAGTGCTACAGCGATAGGACTCAATACTTTTACTAATTGTAATACTGAATAAATATCTTGCCAAATGAATTTTCATTTCTTCAATGTGTGCCTAGACAATGTTTGTCAATGTAGAGCCTAGACAATTAAGATCTACCACCTGAAGTTAGTCAGGATTATTCATATATCTACGTTGAATTTAAAAAATGTACAACTGCTGGAAATCTTATTAAAAGTAATTCAGAACCTTTTTCGGATATATGTAAGTCTAGTAACTTGTAAGTCATGTTACCAACGCTACAGTAGCACTATTGTTCCATCCTAAAAACTATATGGTTTATTAAGTTTGTATAATTTCTTAATAAATTATTATCACAAGCGAATGACTTAAGGCTTTCCTTACCCGTGTTAACGTCGCCAACAGTGGCTTGTTTGTAAAGTGCATAAACTTCCAAGAGTTCCTGGTCGCTTGGTCGTTTAGTTAAATTTTTCACACCTGAGGCGGCTGCTTCGAATGTCTATAACAATAACAGAGTTGGTCGCAAATTTAATTAATCGTTATTAAAAATTGAATATAGATAAAAATAAGCAATGCTGGAGCATCCTTAATTTAATTGTGAAAACAAGAAGGATCAAGATGGAAAAATATATGATTATTAATGTAAACAAAAAATATTTGCGGAACAATAACCAGTGTATTAAATATGTAAATTTACCATTAAAACACAGAAGTTTAAAATAATCTAAGACGACGATTTTGATTGAAATATTTTATAATTTAAGACCCCGAGGTAAAAATGTTTGATTCGGTAGTGTTATATATGTCTGGAATAGGTATGGCAGGTCTAGCTTGAATATAGATGTACGTCCTGAGAGAGCGACGGCCCTTAAGAAGACCCAGAACAAGCCTAGCTGAGCTAAACTTCTACAATTATTATTTTGCCTTTGCATGGGACAAGTCTTACCGAGTTAGACTTTAGCAATCAGATATAGAGCACTATGCGGATATACAAGTAAAGAAATGTCCTATTTACTAGTGTGGAACTGGGACTTACATGGAACTTTGTGTTTGAACACTAGTGGACACAGTGTATATGAGAAATATACTGGAACCAGCAAACAAATTTTATATGAGGTTGAAAATATCATACAGTTCGTTTCAGATAGAAAATACAAACGGCCTGGCCTTCTTTACTAACATCTGCTCAGTGAATACAGCAGTATCCTGCAGCTTATTTTAAACATTTCTATACTTAATCCAGACATGTCCCATACTTGCGAAGTACATAGAAGAGGTTTGGAACCAGTATAGGTCCAGTTCCAAAAAAGTGAGTATAACACTAGGACTTGAATAAAAACAAATTTAGTGTACGTGATGTTATTAATTGACGTAGTATAATTATGATAAATTATTCTTAATCATCCGGTACGATAGTTCGCTCACAACATGCTAGGATTCAAAGGGCAAGGCGAACGTGCAGAGTTCATTAGCGTAAATAAATATGTAATCGATGCTTGTATCCACGCTTAGCTCGACCTTTAACGTTTTGGCAAATAAAACGCGTTACCGAGTACGTCAATGAATGTTTTGTGACATGGCCATTTTGTGTCTAGATTTTGATTTTGTGACTAGATCAAAATTGAAGGAGTTGGTGAGAGGCTGTGGATCTGGTCCACCTAAGGGAAATTCTCAATGATAAAATGAATAATTAATAAGAATATTTTTCCGACTGCCATAATAGCATCATAGCAAAAGTTTTATGCAGTTTAAAAATAAATTTTAACATTAAAAAATATAATTATTTAATTTGCAAACAAGTATATTTTGCTAAATTTAGACGTCGTTTCCGCTGATGCGGTTTACAAAGGCTGCGTTCAGCAGAAAACTGCACCAAGACAGCATTCGATTGGTCAATTGATCGTAAATTTTGCAATGATTGTACAATTTTACTAGTCAAATGTGTTTGTTCCCGCAGCGCTTTGTCTGCTGAACACAGGCAATATATTTCAAGTAAGCAATATTTTTTAAGGCGAATATTTTTGTATTTCATGGTTGAAACTCACATTGAAAACCATAGAACACAACGAAGCATACATCTATGTGTGAAATTAATATAACATTTAGGCCAATTTGGTGATCTAACGAAATTGTTCAATGCATTTATTATATATCACTTATTGGGATAGGTTTGATAATATGCAGAATATCATAAAAAGAAACTTCAAGGTATAATAAACCAATAATTCATTTGGGAAAACAACCGTTATTACTGTTTTTAATGATCAAATACAACGTATTATACGACGAAAGCGGGAATTGCTGGATGACCGAACACTCTAAGGCTTATTCACAATCGTTAAACGCTCTATTGAATGTAACTCTCGACCAATCGCACAATGTGAAATCCTGCGAACGCGTTGTACCATTGGTCGCAGTTCACGTTGGCACATGCATTTGACGATGCGAATGTGAACGACAAACGCGTGTTCGAACGTGAACTGTTGATCAATGGTACAACGAGTGCACAAGAATTAACGCCCTGTGATTGTTTGCGAGGTGCATTCGAACGCGCATTTAACGAGTGATTGGTCAGTTACTTTTAGACCGTATTGGCTGTCGAGTTAGAATGTGGTCGGAGCAATTTTTGAAACAATCTGTATATTCTAGCATATTATTTGGTAACAATATAAGGGTAACTATACATTTTTAAAAATAAGGAATCAAGGATTCCAATAAAACATTCAAAATGTTCATCCGTGCTTATAAAATGTGTTCAATGTCCTCTTACGTCGTAAACTTAGTTAAAAGATATTTTATAGTTATTTTTTCATCACGAAATAATCGAAATACATGTTATTTCATATCAATTTCGTTTAATTATTCATACATCATTTTTACTCTGTCATTAGTTAATCAAAAACTAATTCAATAAGAATTGTTTAAATATTCTATGAAATTGTATTATACGAAAATAAGCCTGCGTCACAATAGCCAACACATCACAATAGACTCCTGCCCCCTAGGTTTATTATAGACATTAACATTCATAACTTGCATTTTTATCAAAAATAGCCATCCCATCCATGCTATATCTGATGCACCGATATATCGGGGGTCTAATGTCAGAAGGACATTTGCGCCAAAAAAGTCAGTATCACAGCAAGAGGACCACGTGCCACTAACAGAATATTATGCAGAACCTCGTAAAGACGTATTCTACGAGGTCCTTTCGTCTTTTGATCATTGAAAGTAACGTCAGCGCAAAAAAATATTCCCACCAAAAAGGCACATGAACGAATTTTACGAAATATTTAAACAATTCGTCATACCTCAATTCCATGTCCCTGAATTTTAAGAAAGTATATTATTGGAAATCATTTTTTCCAATGTAAGATCATTCATTACCTTTGACAAAAAGTTATTAGCAATGGAATATTATTCTTACGGGTGCTCATCGATATATTCGTTTTTTGTTTTCAAATTGTTGGAACTGAAACTTTATTAACTCACAAAAAAAATTAAGAAAACCGTAAAGGTATATCTACGTGAATGTACGCCCTTATGATTTTATTGTTCGGTGCATACCCCATTACGTTTTTAATGGTTAGCCACACGATATACCGGCACTTGAAAACGCAGTGAATATAGTTAAATTACAATGATGCTATGTCAGCTTACCTGATCGAGAGACATAACGGCACTTCTTTTTTTATAGAAACCACTACTTGTCACAGACTACAGACTGAATCAGACTAACATAGCAACTAAATTCCGTCTACCTTTATTAGCAAGACATTCTGCCACGTAAACGACGTAGGACTTTATTCGTACCGGTGATTGGCCATGGAACCGGGTAGTGGGGCGAAAGATTGAATGGTGATAAAAAAAAAACAAAATACAAGATAAAACTACAAGATATAAGTGTTATCTCACCTGTTCACTGATTTTTTATGTTTATCAGTGACATAAAGTAATTTTACATCGTAATTAATTGTATGCAATGATCGATGCATTTTACGTTTAAAATTATATTCGTAAATTTAATTAATATTTATTATTATTATTAGATGTTTCTTCATCGTAAGAAAAACATGGCGTAAACTGCATCGGTTTTTTTATTCGCTTGCAGATGCAGTTGTAAGTTAGTGTTAACGCAATAGAGATGGCGCTGATAGCATGCACATACACTTCCACACGTGTTCAGTAATAATAAGATATATTTCTCTAAGTAGTGAAAAATATTATTAACCTTATTGCTGGGAATGCTACTTCGGGGTCTGGCAGACCCCATGTCATTGATGAACTGTAAGTTTGTTAATTTTGAACATTTTTTCATATAATTATACAGGGTTATTCAGTTCGAACGCATTACTTGAAATTAGCGCGCCTATGTGATACTTATGGTAAAACTATCTCGTAAAAAAATATCTCATAGCTAATATTTTTTTGCCAAAGGTAATAAATGATTTTCCATTAGTTTCCATTGATTTTCCACACATTATCTTTTGTAAAAAAGACTATTGGCAATGGGAAAATGTTTCTATGTGATTTTCAGGTAGTGTGGTTGGACCGAATCACCCTCTATATGGATCACAATGACAGATTATGAGGAATATGACCACATACGTAATTTATTTGTACCCAGACAACGCATGAGCCATCTCAAAGACGCCAATCAGACGTCTTCGAAGTCCAAAGACATGGCGCGAAGACGCTTTAAGCCGCATTTCCAATATGCCCAAAGTAAGCACGTAGACTACCTAGTATTGGATTTCCAAGTATAACGACGAATCACGGTTTTAATATTTTTATTAACTTGATGATCCATGTTGGAAACTACTATGTTCCTTACACTATTCGTGATTTAACAGAGTAATATACAGGGTGTTCCGAAATTACCTGACCAACGGGGTATGGCACTGTTCGGGAGACATCACTCATCACGAAAATGA
>JARQTH010000445.1:677898-707185 GCA_030142595.1 Trachelus iudaicus | reverse complement strand
TAGGTGCCTACGTTTCTGTTGATGCTTCGCTCTGATTTGTCAACTTTGACCTGCTCCCATTTAAAAACTATGACCTTCCGGACAAAACGAAGGTCATTTTCGTGATCAGTGGTGCCTCCCGAACACCGCCATACCCCGTTGGTGAGGTAATTTCGGAACACCCTGTATACACCTTGGCTGCTTTCTGTCTAACTGAGCTTTAAGATTTGTTGAGGCTGGTTTTTAAGGAGGTTATGAAATGTGACGAGGGAAAATGCTTTGGGTTTTGGAAATTGTACATTACGGTAATTATATGATGGGAAAGGGCTATTTTGAATTTTTATGATTTGGTTGTGATTTTTAAGGAGTAACGGATATTTCTGGGATAATGGTGTTCGGTCTTATGAGACGTAAATAGGAAAACTGATTGTGAGTAAGTGCTACGGATAGAGGCTGGTCATTTTCATGGAAAATTTGTGAAAAAAGATAATAACTCAGAAGGTTATACAACACTAGAATGGATTTTTTTTATCTTATCACCTGTCAATTTTGGCTCATTAGTGTATTTGTAATTTTAGACTCCAAATTGAATGCTCCTTCGCTTTTCGGAAGAAAAATTGCATCATCCCATTGAAAAAATGAAAGTTGACTTTCGAATTACCTTAACGCTAGCACTTAGAAAGGAATTCAATAAAAAAATCTTCCGTCACCCTTGGAGTCCAACAACTTCTCTCTGAAACATTATTCGTTATCTGGCTACGGTTCCGAAAAAATCGACCTGGCCACTATAAATGCCCCATCTTGTGTATTAGACAATAACTGAATCCTCATCTATGCAAAATTTGAACAGGATTAACCGTATGGTTTCTGAGATATACAAAATCTAAGTCTATTCCACTATATACATATATAACCTACACAAATGAATAACTTCGAAATTCAATACTTTTACTTTCGTACGATAGAATATAATGATTTCTGGCTCAAATGTTCAAGTTATCTTATATTTTCGCTTATTTAATTTTGAAATAAAAAATCGTAGAATTTTATTTACCTATATAATCCATGGTTCCCTATTATATTACTCTTATTATTATGATCCCCGGAACACTTTTAAGAACCTTCTAGAATGTAATGACTTTTGATTCGAATATATATAGTTTGCAAAATTGTACGCTGTATCAACAATATATATAAATTCGAAAATTGCATCTCATTTTCTATTAATTTAATACAGTAAAGTAGGTACTACTTACGTCAGAGTCATACAAGAAGGTAGGTACAAAATAAATCATGTCGTATAACAATACATTTTTTGGTGGGGAATACTTTTGGAACGATTTCATTTACGAAGCTGCTATTTTGAGGACAAGCGGTTGTTTTAGGGATCGTCCTCAAAGATTTTCCAGCGTAATGACTGTTTTGAGGACCATAAAGCGGATTGTCTCACCAAATTTGTTTATATTTTTTCAATGTTAGGCATCCAGTATTTATGATGGGCTTAGAAATGTTTCGTTAGGTTAGATTAGGTCAGAACTCCAATTCCGTGATGCCCAAAGTAGTAGTTTTTTATTTTTTTAAACATTAGCTTGCTATTGTGAACGCCTCTTGATTTTTCGTGTCTCCAAAGTATCTCTTTAGCAAACGTGTATATATATATATATATATATATATATATATATTGTATATAATAAATCTACTATTTTATCATTATGATAATAAAGATTTTATTGATAATCTAAATTTGCGATAGCGTGATCGACGAGCTTGTGGCAATCTTGTCTACTTAGGCATGTCAGTTAACTGATACTATGTTAATGGATAGTCCTTAAGATGTAAAACGCAATTAGGTCGTGGCTCATCCATCCGAAGATTTATCCACAGAAAAAGTGTGTAGACTGATTAACAAAGCAATATTTGACAATTGTGTATTTGTCTTTGATAAAATTGACATTAATGATGTATGAGTATAAGTATGAAAGTGTATTGGCTCAAATCAAAGTTTATAAATCAGAAAAATTTAATGGGAAAATGATTAAAAAATCGCAATCCCTTCTGAAAAAAAATTGTAATGCGTTATTCGTAAATAAATAATAAATAAAAAATTTAATAACTATTATATGCGTTCAAGCGTCTTGTAAGACTATTTAATTGTAAACAAAAGTACTTTTATTTTGAAATTTCAAACTGTATTTAAAAATGCAAACACTTGAAGCACGTTATGTACACATTTTTATAAACGTAACATATAAGTTGAACTTTCTGATAAAAGTGCATTGATATTGACCAAGGTGATAAGAATCTTTGGGCATTTAGAATTTAAACGGTAAACACGCTGTTTCTGCTGTGACGTGTCCGTGTCCAAACTAAAAAAATTGCAGAACTCTTATTAGCTAAGACAATTACGCAAATAGAAATTAAAATGCTTTCAACTTGATCTCATGTTCATCTGTCTCACCGCAGGACGCATAACTTTCAATTACTCGTCATAGATACGCACATTGCAATATTGCAAAGATATTGCCAAATAGAATGATGGAAGTAAGAAGGTCGCATGGAAAATGCTTCAGTGAGCATTAAAGGCAACTCGGACATAGTTGGAATGTAAATTTAATCAAATGTGCCTAGTTTATTTTGTTCAAAAAAGAAATGAACATAACCTTAATCGCGTGAAAAATGCATCCACAGTAACTATTAAAATAAATAAAATAAAACTTCCATAAAAATAGTTACATAGCTGTAGTTTTTGAAAATAGCCTGGAAACAAAAACTGTTGTACCGCTTTCTATTTTTACTCGCTAAAAAAAATACTGTTTAAACCGAATATAAATAATATTTATACAACAGAGCCTTTATTCCTTATTCGTATCGTGATTTCTTAATGTTCTTGTCACAACCATGCAGATTATGCTAAATCTTTTATAAAGATCCAACCGATGCTGAAGTACACTGAACATAAACGGGGTCACCGAGCTCCATCATCAGCCGCGACTCACTTGCGCAGGAATGTGGGAATTTCAGGTGTGTGACGCATCAGGTAGCCGAAGTTAATCGAGCATTTCCGACAACAGCCGAAGGATCTTTGTGACACTTGAAGATAAGCCAAGTCGAATATTTACGAAGATGGCCGAAGAAACTCGATGTTGAACTCACACACAGACGTCATATGTGTACAATATTTATTGCTGAATATTCGTTAAACAAACTAAACCATTATGCTGAGATGTTCGTTCTATAAAAATAAATATAATAGATTTATGAGAAGACGTGTACCGACAATTGAAGAATTCAATAGACCGTTACGACATTTCACAAAGATTCAAATCACACTGTAGTGCCACGACGACGAATGCATATATAATTCTTAGTAGAAATTTGCAATACAAAATGTTATAAACTAGTAGCTCTCTAGATTCGAGGAGTCCTAGTCATTGCTACACCGTAATATGATCTGGTAAGTGGAAAAGAGAAAAAAAACTGTTAAAGAATTCAGTTAGGATCTGACGATGCGCGGGATTGCGAGAACCAAAGAATTTCAAGCCCGCCGGACCCGAGTGCTTTCGAACGTTTACGGGAACAGCCGACCCTCGTACTATTCACGAGTCTGGCACGTAGTGCAGCAATCGTATACGACAATACGGCGAGTTCGCTCGCGGCAGCGAGACGCGCTGTGAAATTCCCATTGAGGAATATTTCGTGTTCGCGACTGTATTTCACGAAATAAACTCGTATTCACGGTCTTTCAAATGCGCGAGGTGTTTTTAAAGTGTCATGGTGCTTAGGTCGTTTCACGTGATAATTGAAACCGTGTAAATCAAACAAGGAAATAACAGTGAACGAGTGACCGACAATAAGTGTCATAGTGTAATTTATCTTTTGGTTCCGTTATGAAATAGTTGTTCCCCATTTATTTGTTTTTTCATCGGACAAATTTTTGCTGAATACTCGATTACGACGCAATTACGAATTCATCGAAATTTTGAGGCTTTGTTATATATTTTTTTTCTGGAACTACACGTGGGAAGTATTTATCACCATAAACGTTGACAAATAGCGCGTGATACAGTGCCGAGATATAAATTAAAATTAACTGTTGTAGGATAAAAGGTTTATTGATGGTCATAATAACTTAGAAGAAAAATTATAAACTAATCAAATTGTAAACAAAAGAGCACAAACATTGTGAAAGAAATTTGACAAGTTAAAATTTTTAAAACCGTTTTCATACATCAAGAAATATAAGTAATGTGACACTGCTTTATTTTATACTTATCTACTAAATAGTGTTTCAAAGATTATTTGCTTTTGAATAAAAGTTAGTTTAGATGTAACAAAATTGTTACGTTCATAAACAACATTTGGAGATAGAAATCTTTTTTTTTGGAAATTTGATATCTGTTTTATCGACTATTGATAAGACTAATTCATTCGTTTTGCCAACAGTATCGGTAACGTTGCGCCGTCCGTTCGTGGACGAGTGAATTTCATGAAAGAGATAACGAGTTTCCTTATCGGTTTGACGCCATATTGCACAGGAGACAAAAAACTTATAAGAAAATAAAAAAGAGAGCGGGAGATACTTTCTTCAACGAGGCGAAGTTCTGATGACGCTGACAATCTTCAGTCGTCGGCAAAACGTTGTCGGATATGCAGATCGCGTTGTCATTATCGAGTAAATCGTAAAGTGTCTCGGGGAGGATTAAAGTTTTAAGTACAGACAAGATTAAATCTATTATGATTGCAATTCAAACTGAAAAAAATATTTTTCGTGAGAGATGAATCGATCACCAAAAGCCAATCGCAGTTTCCTTCACGGATCAAGTAGTGAAGCTGATCAATCGTCAAATAAGGTTGCCTATGCAACACTTGACAGTTTGGCGTTAAGACGTACCAGACTACCCTTGTGTCTGGTGCCAATTGACGAATCACATCCTAATAAGGGAGAGAAAGTCGAGAAAGAAGAAAAAAAGGAAAAACGCAATGTAAATAGAAAGAAATCTTCACGACAACCGAGTTTCAAAGTGAGTCCACTTTTTATATGTCAGACAGCTACTTCTTTTATACGGCTAGTTTTCTTTGGCGTTTGTTTAACGTTACTTTAGGTTAGGTTAGGTTAGGTTAGGTCAGGTCAGAACTGTAATATATTTATTACTTAATTAGGTTAGGTCAGGTCAGAACTGTAATATATATATTACTTAATTTAACATAACCTTATATAACATTTTCTAAAATGATTACGATCATGCGTCTACAGCGACTTTAGTGTTTAGCTTACTAATTATCGGTATATTGTAAAATACAAGGTATATCGCAAAGTTCTTAGTAATAGAGATAACACGTATTTCATGTTAATTCATTTCATATAGATTCGTCCTTTTTCTTTTCTTTTTAGAAACATTTTTGTAATACATATATTACTATAGTTTAGTAATACATATTATAAGATAATTGGAATATACATAGTAGATAAATGGAATCCACAATTAATAGGATTCGGAGAATCTTATACTTTCTATTAACAAGTGTCACTGTTTAGTTAGGTTAATTTATGATCGTTGAAAGATGTCTCAGCTTTTAGAATAATGATTGCAAGCCTCGTACTTTTCAAATAATAGCTTAGACAAATTTCTTTTAATTTAAACGTTACTTCCTTGTTAATTTATTAAACACAAACAATTTGCATATTATTTTATTGCGAAACAACCACGGAAGTGGTTGCTGCGACTATCAATGAGATAATATTAGCCGTGACTTCAAGATTACAACGAAACTAAGAAAATTATTTTATAATTGTTTAAGTAATTGGTCTTTGCATTTGAATTGTTAACTCCTGAAATGTACTATTTTGCAAAAATTTTAATTCAGTGTAATATTTATTTGAATGAACGAAAAATAGGCTTTCTTCTATTATTTTTATCATAATTTCACAATCGTGATGGAATAATTTAATGATTCATATGCAATGTAATATATGAGATTAAATTTCATAATCATAAATTATCCTTACGATGAATACTGTATATCTAACTATATAAAAATAAAAAAAATAAAAGAAGAACCGGTATTTTTCTTCTAGAATAATAATTTATGATTTTTTATGAAAAACTTATATCCTTATATCATGTAAATATATTTTTTATAATTAATCTTCATTTTGCCGATAATATTGTGAAATTATTTTTTTTCCCTGTAGAATTGAATTAATTATCGAGAATTGACTACTGAATATACATATATAGCCTTTGGAGTTTTTTGCTGAATTTGTTTTTCATTTTCTACGGGAAGAATTTCGTAAGTAGCAAAATTTAGGCAGGGGAGACTGCGTGTCAGGTACTCCATTGATACCGATTTAAGGAAACTATGCAATTTATGAATTGACTATAAAACTTAAAATATAGCGTTATTCAGAACGATAATGGTGAAAATCATCTTTCGCGTTTTGGTTCTTTTAGTTATAGACTTTTATTGCTACGTTAGAAATAATTTAATAATATTTAAATAAGAGTTGGAAGAGGCAGGTAGAATTTTAGAATCTTGACTTTGGCCGCTGTGTGAAAAAAGTTAACAGTATTTGCACCATATTTTTATACATATTATTTTACTTACTATTCTTATTTCCACTTCAACTGATATTCGATCTGACGTTGCGATATAATCTTTCAAATCGCTAACTGTGTAGGGTTGTTTCTGATTAACCCTGTTTTTCAAATAAAGAATAGAATCGCGCGACCATTTCAGAGTTAAGCACAATCACTCATTTTTAAATATATTTGACCATTCGAGTCCCAAGCAGCGCGATCGCGCTGTTTAGATTTCATGTCGAAATATCGCAGTACGTTTGAATACTATGGATTAAGACAAGCATTATTGCACTGTTCGGCAATGTTTTTTCAATGACCCCCTGGGCTTGAAACGGTTAGCGTTGGTTGTATCATCACAATATATTACTTATTCTAGAGTTTTTTATTATAATGTACGTATGGAATCTTCCTTCAATAATTTGATCTTCGCGAGAATAATCATGGTTAAATGATTTATCAACAATTTAATATTCGTATATGATATAAATATTCTTATTACTATTGACGATTATAACATGTTTAAATCTCTTTATTAATAATTTTCTTCGCTTATTCGATGTTTCAGATTAGGTCTGGTGCCAGTACCCAATGGAAGCATCGTACCACAAGATCGTCTGGTAAAGAGCATAATTGTTTCCCGAGAGAAACATGCATTGGCACAGTGAATATTGCCAATGATGTGAATGTAAGACTACAAGTCCGTCAGGGATTCGCAAAGAATGGTTCCCGAGTACAAATCCAGCGAATACCTGAGACTGTACCAGAGCTCCTGGAGCAATTGCTGGGTATAAAAAACAATCAGGATATTGCATATAAAGATTCTAATTGCTCAAAAAATATTAAAAAATGTTGCTCAGATGTTCATGAAGATGGAAAAGTTGGATTTAAGATATTGGACAGTGCCATCAATAATATTCCTGAAAATAAAGTGTCTAAAGTAAAGGACAATATTGAAATTAAGTCTTTGGAGAAATCACCAACAAAATATGTTCCGGATGAGGTCATAATAAAGTCTGAGAAATTAGATCAGCATTATGAAGAATTTAAAAATCCATTGGCCATAGTAAATTGTGGAAAACCTATTGATTGTGATAATAAGGAACCTGAACAGAAGAATGATGAGTTGTGCAGCAGTGTTTCGCAGAAGAAAATTAATCATGAGCAAAAGTTTGAAAATTCCGACTTTAAGAATGATCAGAAACTATTTGACACCAAGAAAAGGTCTGACCTAGGGTTTGCAAAAAATGTTTTCAATTATGTTCCAATGACAAGTTGTACAAAAGGTCCTAAGAAGTTAAAAAAGAAGGCAGTTTCCACAAACACGCTGAAGGCTAAATCTCAGAGTCTTAAATCTCTAACAATTTCTGAGCCTAGCAATTTTGTACATATAGCTTCGGCCACTAACTCTAAGCTTCTGAATGCAGGAAAGACTTTTGCAAGTTCACAAGTGACTGAAGTGATAACACATAAGGAAAAATGTGCCACATTGCCACTCTTGATGGGCACAAATCCTTATTCCAGTATAGACTTTATTAACTTAAGCTCCAATGACAAGTCTGTAAATCATACAAAAGATATCAGACAAGCAGAAGACAGCGACAAAACTAATTATGTGGAGATCAGAAGTAAGAAACCTTTGAAAAGGACGTACGCCATTGATAAACTTCCTTCTAGCGTAGAGAAGATTCAGATTGATAAAAGAGAAGTTGATCAGATTTATGAGTGTATATCACGATTTTCCACAGGTAATACAGCCTCGGCATTATTACCTAGCTTGGATGCAACTGCTAACAGCTTGCCATTAAATCTAAATCAAGAACCAAATATTAATACAGATTCAACTTCACTGATATCAACTAACTGCAAAGGTTCAGAAGAAAAAATCTATGAGACTGTATTTCAATCTAATTCTGAATCAAGCTCTTTCCCTGCAAACCTTAGTACACCTGTAGATGTCAACTCTATTCTACACCACTACACTGAGGCTGAATCTCATTATGCAGATCTAAATCTTACTACAGTAAATTCTGCATTAGTAATAAGGGCAAACTCGAGTTTCTTATGGGGTAGTATCACAACAGGACGTAGTGGTGTATGCGTCAATGAACAAAATGTCAATTCGTCAGCATTTGATAACAAATCACCGATGATAGTATTAAAATCCGATGACTCATCATCAAAAAGCAACAGAAAATGCACGAATACTCTGAATAATGAAGATTACGATGACGTGGGTCTAACCGATAAAGTCACTAATGTGAGTAATTACATAATTTCTTAGCTACTGTTCTATCTCTATATTTTTTAAATAACTCGGCATCTTTACTTTATTTCAGGATTATGAATATGACGACGTAGGTCCACCTGGTGATGTTATAATAGCAGCAGAAGAAATTAAAAATCAGGAGAGTGTAAATTCTGCTACTGTGGAAGTTAATGAGAAATTAAAAAATTACGTATCTGAAAATGACGATAACGAGGAAGTGTATGACGATGTGGTCGTGTTGAACTATGATTCTACTGGCAATTTGTCATCCTCCAGTACGCAGGCTGAGAGCAGCAGTTACATGACACCGTACCTTGTGACTCGAAGAGCCTCGTTTCGGCATAAGGATCAGGAACCAGTGTTAAGAAATGCGGAGACACAATATCTCATTGTAAATAACGAGTACTCTAGCGTCGAAGATGAACCGGATGCTGGACTGTACGATGATATAGATCTTCTGAGTCAGGAACGTGTTAATAGTCTCTATGCTGGAAGTAGTGCAGGTTCTCAACTGGGTTCTACTTCCAATGGTAAAGACTCGGAATGGGAAGACCTTGACGATACTCCACCAGCATTACCTTTACCCAGAAGAAATGGAACAAGGTGCGTAACTTGCAACTCGACTGCGTAAATTGTTTGTCTTATACTAGTAAAACTTTTTAGTGAATTCATTTTAATTTTATTTTGTTAATTTAATATTAGGGTTATTGGAGATGTTCAGAACATAGCACTTAAGAAGAAACTTGGACCTAGATGGTCTCGAAATGTTCGAAAACAACGTTCGAAAACGTCTAGGAAAAGCTCGACAAAATTATTGAATCAAGTCACACAAGATTCTGTATCGGTTGGTGAGTAAAATATACAATTTTTTTAAATTACTTCAATTATACAGAACAAGTACATGATCTTGCGTACAAAATCGGTCGAAATATTCAAAGGAGAATTTAACAATTGTTAATAAATATCTATTAGATGGTTTGATCACAACCCTGTTAGCACACAAATCATAAAGTCGTCCTGAAGATGACTTTTTAAAAACGTCTTAAATAAGACAAATTGAAGACATCTTCCAAAAGATGTCACAATTAAGAATTCATAATTTGTCTTGAGCATGACGTATGCGACAATGTAATATAAAAAATATACAAAATACGGGATTATCGTTGCTAATAAAATCAATATATCTCGATAGACTTGTATGAGGGTCATAACGTGCGGTATTAAGTTGATGCAAGTGATTGCCTAAAAGATTACAAATATTTTATTTCATTACCTTATAAAAATTGCATATCTCAAATGATTGACTAAATTTACATTATACTAAAATTAAAAATATTTGGAATATTTATGGAGTTTATGACATCATTTTATGGAGTAATTTGATAATAATTCTATTATCGCATCTAAAGTTTATCTCTCAAACCTATCGGACACTAATAAAAGTGGGCTAACGTAAAGTAGCAACTACGTCATGGTCCGGCCCCTAGTATTCTTTCATGATAGCGCCGGAATAAAGTTTAATAAACTGGAGCAATTATATACAATAATTTTCAACTTACAATTAACCTAATCTAACCTAAAAAATATTTGAATGTAGTCAGAAAAACGTCGGATTGAAACGCTGATAAAGACGTCTTATTTCGATTTGAATTGGCGTACGACGTTTTCCAGACGTTTTAAAGTTGAAGTTACGATATTCTTCTAGACCGTCCCAACTCAATTGAAGACGTCCAAATATCTTCTTCAAGATGTCTTTGTGCTAGCAGGGCATGATCATAATAATAATAGATATTCGCAAGTTAAGGAGTCAGTAAAAGAAATGTTTAGATTTTAAACTAATTAGTGGTAATATAAGGAAACTTTAAGCTTCGCTCGTAACGATGGAAATTTACTGTACGGAACTAAAAATGTAGAATTTTAAGATTATTCATATTTACGTATATAGTATATCTATATAGTGAAAATGGATACTTTTTGGCTTTTCTATTTCTGAATGCCGTACAGTAAAGTCTCATTCGAATTTTGCATGTCTTGAAATTAAGTTATCATCAATCACGTACATAAAATTTAGATCTTAGCTTGGAATGCGATCTGCGATCGAATTACCGTAAGCTGGTTGTATAGGGTTCATTTTGATCGACTGTGAAAAGAATAATCTATTATAGCTATCAAGGATGCATACAAATGTGGTCTGATTCAATATGTATTGGTATGTAGAATTGCGCAAGAATTAACAGTAAATGTACGAGGTAGCGTCGTTGGGGAAAGTTGTTTCACCGAGTGATTTTCCAATCGATTATTACCGACTAGCGTTGTTTTCTAATTAACCGCATCACACAGCCAGACCATTGACTTACAAATTGACGTATTTTATGGAAGGAAATATAAAATAAAACAAAGAGGGATAATAAAACAAAGGCCGTTATTGCCTGTTATCATATAACGAAGAACGGAAAACATTAGGATACTAATAATGTAACTATACAAACTGTATAAACGATTTAATGCAATACGGTCGTAAGATGGCGGAATGGAAATCGATCAATCAATCAATTACCCAAATATCGAGAAAATGGATATTCAAAATTACTAAGGAACTAACGGGTTTTAGTATTTATTGGTTGTGAACGTTTAAGTGCAATAATGCCATCTTTTACGGTTTTATCGACTAATCCGCTAGATGCCACTACTATTTGAGATTTCTAAAGTCATTTTGTCACGTGTTTCAAGAGAACGCTTATAAAATGTTACAGCAGAATGTCGATTATCCGTACTAATCGGGGAACATGGGTTTTCGAATAATAGAAAATATATAGTAAATCAATTTAACGCAATGGAGTTCATTCACTTTTACAAAAAAAAAAAAACTATTAGCACTGGGAAATTTTCCTACGACATGTGCCTATCCAATGTTTATACAGAAGAAAGCGCGAAATGAACGGTTCACAAGCTGATCGGATACCCGGTCGTTTGGATAACCAACTTTTGGATAATTCACGTTCTCTACTTTATTCCCACATGGTTTTTCAATATTTTTTTGTTGTACGTTTTGATTTTTTTTTTTTTTTGAAGCATAATATTCATCTGAAAATATTTTTTTAATTTCACACGATGTTCAGGTTAAGAAAAGGGACAAATGTTTCTCGATCACTCCTACTTGTTAATGGTTATACGACGAGAAAGATATTCAGTGAAAGTCTGGGAAGAAAGTGACATAAATACTAATGATGTTGCATTGTCTCAATGGTGTCATTGGTATTCGTCACGTACTACGTGCTCAAGGACGTTCCCTGTACGAGCTACTAGGATGATATTGAACGGTTACAAATCAGCAAGATTGTGCTAATTGCCATTTTAAGTAGCTATAAAATGTTGGACATTTTTTAATAAAATTACTCATCAATTACAATCGATATCTACACAGTAATTAGGAAGAAGCATCATCTATTAAATTTTATTGAAACGCTAAATTCCCATCGTTCCTTAGAAAAAAAAGTTTCCGTGGTTTTAGTACGTGACGTCAAACAATCCACTTATTGTCTTTTATACATCGGTAGGAGTATACAATAATATATGTAAGTTAGAAAAGACCATTTTTGAACGCGTACATAACGGTATGAATACGAAACATCCCACATGTTTTTGCATTTAACTATATTATAATTCTATATTTGACAAAAGTGGAGAAATTTTATGGACAAAAATTTTGAAACGCGTGGTGTACCTAGTAGATGTCATTGTAATGCAATGATTTAATTTGGCTTTAATGTGCAATGGAAAGTTTTACATTCGCAAACTGCTTAGATTGTTATAAAAATATTGGCTGCGTATTAAGGACTGCCTACTGGTGTCAATTTAGCTTATCATCGGGTTTTCTAACATACGGACGTATCAAAATATTAATATGATTTATCAAACTTTTACTTCAGCACGCAACCGTGGAATTCCCCATTACCATACTAATTATAGAACTAGACATTAACGCTAGAATAACCAGCGTTTTTTTTTTGGTTTATTTAGGTATCCTGTATGTATAATAGAACATCAAAATCAGAATGATTGATGGGAAATACATTGAGATATATAATAATTCTTTCATCTCGACAAAATTAAACATAAATTCCGGAAGAAGCACCTTAATATCTGTCGTTTAAAATAAGAAATCTGAAATCCGTTATTTTTACGGGTTCAGTTCTTTAGTGTTCACAGATATGTAAACCAGCACTCGTTGATTTCTGATAGAAAGCACGTTACTCTTTGCGCTCAGACTTTTAACTCTGGTATCTCACAAAATTATTAATAATAAATCTGTCATTCGTAACTGCAATATCAATTGAAATACACAAACAATTTGAATGACTACTCAATGAAATGTAAAGAAAAAAAAAACAGATTTAATATAACTGGAAATATATTAAATATTGGACATAGTCGATATCGAATAACTTAGCAAAAGTCAGTAAGGATCAGTCGACAAAAAAATCAACCGACGAATTATCCATTACGAAATGTCAGTGGTCACCGTATATTTTTAAATTTCGCTAACATAAATATATGTAATATGCAAAGTATAAAAATATGAGTAAGATAAGTAGATATTAATTAGTGCGGTCGTAGCGAGTTTATATGAGTGTATTGTAAAAAAAAGTAATTCTCATTGTTTTCCTCATATTTTGAAATTCAAGCATATACGAAAGCCTATATGCATTAATGTAAAGTTAGGCGAAATGTACCATAGCCCGCAAAATACGTGCTGCTCGAGACAAGGTGAAAGCGCATATTACGCGTTCTCAGTAAGTCTCGAACCTCAGTCGTGTACGCTACCATCTTGTGTTACAAATAGCCTGTTCGTATTAAGTCGTAACGCACAGGTCGCAAGACCGATTTCCGTGTAGATTATGTGTGTACGATGATGAAGACGAGGTCGAGTACGGTGTCTAGACAACGTCCGAATACCCAGGGTAAGCAGAATTGGAATCGTGGTGCTTAATGCTACAGGAACATTTAATAATGGCCACCTCGGATGCTACACGAAAACCGGTAGAGATCGTAAAGGATTGCTTGTTGACCTTCGTTCATGATTTTAAGTGGCCGTCAGCCTTGGCGCCGGATCGGTTCTCCTGATTGGTTCATCTGCCGGACAGCAGCAGCCAATAGACGGCTCACGACAACAATCACAAGACACGGGATTGGTCCAAATTCGTCTTTTGGATCTTGATGAAGTGTTGGATTCACAGGAAATTTCCTGCTACGTATACGAAGGTTTTCGGTTATGAGATTATTTTCCAGTAGGACTTGGTTTATGCTTTTTTTTTTATTAATTAATTTGGATTTCTTTAGATGCTCGCACGCATATTGTCGTCACTCTAATTTGAATTTTCTTGACACGTATACAATACAAGAAAATTCGAGTTTGCGCACTTGGATTACACAAAACTTGCATCGCGATGTTTTAAATTTTGCAATTTTTTGTATGATTTAATTTTACCGATTGACTTCAAGTCGTAATGGCTTCTTGAGCAGAATTTTTTGATAACATTTTGTTTGCTTATTTGTTAATTACAAGATAATGTATGTCTTAACGCTTGGGAAATAACGAAAGCATCCCAATGTCTGGGAAATCTTACCAATGCGAGTTTCACTTTTCACTTTTATGTTTTACGTGCACGAATATTATTTATTATTCAAAATTATACCGCATTGACTGCATTTTAATTTTTATTGTATTCCCAACGCACAGGGGCATTACTTACGGAATATCAATGTTTAAAACCGGTATGCCTGTATTAACTTTCAAGGAAAGCACATATAGTTTTACCAATCCAAATTGATGAATGAAGTAAGAATTGTCTGTATACCAAATATTAACATACAATTAACTAATTATGCACTGTATTAGTATTAGCACTACATTAGTATATTTACAATCCTTAATTCGACGCGAGGCCGAACCATAATTATTGTTATACTTTTTGAGTAAGGCCCTCAGATAAGAGTTTTAAATTTATTGAGACACGGCATTTAGCTATCACCGTCACATTGCACGCTTCGTTTAATTTGTGGTCTTTAAGGATGCTTGGGCGTCACTGCAGTACAGAGACAGGGGTGTGACAATGGAAGTTAATAAAAGTATTAAAAAATGCAAGTGTCATTAATATACTTGAAATGGAGAAAAATTAATAAACTGTAACAGCACTGAATAACCATGAGTTCTGTTTAAAGTAACAAATTTTATTTCTAAACTGGTCCAATTTGATTTACACTTCGTTATAACGAATTGCTTATAAATTTCTTAAACAGTATAGGCTACGAGATTGAATAAACAAGATAGTTTTAAATTTGGAAGCATAGTAGAAAAATATATGATATAAGGATAATTATCTTAAATAAGTTGAATGTTATTAAGTGTTTATGTTACTGACACATTGTCTTTTTTCATACTTAGTTACCCCGATGAAATTTGCACTTTATAATTGTCCGTTAAATTTCTTTTGGTTTAACGGGGAAAAAAGTGGTAAGAGATAAATTGGATAAAGGAAGTGATAAGGAAGATGTGAAAAACAAATCTGAATCAAAGTCCTACTTCAAGACCGAAAGGTCTTGTAAAGCATACGATTTAAATGGAACAAACCAACGATAAGTCGTATGATGATTTGTTAAGGCTCCTCTGTATTTATATCAGAGACTAGAAAATAACCGTGCTTCGCATTGTTTTTAGAATTTTCAAAAATACGAATCTGCGTCTTCGAAGTTTTCTTGAGGAAGTGTGGTACCCCCAGATTTTACTTTTTTTTTTTTAATCTCCAAAACTATAAGGCCTAGGGAGCTGAAATTTAGACTGGAAGTTTTCAAATATTACATATTTCTAATAGTATATCCCTTATTCGTTGTACATTTGTTGAACTCTATACTTCTTTCTGGTTGTTAAAAGTACTGCAAATGAGAAATAGACTAGTAATATTATTTATGAGATGCGTGACCTATTATTTCTGTGCACTTGCAAGGTTATTCACATATTTCACATGCTCAGATCAAGTTAGGTCACAGGTGATGTATAAAAGGAAGCAAATGGATCCCTAGTGACTTTCAAAACTTATTAGTTTTTGTAAAGTTTTTGATCTCGATGCGAAGGAGCCTTAACGGCGAATGGCTGTACCATTTGTAGCATATATTAATAACTTGCCAACAAAAGATTGTGCTTTGTTCAATGAATATATTAATAAGAAGATAACAACGCATAAATTTAACATTTAAAAGAAATTAGACCTAATAATTGAAGTGAGAGTACTGTAAGGATGATTAGTAGTTTTAAATATCTCTTAGTATCGCACTATAAGTTTTATTGTTTCTAATATGCCATTATTATTATATTTGGGTAGCGAAATCAAGTTCACTTTGACGGTCGAACTCCTTAGAAATAAAACGAATAGGAGCCCTTTCAATGTCAAACTGATATTATGGCATACACATTTTGACATAATACTAATTGACAAATTTTTAAATTTTGTAGATACCACTTCAGATGACAGCAACTACGAGACACTGTATTCCTCCCAGGTGGATGAGTTCAGCACCGACTCCGAATCAGAATCCTTCAACAAAGAGCAAAACTTGACATCAACAGGAATCTTGTACGAGAACCGTAACTATTGCAACAACAACAATGACAACAAACTTGATGTAAAAAAGAATTCTGATGTAAAAGTGGATGAAGCGCCTGTACGACCTACTCCACCTACTCCTCGTGAACCTAGTATCACTCAGACATTGGGTAGACGGATGAAGATCCTAAGGCGTACTTGGAGCATCACTAAGGGCAGCCTAGGCAGGATGCGAAAAAGAACTGAACCAGAAACAAGTTTCGATGAGACTCCAGTTAAGCAACAAAATATAAATGATGTTCGCAAATACTTCAGCTTCAAGAAACATTTTCGCAAGTCTATAACCGGATTGTCCACGTTCTACCTGGAGAATAGCACCGATTCCAGTTATCTAAGAGAGGAAGCTCCGACTAAGGAAGAAATTTACGCTAATACTAACTTATATACGCGAGCTGGACTTTGGAAGGATGATAATCGATCTGCAGAAGATGACGTCAGTACACAGGGTAGGACTATTTTTGTATTGACCCCAAACGTATATTTTTTGGAACGTCATTGGTTCATTTTCTATTTGAGTCTTCTTACGTTTGAAGGTGTTGCGTCTTAGTGAGCATTTCCTTATACGTTATTTCAATATTGTAATTAAAGCATTGTTTATTAATTTTCAGATCATTACAGTGTCCTTGCCGAAGAACCTCTTTATCAGTTCTATGCTGCTGCAGTCGCAAGAGTAGCATTCGAGTCTGACTCCGATGGATATGAAGAGGTAACTTAACGGAATTTAATATACGTTAATTATTTGTATTGTTCGATAATCAAATTAATAATTAGTTATAATTAATGATTTTGTTTTAGGTAAATGACGTAACTCCGTCACCAGCAACCACAGACCTTGGTAAACCTGGACACAGAACATTATGGTGCCAAACTCCTCAAGTGGTACACAGTGGCCTTTTACGTAAGTTATTTTCCATTTTTGTTACGCAATGAACTTCAGTATACGATCAAAGAATAAAATTCTAGATTATAATAATTACACTCTAAATTGGTTTGCGGTCAATTATTTAACAAATATTATTATTGCTGTTGATAAAATCAGTTTAACCATGAAAAAAGTCTTTTAGTTTCGTCAACCTGTGGTCGATTAACTGTAGACCCTTATAGTGCAATTGTTCTTGAAATTAACTTTATTTAATTTTCAGAGAGATTAACAATGGAAGAACGTAAAATCCAAGAAGCCAAGTTTGAAATTTTAACGTCAGAAGCTTCTTACCTAAATTCTTTACGCGTCCTTGAAAATGAATTCGCATCAAATTACGAACTGAATAATGAAATCTTAACGACCTTGGAAAGAAAGAAATTATTTGGTGGAGTCTCGGTTGTTCGTATGGCCTCGGAGAAATTATTGACTGACCTCGAGAACATTTGGCGTGACGATCCACTGCTTGGAGACTTACCTGATGCCCTCCTTAAGCACGCTGAGAAATGTTCTACTACCTATGTTGAATATTGCTCGAATCAAGTCACCATAGATACTATACTAAAGGAGTTGAGGTAATTTTTTACACGATGATGTGCAGTGTGGTGGCCTTAATTTGAGGCATAATAGTTTTAATAAAATTATTGATAAATTAGATTCTATTTGCATTTTTATGTTGGTCTACTTCAGGACTAGAAAAGGATCAAAGTTTGTCGAAGTCATTTCTAGTATTGAAGCACATCCTGCGTGTCAGAGTCTGTCGCTCCATTCATTTTTGATGTTACCAATGCAACGAATTACAAGGTAAGAATTATGTAACGCATATGATTATATTTTACCTTGGTGTATTATTTAATGTTTTATGCATATAATTACGGTTCCTCACTACTAAGGGTGACGTCAGTGTCACGAGTCAGTGATTGGTTTATTACTTTTTATTGGGTCTTAAAAGTTCAAATGGAATATTCTACGTTTCTGGAAACAGTTTATCAATATAATTAATAACGAATCTTGAATAAAATTCAATGTTTCAATCCATTGTTATAAGATCCGTTCCGGTACACCTCCTTACTTAACTCATTCATGCAATAACAAAGGAAAAAACTGAATGCGAAAGACATTGAAATTTCAAGTATACCTATATTTGTCTTTCATTAAGGTGAAATATGAACTTTTATAATACTGGTCAACTAGTAGCAAGGAATTGTACATTTAAAAACTTTAAAGAATCAATTAAGAGGGAACGGAAGAGACTATTTCTATAGGTGATTGACATAACGGACGAGGCTGGAAGCAAAAGATAACTGCGCTCCTAAAAATCTCCACAAAAAGTATTATCAATTAATTTATTACACGAAATTGAAGCCTTATGATAAAAAGACTCTCCCTGCAGAGTCAAATTTTTGAATTATTTTTTAAATATATAAAATGCAACCGAGTTTGAAAAGTGACAGACTACGGGTTTGTCATTGCGACCCGACAATACCTTTTCTCTTCCCTATTCAACACTTATTTGATTTTTGCACGGAATCATGCATGAAAATTAAAAAAGGGGACACAGGAAAAATTTTATATCTATCAACTTTACACTATATCGCTGAGAATTCCTCTCGTATAGCCAATTACGAGATTTTCGGGTGCAAAGTCTCCTCGCTTCCAGCCTCGTCCGTGTAACAATTCACTTATAGAAATAGTCTGTTCCATTCTCCCGTAACATTTGAATAATAAAAAAAACTTAAGAAACATTAACTTCTTGTCTATAAATGCAATATGATCCACTCGTTGAGTACAGATTTTTAAGAGAAACTATATTTATTTTTTGAAAACTTGAAAATTGAACCTTATTGTTATTATGATAGGCAATGAGGTAGATGAGAATTGATTTTGCATCATTTTTGAATCTTCCAGTCTTTGAGTGAGCATAACGCTGATGATGAAGAATATTCTTCTTTCACTTTTCGAAGCATCCTATTCTCTCCAGTATTGAAGTATTTACTTTCTCGATTGAATGTTTAATTTCAAAGTGCGTTTCAGGCTACCATTGTTAGCAGATGCAGTTCTATCGAAATTACCAACCGAGCACACAGAGAGATCCGTATGGGAAAGCGTGTTAGCAAGGCTTACTCAGGTTGTTGCAGATTGTAACGAGGGTGCGAGAGTTGCAGGGCAACGTGTGGAGATGGATGCGCTTGCAAGGTATAGTTACAAAATCAATAAATAAAAAAACTATCGACGTTTAATCCCATATCTATAACTGCTTCAATTCATTGCAGAAAATTGGAATATTCGGCCAAAATTACACCCGTATCATTACGTGACAAGTACCTAGTACGCAGTGGATCTGTAGTTCAACTTTCAGGGAGGACAGATGCAGAGTACAGATTGACATTTGGCAAGAAGTTCCATAAGACACCGCTTTACATATTCCTATTGACAGATTACCTTTTAATCTCAAAATCTAAAATAAGGTAAGCTGTGTCATTTTAGCATTGTTAGGTATTCTTGTTCAACATAAATCCTTCATTTAAGTAAAACTGATTTGAGTAACTTGACCATGATGCGTTTTCCAGTGCCCACGACGAGACATACACAGTAATTGACACTTGCAAGCGGAACTTAGTAGCCCTGGAAGCAGCATCGGAAGATTCGCTGTTCGCAGGTCGTAACGCCATGATTCTAACATTACTGGAAAATTATCAGGGTCGTGAGGTAGAGTATGTGGTGACATGCGATAGCGACACCGAACGACAGAGATGGCTTGATGCTGTGTCGTCACCTAAATCTGATCTTGTCGGCGAGAGACTCTATGAGAGCTGGGATTGTCCTCAGGTGATGGCGCTCTATTCATATTCACCTAGACAACCGGATGAGCTTGCTCTGCAACCAGGTATGAATTTATTCATAAAATTCCTTAAAAATCTGGAACCAGTTAAGCATAATGCTTAATGGTATTACGATACGCGTTCAATGGATTTATAATCGTCAGTGGCACCTACCTACTATGTTGCAGGGGACGTTATCAATGTCTTGAGAAAGATGATAGATGGCTGGCACCATGGTGAAAAACTCTTAGATGGCGAGCAAGGATGGTTTCCGGGCAATTATACGAAGGAAGTTGCCTCGGAACATGTTCGGGCACGAAATTTGCGCCAGAGACATCGGATACTGGCACTTAGTGGTAATATTCTTCAGCGACGAGCTAAGCGAGTATAGTAAATATTTATTGAAAAAGTTCTCTAGCTTCGCGACATTCCAAAACCATTTTTGTTTTTTAATAATAGAGGTCAGAAGTGCTATATGTGAAATATTTTGACAATCCTTTTTTCTATTTGAGAATAGTTCATCGCAATACAAGTATGGCTAATAATAAGTGCGATATTTGATAAGAGAGTCAAATTCTATACGGCGGTATAACTGAAGTACACAGCGTGACGTGAAAGCAAATAAGGCATTGTGATACTCGTCTATTTTTAGTACTCTCGCACTATTCTAGCTATTTATTTTTATTAATTTTGCGTAATTTTTGTATGCTCGGAGTCTTCATATGACGAATTAAATGGAGGGAAGGGGCGTCCGTTTTAAAAATAATATTGGAACTGTATCAAGTATTTTCTGATCAATCAAATCGTCGTCGACTAAAATTATTTCTGTTTCATTTAAACATTTTCTTTACATTTAAACGGACAGGTTTCTCTTTTGTGTCAGAGGAAGAATGCGATTGTACACAAGTTTTGACAAAATAAATAATAGTCGAAAATAAGTCTTTTTTTCGTTTTTGTGTAAAATTTGAATTAAGTGCAAATGAAACAACAGTTTAATACCTTAAAATATTTGCGATATATATTTCCTTTACTAAAATCGTTGTAATAAAGACTAAAATAATTCTCTTCCGCGTTTGATCAATTTCATTGACTACGGTGTGTTTTGCATTACGAGCCGTTGGACACCGATGACAATAATATTTGTATTTTCAACAGCCGTTTCTCGATATCATATTTGCCTTTTGTAAGCATTAGTGCATGAAGCATTTCGGAGTATCTTGTACTGTCATCATCGTACAAAAAAAAATGCATAGTTCGGGTTCAAAAACGTTTTTGTATCCATAATTTCGAATGTTTTAAATCAATCAAATGCAAATTTTTTTGAAAAAGTTATTGATTTTATTATGAAATTTATAAATATTTATCAACTCCAAACTTTCGAGGTAAATGACGGAACACTCGATAGCACTTCCTTACCGTCGACTTATCGAATTGTTTGAACAATTATACAACAAACATAAACTGGTTGTTATTTTTAGTCAAAATGATACAAGTTAAGAAACTTGATAGTTGCTGAATCGGATTAGTTTTATTAACTGTAATAAATATGTAAACTTGTTCGGGACTCATTGATTATAGATTGGGCCTTTAATTATTTATTATAAAAAAACATTATATTATCCATGCAAATGATAATACTCTCCTTCACTTGATTGATTCTCGCACAAATTCTGAATTTAATATTGTTATCGTAATATAAAGAATTACATGCTGTAAATGTGTAAGCTTGAACAGTATTATATGTTCATATAAATGTAGACTTTATACAATTAAAAAAACAAAGTTCTCTAAATGCACGGATTCCGCGATTACATTCCGCAAATGATTATTAAAAATATCAATTACTTGAACAAATAATACTTTTGATGCATATACTATATTTTCCCTATATTGTTTTTAAATGTTTTAAACAATTATTTCTGAGTCAATGTCAACACTCGGAATAATAAATATATGACAGTTTATTCGTATTACATCATATAAGTACATTGTATAGATAATTTGACGTAAATTCGTATATTCTGTACAAAACATGATTCGGCTTTCAATTAGAACATACTATACATCCTTATACCCATATAGCTAGTCATATCATTTATCATTACTGTATTTTATTACTGTTCTGCATAAACATGTCGATAATGAATAACTATTTATTCTTGCATACAGTTGTTTAATGCTGTTTAATGCGCGTTTGTTTTGTTATTATAATTATTTTGGCGGGTCGCACCTTTTATGCGAATAATATCAAATTCGTAATTCAATGAAGACCATTTATTATTTTTAGTGAATAAAACAATTATCGGTAATCTACGGCTATCCTGAAAGACAATGTAATGACAGTAAAATTTTTAACACATTCAGTGTCAGCTGTCACTATATTGTATTCATAATTTTTAATTTGCAATTATTTACCCCACATTTGGATTCAGCGATTTCAAAAACGCTTAGATATGAAGTATCGTTTAACTCGCAGTGATAGAAAGTATTTTTTTTTTGAGAAAGAACACGTTTTTGACACTCAAAGGGTTAAATAATATTTAAAAAAAAGAGGTAACGATTTCTTTTGCAACCAAGCATTGATACGTACTAAGCACAATAATAGTTAGTGCATTATTTTCTGAGCACAAAATACCGGAGCATTTATTATTTTTAATTAAAAAAAGAACGCCTTTTTTATTATTGGCATGGGTCGCTTATTGAATAAAAAATGTAATGACCTGTGTAGCGGTACATGTGAAGTATCATCCTATAATACTGTTGATAGTATGGTTCTTATGGAATGTAATAATGGGTACGTATTATTGGTATAAAAAGAACTCATAAAAATATTATAATGAGCTAAACTGTGACAATATTTATAACGTGTCAGGCTATTAATTCCTACGATATAGTTCATGTTTTATGAAAAATACTTTAGTATAGCTTTATTTTAAAAATCGACAAATGGAGTTTCACGATTAGGAATCCTTAACAATTTTCAAATTAAAAAATGCGACATTGGCGATTGTGATAATTTGAAAAAATGAATTGACCGGTATTTGTTTTAATATTACAAAAAATTAATTGCTGTGTAATACAATACTTTTCTAAATTCATTTCTATAATAACCTATTTAATGTCTAGGAATGATTCCTTGCTAATAAAAATATTGATGAATTAATCAACATGGATAAGCCTTTTCCTTCACCATTGGCAATGGAATTTTATATAGTCTTATTGATTTTTCTACTGTCTTAAATGCCAACTCTGGAGTACGTAGAAGGTCTTACTTCGAATAGTCTACGTACAAAGTAAACCTGTAAAACAGTAGTGGCAGCAATGACAATGATCTGGGCAATGGACCACTTTTGCACATAAGAATTATTATCAAGAAGTAAATTTAAATCTCGAGCCTCCCGACTGCGACTTAGATGCTGTGTTTGCAGAATCTCATTGATATTCTTCTCAACACCAACGATTGTATGCTGTAAAATAACAAATTATTATAGTTCATATTATTTCATACTCTTGTGGAATTCTCTGTAGGTTTCAATATATGTAATTAAGGATTTCTCAGAAGTACTGCATCAAGTAAAGTTAATCAGAATATTGTATTCCTACTATAGAACCATTTTCAGTTGATGCAATATTCTGATGAACCCTTAATACATGTTACTCACTGTAAAGTTCTGAACCGACAGATTCAATTCTTCTAATTCTTGTGTGACTTTATCCCACTGGTCATACCTACATTAAAATATATAATATATGTATACAATTAATAAGATCAGCTTGTAAAACCGATTGTCACCTATCTAAGCTTTAGAAAGATCTATATGTACAACAACTTTATGTAAAGCAAGTTTATTGAAAGAGTTAATCAATGGATTGTGCTATATAGAATTTAAAAAAAAAGTATGCATACCTATCAAAAAATGGATTACATATATTTTGTTTAGATGCAAACAATGCATCCAAAACTTATTGTAGAATTAATAGACAAACTAACCTAGGTTTCAGCACTATTATATTCCTAATAAAAGTTTAAATAATTCTCTTGTATCTAATTTCTTTTAGTGAGAAGAAAATTCATCTTTAAAAAGGCTATGCATACTTCTTAAACAACTGAATAAATGCATAAAAATATTCAGCTGTGATATCCCTTTGAAGTATGGTGGTGCACAAGAGTATCATCTGGCAATTCTAAAAAGAAATAGTAATCTACATCCGATTCAAGTGACAATTAATAGCCGCAGGTTTTAAGATTTACTAAATTCGGATTTGAAGACAAAATCTTGAAATTCAAAATGGCGGATCCAATATCACGAACCAAAATGCAAAAAGGAGTTTCTTTCACGGTGACACTCGGTACTCGGGGGTCTTTTGGGTTGCTGATGACGAATCTGCGATTGAAATTCAAAAATTCCAAATGACGGATCCTGATTCAAAATGTAATTTCAATTTGTTTTGAGTATCTCTGAATACCGAGTTTCATCTACATGAATCTACTTTTTGTCTTTTGGTCGGATATGTTGGATTCGCCATGTTGAATTCTTGATTTTTGTGTTCGAAATCGTAATCAGCGACCCAAAAAAAGTTCAAGTATCGAGTTTTATTCACATCAAGCTGTTTTTTGCATTTTGGTTCGCCATTTTGTATTTCTGGGTTTTTAACACGGATTCGTAATTAGTGCCCCAAAAACCCTTCAAAGGAATACATATGAACCGTTCCAATAATAAGGTCGATTAACCCTAACTCGCCATATCTGGGCCGGTGGACCGGGAGGAACACCTAATTTTCACTAGTTCTTCATGATGCGGCTTTTTGGAAATGTTATAATTTTTTAGCAAATTGTTTTTTGCTATTAGACTATAAGTTTATTCTTGTTGGTCAAACTCCGGTGTTTTGATTTCACTATCGATACTTGATAGACTTTAAATATATGTTTTTTATATTTACCATATTTTGAAATAATTATTTTTATTGTCTTTGAGATACATTTAAAATATATTCTGATTATATTTTTTATATACTCAAAACGGCCAAAAGTTATATATTAAAAATATATTATAAAAATATATATATAGAAATACATATATTTCACATGTATAATTATATGTCTAGAATAATTTTTTTATATTTAAAATATATAATCATTTCCATGCGAGTATAAATGAACCTAAAAATGCCCGGTCGGTCCGAGACATCATATGTGACAGCGTAAGGGTCAAAAAGCAGGAGTGACTAGCTCGGTTAACAGAAAACAGTATTACAAAACTCCTAATTGCATACCTGATCACAGTGAGATACAGATTGACCAATTTTGCAGCAAATCTGGAGAATTGATTGTCGATGCAGATACTATAGTATCCACCAAGCATGGACAGGTCTTGATAATCAGCACTGGCACGCCATTGATAAGGATGAACAATTTCACCAGCTGGATTTCTTACAGCAAAACCAGCCTTCAAATCACCACCACGAAGCACCTGTTAATTGTTAAAGAAAGTATTAATATTAATTTCACATAAATCCATTGCCCTTTCAAAATGTCCAGTGTCATAAATCGTTCCAATGTTAAGTTAGATCTAACATGATCTTATAACATGATCTAACCTGATCTAATAAGATCAGGTCCGATCTAACACAACATTGGAACGATTTCAAGTAATATGCGAGCAGATCTGATTATATTTAACAAAATTTAAAATTAGATTTGATTTGAAATTAGATTCAATTTTCCCAAAATGGAGATCCGATCGGATCTAATTCAATCTTAATTAGATCAAATCAGATCTAATGATTTTCTCCCTTGATCTGAATATAATTTACGTTGACTTTTACAAATTCAACCCTAAGTCTTTTCATATTACTAAATTCTTAATTTTAACGCCGTTTATGTTAAGTTTACACTGTACCATCATTTCCATTTTACATATAGACTAACTTACAGCAAAAAGATCGTATGCTTGCTGAGAATCCATTGTTTTATACGCTACACACATTCTAGGCTTTGTCAGAGCATCGGGAATAAGGAGAAGAAGAAGAAGGGATCTGTCAGATCCGAATAATACATGTAATAAATGTTAAAATTTTCCAACCAGATATATGGAGGGTTAAATCAATTTAAATTGTGCCAGCAAAATCTTTGATAAGTCATCCACTATTTAAAAGGACAAGGTCCATCGTTTTATTTAAAAACTTGCATATTTTCGAATTACAGGTAAACAAGTGTAACGTGTTTAGCTTTTAATTCTAGGATACCACTACAGGATCTCAATAGGCTCGAGTTTTTTTTTTAATAGTTCATAATTCAGAAAAGTTGTCAGATATCAGCTTGATAGGAATCTGAACTGATACAGCTATATAGCTGCATTACCTCAAATTAAAAATACCTATGTCATTCCCAGTTGAATAATAAATTATATCTTAAAGGTGCTACGATATTACCTATCGTTAAGGAACGCGAAAACCGCGAATTAAGGGTGCTGCTTGGTCTAGAAATATTAAGAAAATCGTTTTTTTATTTTTTCATTAATTTTCACATTCAAGTGTGCCTTTATTTGCGAAATTCTAAAAATTCACGACGGTATTCAGATTTGAAAAAAGCAAGGCAGAGCACGCGTAGAAATAAATTTGTTCGATGGGCGCAGCTGCTTGTTCGTCGAATCCCGTCACGTCCACGGCTGACTCCGTCATGTTCTTCTTCCTCTTCTTATTCCTATTGACTTTGTATATTGTAACGAAAATGAATTTTCGTTAGTAGGGACGATTCGGGGAAGGTGTGGTAAGCGGCTGGCGTACTTCAATAGTCAGAGCAGTCGACCGGTAATCGAAAGGTCCCGGGTTCGAATCCCGGCCCAGACAACCCGCACTTTTCCCGTCCGGCTTGTGCACAATTGTATGTACAGATATTTCGAACTGTCGTAAGAACGAACAACCCGTATTGGGCCAGGAGCAATTAACCGCCTTCCCGGCCAAGTAGGAATCACTTTGCGCATTTTGTCGGGACGTCACTTTGACAATTTTCACACGAATATTTTCCGACAAATGCCGGTGACACCACGTTAATTTTGCGCGCAAAGCTGTCGCACGAACGCTAGTATCACTTGTATTCTGAAAGGCAACAATTAATTATACGCTGCAATACGATTGTATTAGCAAATTTTGTGTTTAAAATTTGTTTAATGTTACAAGAAATTATGTCCTTTGAGAATGGCAAACGAAGGAGAGGATACGTTTCTACGAGATGAATACCTCGACAATTTATCCGATGTTCCAATTGAATTTGATAATTCTGAGTAAATAAAAAACTCTGCATGTTCCGATGGAAAAGAAAGTGATGCAGAATCTTCGAATGACTCCGAAATACGTGAGCAAGGAATTCAACGAACACTACCGTTACCAAATGACACAGAAGAATCGGATTAATCTTTAAGCCCAAAGCCTGGGTCATTTTTATCCGAGCCGATTTGAATTTTTGGAATAAGTTGAAAACCAGTCGGCACTTCGTGATCGTCCCCCATTCTAAAAAAAAAGTTTGTGAAGAAGAGAAACTCTAGACCAACGATCGTTTCCCTACGTCAGTTCATACCCGGATGCCGAGTGGTTTAAATCACCCGCGGACAAAATGCACCCAGATTTTGTGGTTATGTATAAATTTCGCGGCCGGCTTCAAATTTTATAATTTTTCACGAACGTGTTAATGATAATGCCAAAATGAAACAATTTGCACTTACATAAATTTTTTCTATATTCTTTATCTCAAAGTCCCGTTATAGTACTGTTGAAAAGAGTCCAGTCTATCGGAAGAATGCTATTATTCGAAGACCAAGTAGATTTTCGTGAGTCGAAGGCTCGTTTATGCCATTACGGTTATTATATCATGGAATTTCTTATTCTTAAAATATTTAATGATAAACGCTCGAGTTTTTCATGCATTTTTCCCAAATAATGATTTATATTCAGACAAGAATAATAAAAGGCGCAGTATATCGATACCGTAAAATTCCGATTTTTCATGGTAGAAACTTAAGTATCCGATTTAAATTTTCCGATATGGCGCATTGTTTCCTTTATTTTTTAGCTTTAATTACCTGTTTGATTTTTTACTTTCCGACGTTTTGTTCAAAAGTTATGATTATTCTTCGAAAACTCCTTGTTTCCAAAATATTGCAGTGTCTAAGTTAAAATGGGACACTCTGTATATTTATGATAAAAACATATTGCAAGTAATTATTTCGTTTTTTTTTGTTTTACAGCGTTTAGTAAAGGGTTCAAAGATAATATATGAATTTTTACAGATTTCTTCTACTACGTTGAGTTAATGAAAAATGAGCCGGACAAAAATGACCCACGTTTTGTATTTGAAGGTAGTAAAAAAAAAGGTTTTGGAATTAAAGGTTAAGATCACGATATAGAGCGGTCAGATTTTTATTTACCGCAGAACAATAATGAATTCGAAGGATCTCCGGGTCCTAACGTATTCCTTAGAAATTTATAAAAGGTAAAAGATTTCGCATATTTATTTATTGGAAACGAGTTTGTTTGAATTTATTAGCATTGAAACAAATAGAAATAACAAACAAAATTCCATTATCAACAAGCAATATAAAAACAGATTAAATTTGCCGACGTTACTGCAGGCGACTTAAAAATGGTTTGCGCTGTCGATTCTTATGGAATTAATAAAAAAATCAAGGGTGGTTTCTTTTTATTTTAAAGGCTTTGCTTCTTTTCAAATATTGGTTTCAGCACGTCAATTTCATACTTTACATTTGTTTAAAACTTTTTTCCATTTCAACTTCCACGTGATGGGACTACCTTTCACTCGTACTACCTTAACAATTATTGAGATTAGTAAAACATGACGATTTATCAAAAACGTCGAATTATTTCTCGAAAAACGCCGGCGAAAGACCAAAAGATCTGCACGAGTGCAGTGCTAAACAAAAGAGCCTTTATTACACCTGTGGAAAGCATAGTGTTAATGACCAGGGGCTGCAACCGAAAGAAATAACGGTTCGGTTACGGTACTCGGAATGGTAAAAGCTTGAATTTCGGTTTTAGTTTTCGGT
>JARQTH010000445.1:628148-677798 GCA_030142595.1 Trachelus iudaicus | reverse complement strand
ACCGTAAACAAAAAATGATGAATTAGAAACTTGAAACCGAAAACTAAAACCGAAATTCAAGCTTTTACCATTCCGAGTACCGTAACCGAACCGTTATTTCTTTCGGTTGCAGTCCCTGCAATACATCCCTCGCGTGATCTTGCCTACCACCTGAGGGTACAGAAACGGCGAAAAATCCTCTTTCGGATAGTGTTACCAGATGGTGGGATTTATCCTACATGTGGGATACTTCTTGCGCATGCGCAGTAAACGAGCCCAGATCACTCAACCAACATACATATTAGTATACTTATATCGTGTTCGCTTTTGTAATTCCATGTTTCAGCATTCTATGCATGTTGTCACTACTATGCAATTGCAAACAGTTTATCATTGGAATCCCTCGATGCTAGTTTTTTGGTACTATTTAAACTTATAACTTAAAAAAGATCTCTGAATGTGATTTCACGGGTCGAACATGCGTATTTGAATAGGAAACAAAAATCCCAGCCGAGGGACTTTCTGAGTACTTTATATGCATGCGGGCCAAGATGCCCTCACTTTCTGGCAACACTGCTTTCTGTTGAATTGTAATCTCTGCATGCCGCTCATGTTTATTTATTGTTTCTTCTTAATGTACAACACTCTGCTGTTCAAATTTATTTTCTAACATCCAGCGTGCCTTAGGCTGGGCTCCTTCTAACACTATTGTATTACGTAATAGGATAACGTACTGCTGTTCGTCCTTTATTAACAAATCTCACGTTTATTGTTCTGTCATTGACTGTTCCGTCAAAGTCATTTCTTATATTGATTCGCCGAGACTTACGGCTCGAACCTGCAGCCTCGTATGCGCGATCTGGAGAACCGCATCGAGCCAAAAAGGGTTACAGTCAGAATAACAACGAGATCTATAATACCGTCATAGGGGAATTAGCTCCGAAATAAAGATACTGCGGTGCGGAAATTGTCACTGCAGCAGCTCATTTGGCTGCAGGCTTCTTCAGGACTATAGAACAATGTTGTATATGCTGCACATCATGGCTGGAAGAATTGGTCATGTTATATGAAGATGTATGTGCAGAAAGACGAAGGAAGCGCGCTTGAAGATGGTGAAGCGTGAAACGACTTTCTCGTCCAAAGAGGCGAGATCGATTCGGAGAATGAAGAAACTTCACAATTACAGTATTACAAGAGGGCGAAAAAGGTTGTTCATCCAGCTTCGGGGTCGCTGATTGAATGTGAATACTGAATTTCTTTCTTTGTGTACAAAAATGTTTGTTCAAACTTTAAATACGCTTTTTTTTGGAGACTCCTTTGGGGCTTGCGTTGTTGATTATATGCAATTTATGCTGTTAAGAATTAGTTTATAAATGACAAAAAGCGTTAGTTTTTTGTTCTAGTTCAATTTGACAACGAGTTATCTTATACAACGCAATCGAGGGATTACCTTTCATCTGTCTGCATTGACTTGCGAATATTATTAAAAATGTTAATCATATTTTAACACTTGGCATGCGGGCAACGTAATTTTACGTGTTTTGCAGACTGTCACTGGAGCGCGGGTCACGTAAAAATACGTATTTAATAGATTTGTGGTGATTATCGGGTATCCACCACAAATGTACTAAATACGTATAATTACAAGGATATGTGACATTATGTGCGTGTTGTTTGTGTTGCTGGGCAACGCTTTGCACTTTTTCTTCCAACAATTTATGATTGTCGAGTTCTTTTACTGAGTTATTTCGTCTTCAATCGAGTTCCTAGCTTCAAAACGTACAAATTGTGTATTGTCAATTTAAAGCTTGGTGTTTTATTATTGATTACAAAGTTGATCAAATGAGCCGTTGTTATATAATCATACAGTATATATTTAAGTGTAAAATAAAAAAAAGTTTTGTTCAAAAACACGATGTAGTTCTCCATTTACTGTGATTTTTCTGAATAACCCAACTTCCGCGTGATTAAGAAAAAAATGCCCGCTGCACGCGTAATTGGCGAAGAAGTATACCCGCATGCCAAGTGTTAAAAAATAGGATTTTTATGTTAAAATGTTAAAAAAACGAATACTGAAGAAATTGAAACATTTTCATTTTATTGTTTACTTGGAAACAGCTCCGGAATAATGATCAACTTTTCGCCCGCTAGACCCAGCAGGGCCCTTAACCTTTTAAGGACGGGAGTGGTCGAAATGTCGACCACCAATTTTGTCAGGCACTCGACGTGACAAATTCTTGGATTTTATGTACAAATATCGAGTAAAAAAATAAAGTCCAATTTCAACGTAAAAATCCCCGTCCTGAAAAGGTTAAGGTACCTTTCCACGTCGAACGGATTAGTGGTACAAGACGGATAACTTAAAAAACCAGATCTCTCATTGGACAAATTCGGTTATCACGAAAAAGTTATCTCGATTTTAACTAATGGAATAATCTGGTTTACCAAGTTATCTGTCTTATATGACCAGTCCGTTCGACGTGGAAAGATACCTTCACTCTTATTTCATAGAAAGTTTTACTCGACGACACCAACCATAACATTTCTCACGTATTGACGATTCTTCGTATTGGAGTTTTACAAAGAATAATAGAAAGCATGAAAGAATAATTTCCACCATAAGTCCTCCGATGAACCAGAAGATGCTGAGTTGTCGATTATTCCTTAGTAAATTACAGTCAATTTGATGTATGTATTACTCTAATCCTATCTCTCTAACGGAACTTTCAACTTATAAAGACGAACGCTTTCACTATTTTCGTATATTCTTATGTCGACCCATATTGCTCTCATTTATCGATTATATATATGTATATCTATATATATATTATACCAATCTGCCACTGTAATCTGCATATAAATGAGTATAGCTATCAAAATATAGTATAAAGAATTTAAGTATGATTTGTATGCTATAAATATAACAACAGTGCTCCAACTATAAATCTATTAATACTATTGTAATATTATTTGCATATGCTAATAAAACATGTGTACTTGCAAGTTCTATTGATTTAATTGCCTGTTCTTTTGTGTGACGTTTAAAAGATACATTTTCTGCTATCATTTATTTATAATAAATTCGCAGTCAAGTCTATGATACTAAAAATTTAAAGTAATATATGTATAAGTAACTATGAGCAGTGACAGTTACGATTGTTACATAAACAGTATCGATATTCATATTTATATTTTTTTAAATATTTGTTATTGTTTATTTGTTGTTTTAATTATTTTACAATTGCAGATCAGTTACTTGCGTGAGCAACTCATCAAGAATACTCAGTCGGTAATCCTAAGCAGTACACATATGGTTTAAAATACTAGTTTTTCTAGTGCTTTAGCACGAAATTGTCTAGTAACTTTTTCATTCTAGGCTTTCAACTTTTTTAGGAAAAAATAGACAATTTACTTTCTGTTGATCTGATCTGTGAGCAAGTCCCTTACCTGAAAGCTAACGTAGAAAGTTGCACCAGGGTTCACATACTGGAAGTAACAATCCTCTTTGCCAGGGTCAATATGGACCTTGTAGTCCATCGCAACAGCCGGCAAATTTTCATACCAGGGTCGCGTTGTCTCTGAACTTGTAAGTCCTATGCAAAGAACCACAAGGACGATCACAGGGACACAAACATGTACCGTTATACCCATTGCACTCTTATGAACATTACTGACACTACTGACAAGTTCGTCGTTTTACCTACTTGCCATGTTTCATAGAGGTCAGGTTTGTCGGATCGTGGTTCCAGTTGTGTACTAAAGCTGGAACCATGATGACCTCATACCGACATTTTACCATCTCCACCATGTATATGACCAATCATAATTAACGATTAAGGGTATGTATAGCAGATATACGATTTAAAGAAGGATATGTATTATAATTTTTAAATTTGACTAGATAGCCATGTAAATGTCAATGATGGGTGGATTTAATTAAAAATAGCTTAGTTATTTTTTAAATGAACACACGTTGACAACTTACTTCAATCCTATACAAATTAGTTTAAAGTATTTCTTTTTTATTCTTGAGATGTAATTTTTAAGAATACAATATAATATTTTTAAATAGAATATCTTAATGATTAAAAAGTTGTTGATTGTTTTTCAGGAAATGTGTACTTCTAGTTTTAAGGCACTTGCACCGCTTTGTTGGAAAACATGGAAAATGGAATTTACTGGTTGACATTATTTCTTGTGGAAGATTTGGCCAATGAGGAGTCTGATATTTTTTAGTCGTGCGACAAAGATGTAAAGTTGTTTTAAAACTCGAAATAAATTTTGAAACATACTCCCAGTTTAATTCAGTAACACAAATTTTTAATCCTCGAGTGTTTTTCGAAATTTACTGACAATACTTCAAAAGTAGTTAAATCTCTCTCAGACACATATACAGGAATGGTTCCTTCCTTTCTCTCCTTATGGCTGTATCCCCAATGGGAGATATGTGCCGGATACATGAATGATTATGTTTCCATTGAATGTATACCTGTAATTCACTAATTATAGACATGCAAACACGTATTTCTTATTTCACTTAAGTCCGGTGGAAACATAACCAATAAGAACACAGCTTTGGTCGCAGTAGTGACACTATATTTCGGAACATACTCTTGATTGAAAATAATAACCATAATGGAAAAATACAAGGTGTAGCGCATCTATACTGAACAGCCAATAGGAAGGTTGTACTATTCCCCCGGCCATTACGAGCGGGAATTCGAAATCATCTACTGTTGTTATCGACATTAAATCGAATTTGTTTGATAAGCTAAACACGTACATTGATTTCATGAAAACAATAGAAACAGTATATGAGGATCACATCAGAGTGAAAGAGGAGACAGATAGTTCCCCCTTAAGAATTTTAAAGGGAGGTGTCTGGTGAACATAACAAAAAAAACTTTTAACACATTTTTCTGGTAAACGTCTATTGAATAAAAAAAGAATAGAGGTCTGTGTCCATCAATTATGCGCCAGGCTGACTACTCGTTTCTGATTGTATAAAATGGTTTTAGAGAAAAATGGATAACAAAATCAGTTGTATTTCTCTTGTACTAACATTACAATCGCGAGCATTGGTACATACTGGAGATTGCAATGCAATTGCGACGTATTGACCACTGAGTATATAGTTTCATATGTAAACATTTTTTGAAGTATAGCTCAATGACTTTTGCCTTAGAATTATAAGTATGAATAAGAGGAAGATTAGCATAAAGTCTTATGGCAGAATCCGCCGTTCAATATTTAACCTCAATAATTTTCATATGAGTGCAGATCCTGAATATAAGGAAACTATGGTATAAGTATAGGATTTCTATTTGAAGATCTTTCGCAAAAGTTACAAGAAAATTTAGTAAAAAAAGTTACTACACAAGGAAATATTTTCTGTAAAAGTGAGCATATATTGTAGCGTAATTAATATAATTATTTACTTTCTTGATTACAAAAAAATTCACTTATTAAAATATTTATCTTTTTATATTTGCTTGCAGGGGTACTTTTTATTAAGATAAAAGACTTCATATGTGCAATTACTGTACCATTTGTTTTTCATGACTTGCTGGTGACTGGTCTCCTGAAGTGGTTGAAATAATTCATATAGACAAAACTCCTGTTTCGAAGTCGCACGAGTCTTTGCGTACCTAAATTCATTAGTTAGCCAAAGTATTTCTGGATATTCCCTTTCCGCACCATTTACACCGTGGAAAGTTGAGGAAATATACGATAACGTGTTTGTAAAAAGTACATTCGTGGTCTTATTTTCTGGTGAATCAGTATTACGTGAATTGCTCGAAGATGTATTGTAATGGCATTCTTCATACGAATTTCCCGATGTATCACGATTATGTGTGTGTCTTTTGGACCAATCTCAATATTGGTATTTACTGAAAAAAGATCTACGGAGTGCTTTCTCACGACGAACCACCGGAGTCAACGCCTTACGTTGAAAGCAGTGGGATTGTGGTTTGAGAAGTGTATTTGTCGTTCAGGGCCACGGCATTCTAAATGTTGTCGTTTTAACTTGAAACTAATTTTTAAATCTGTATTGGTATTTAATCGCAGAAGTTCTTCTAAACACATTTTCCGCATATGTCGCTGCCGAAAGACGAATCTTCTGTTGAGATGATTACATGCCACCAGTTTTATTAAATAGGGGGCCCATGAACCCATACACACGAAATTTCTCATTACATGGATGCAGAAAATAACAGTTTTGATCCGATCCAGTTCCAATATTTTCTTCGTTTTCTATAATTTTTTCTTTGTCGGTCCCATATCTGACGTGGCTGCAATCACCATGTATCCAGATTCGTAAAGCTTTTTGAAGAGAATGCATTTTGTTATTCGCTGATCAAATTGATAGAAAATCCGCTGATTCCAATTACCGAACAGTCTGCGACTCATGATAAATTGGCACGTTTTGTGCGGTCCAATTTTCCCTTTTTTTAAAATCTATTTCAATCAAGGTTGAAATGTTTACCTCATTGAACCATAGAACTGTAAGTTTTTCAATGTTTGTCATTGTGGAATTTTGCTACTTCATGATACTCCACACATCGTGGAGTAACCTTGTTCCATGTTCAGCTTTTCTACTCACTTTCTAGAAGTCGCAAAAGATGGCAAAGGAATTTGCGTATTGTTTCTCAAGAATCTGTATACCTTAACACTTACGCTTCATACAAATACAAAAGCGGAGATGTCTTCAGCGTTCCATTTTGTTCTAGTTTTCTCTAGGTATAGTAATGAATTAACCTGACCTAGTGTAAACAATCTTTTTAATATTTCTGTCTATTTCTGCCCAGCATTATCAACTTTTATAATCTCTTTTTTCTTTTATCCTGAGTTTCCGCTGCAAAATAATGTCGTCTTTCTTCAATTTTTCGTATTTTTGCTTCCAGAGACATTTCTTATCCATGACGTGTTCTTTTTCTTGTTCATCACAAGATGGTTTGAGCATCGGTGGTAGATTTTCGGCGTTTGTTGTCAAAAAATTCTCTATTTCAGACGTCAGAGTGTGGAGTGAACTTGTAGTGCTCATCATCGGTAGGTTTTCAGTGAGCACAGTATCCTCTTGCAAATAATTACTGTGTAGCTCAAAAGTGGGCAGCTCTTCTTGCGGCCACGTTGATTCTTTAATAGCGGATGTCTCTACTAGGATTTCGCCCTTGTTTACAGAAATAACATCCACGACAGGAGTCGAATTTTCTGATTGTGGTGAATAGATTTTTTTCGATTGTCGTTTCAATAATACCCATTGGAGTTCCAGATGTTAGTTCTGATAGTTTTTAAGTCGGTACTGCATTGTCTTTCAAACGGCGACCACGTGTTAAAGAAAACTTCAGTTGTTTCTGTAGCCATGTTTTCTCCCTAAAAGAAAATGGCAAGAAGTAGTCCAAGCACATTTATATATTAAAATATCAATTTTGAAGTTTAAAAGTTTTCATATCAAATCATACATATAAAAGTTATGAAAATTACCAGTTTTTATATTTATGTTTTCTCTCCCACAGGCTTTTTTCCATTTTTGAAAACCTGTTTGTCTATTGGAAAGATATAAAAATGTACTTTTCCTTGTGGATTGTTTTTTAAAAACTCAGTCCTATTTTTGCATTCTTTTGCATAGCAGGTAGGCATGTTGCATACAGAACTAATTATGAAAAAAATAAAAAAACATTAAAATAACTCCAAAGAAATCCAGTTAGAAATTACGGACTTGTTAATGCAAAAACATTTGGGTTGAAGCCAGGGGCAGCTCCAACTAATTTTCTAAACTCATCCCAAACATTTTGGCAGTGCCAAATAAAAAATACATCTACAATCGACTACTTGAATTTTTAATAATAATTTTAAAACAAATATTGTATGTCCCAAACCTAAATCATCTATTTTCGCAGTTTGATTTGACTAAGATCTACGGGTTTACATTTTAAGGTTAGAATCACTTGATCGAAGAGGTAAACTTTGCATTTATTCTGTATTCATACTGTATATTTGGATATTTGGTTACCTTTATGAAGTAACAACATTGTACTTTCGCAAAATTGTTATAGAAATTAACTACTTACGTTTATATAAAAAAATTTGATCAACGATATTTATTTTCTGGTATGCATATACATATGTATACTTGTGGGAAACGGCCGGCGCAATGGTACTGCGCAGTAGGTTCGAAAACACGTCTCGAGAACCGCGACACCTATCTGCTTCCAACATGATAATAACCTCTGGCGGAATCATATTCAATCATATTGAATCAAGTTCTTTTAAAAGAGCGAATGCAGAAGTAATTTTTATGCTCGGTGAAGAGTTTATTTCATGAATTACAATATTGGACATATAAATTTAATGACATTAAATTTGAAGAAATATTTTATGAATATCGAGTCTTATGTCAGGATTTTTGCATAAGATTGAGACCTGAATACAAACGAAAGACGTCTAACCTTCAAGTGAATAAAACAAACAACCGTTTAAAATCACAAAAATTCAAGTATAATGTCTGAAACAGAGAACAATATTCAGCAAGAGGTTCCTGAATCTCAGGAACCATCTGAAGAGGATAAGCAATTCCTGCTGGACTATGTCAAAGAAACGGAACAGAGACTTGCTGCTAAGGAAGCTATACGAACAGCAAATTTGAATGTAAGCCGACCACCTGATTCCTATTTCAGCAAACTAGATTCTAGTCTGAAGAAAAATACAACTTTTGTGAAGAAGCTAAAAAACTTTAGTGCTGCACAACTCGATGCTTTCCTTAAAGACATGGCTAACTTAAATCTGACAAAGTATGTTAGTGAGGTGGCTATTGCTCTTGTGGATGCTAAATTAAAAATGACTGATGTCACTCCTGCTATTAAAGCCTGTAGTTTTCTTCATCAGACCTATGCTGAGTTCTCAACACATTTTTTTGAGAACTGGCAAAGAATACTCTCATTCAAGGTGGGTGAAAAAATTGTTAATCCTAGTAAGCTTAGAGTGGATCTACGTTTCTATGCTGAACTAGTTAACGCTGGAATATTTACCCACAAACAAGGACTTTCTCTTTTGGGTTCTGTACTCACTGTTCTTATTAATATGGATAAAGAAGAACACAACAATGCAAGCATAATTCTAAGCTTTTGTCGTCACTGTGGAGAAGACTATGCTGGCCTGGTTCCTAAGAGGGTTCGAGAGCTTTCAGAAAAACTCAATGTAACAATCCCAAAGAGTAAACTGCTATCAGCAGATAAACAACAAAATGTCAAAATGTTACTTAGAGATTATTATAACTCCTTATGCAAACATCTTCTTAAGGAACATAAGGAACTTCAGGCATTTGAGAAACAGAATCGTAAAATTTTACAAACACGAGGTGAACTCAGTTCAGAGCGTAAAGAAAAGTTAGAAGCCCTTCAAGCATCTTACGAGCGTCTATTAACTGGTGTACAGAGTTTCTCTGATACCTTGGACGAACCTGTGCCAGAACTTCCCATTGATGCACAAGTAAAAGCTGAGACAGAAGATAATCTAAAAATGATTAGTGAAGGAGAGGAAAATAGTATTCTCGAGGATATGTGGGGAGATGAAGAAACAAGAAGGTTTTACGAGGTTCTACCAGATCTCACAGTGTTCCTCCCTGGCTCATACATGAAGGAGCTACCTAAGAACGATGCCCCAATAACTGAAGAAGCTCTAGATGAGGAGATAACATTCGATGAGTTGGAAGAAATAGATAAAGTTGATGAGCCAGAACCAGAGCCAGAAGAACCTCAAGTGGCGAACATCAGCAACAAAATACTTCTAGATGCGTTCCTGACTAATCTTCCTAACTGTGTCAATCGTGAAATGATAGATAACGCCGCTGTAGAATTTTTGATGAACTTGAATACAAAACACAACAAAAAGAAGCTGATAAAAGCACTGTTTGGCGTCTCGAGGATCCGTCTTGATCTTTTACCATTCTATTCTAGACTGGCAGCTATCTTATATACAGTAATGCCTGATGTCGCCAACGAACTGTGTCTAATGTTGAAACATGACTTCAAGTATCACGTACGTAAGAAGGATCAAATCAACATAGAGTCAAAGGTCAAGGTTGTCCGATATATTGGTGAGCTTGTTAAATTCAAACTTTATTCCAAGATAGAAGCGTTATACTGTTTGAAAGTTCTACTACACGACTTCACACATCATCATGTAGAGATGGCATGCAATCTCTTAGAGACCTGCGGAAGGTTTCTTTTCTGTTCCCCAGATTCTCATCAGCGAACAAAGGTTTATTTGGAGCAGATGATGAGAAAGAAAGCTGTAACTGCTCTAGATTCTAGATATGTTACAATTATCGAAAATGCTTACTACTTTGTAAATCCACCAGAGTCTACTGGTGGTATATCCAAGAAGGAACGACCTCCTATGCATGAGTTCATCAGGAAGTTACTTTACCAAGATCTCTCGAAAACGAATACGGACAAAGTCCTGAAGTGGATGAGGAAGTTGGACTGGGAAGATGAGAGTATTTCAGCTTATGCTATTAAGTGTCTGACCGCAGCATACAATGTCAAATATCTAAACATCAGATGTGTAGGTAGTTTACTGGCTGGACTGGTGGCTCACTATGAAACAGTCGGCCCCCATGTGGTTGACGGTGTCCTTGAAGACATTAGATTGTGTATGGAGATTAATTTACCCAAATATAATCAACGCAGGATAGCTATGGTTAAATACCTCGGTGAACTTTACAATTATCGAATGGTAGAAAGTGGTGATATTTTCAGGACTCTGTATCTCCTTATTACGTTTGGTGTGAGCATGGATCACTCGGTACCTAGTCTTCTAGATCCACCTGACCATCTCTTCCGAATTAGGCTGGTATGTACCCTACTTGAAACTTGCGGACAATACTTCAGTGGAGGATCTAGCAAGAAGAAGTTAGACTACTTTTTGATCTTCTTCCAAAATTACTACTGGTTTAAGTTCACTGATCCTATCTGGACCCCGGAGAATCCTTTCCCTGTAGGAATTGACTATATGTACAAAGATACGCTGACTATGCTCAGACCTAAGATGCAACTTTTCCAAAGTTACAAAGAAGCACAATGTGCTGTGGATGAGTTGCGAAACACTTTGTACCCGAGTCTAGGTCTCTCTACGAAGGATGATACCGGAGAGCGTAACGACGGAGAATCCGAAATGGGTGTGATACAGGAAGCTGAAGAAGATGTTGCTCTCGCTTCAGGAAATGGAAGTGGAGATGCTAAAGGAATGGCTGAACTTCATTTCGAAGAGTCTGAAGACTACTCAGAGGCTCAATCCGAAGAAGAGTGGCCAGTAGATGGCGACCGAGATGAAAATCATGGAACCCAAGAAAACACCCAGGGTGATCAGAGTCTATCCGAAGGGTGCAACGAAGGTGTCATAATGGATGCGTCTGAGTTGGATGCCGCTCTACCAGCTGGACCTCGAAGAGTCAATTGTCCTGAAGATGACGACTTTCTATCAGCCTTGGACAAAATGGTCTCCGATAATATTCAAGACAGGATGAGAGACTCCGTGAAGCCTCAGCAAGTTGACATCTCTGTACCGCTTCATGTTAAGAGTACAAAAAAGACATACGAACAACTTCAGGAAGGTCCTTCTGACACCACTACTATGGATTTTGTCCTGATGCTCAGGAAAGGCAACAAGCAACAGTATAAGAATCTAGCTGTACCTGTCTCCTCCGAGCTTGCTATGAATCTGAGGAACCGTGAACAAGAACAGAAGGAAGAAAAGGAACGTGTCAAGAGACTGACCTTGAATATTACTGAGAGACAGGAAGAGGAGGATTACCAGGAAACGATTAATCAGGGCACCAGACCAGTCACCGTCAATTTAAATCGCGAACGGAGGCAAAAATATAATCATCCTAAAGGTGCTCCTGATGCTGATCTTATATTTGGGCCTAAGAAGATACGATGAGACGCTGTAAATCTGATCCTCTGAAGGATGAAGAAATCATTCATAAAGTTTACACGACCTTGAACTTCTACTTCGTTTTTAAAAAGTACAACTGTTCTTCATAGTGTATTTCTGTTATTCAGATTCAATATCGCATTAGAGGAGCCACGTCCGAAATCTGTGTAAAATAGGAGACGTTATATTTGACCACTGGACTATCTTGCGGTGTGTTGCGACATGAACCAATGCGATCATATAAGTCTGTATCAAATGCTGATTTTGTATTAAAATAATAGAAGATTCAATGGAAAGTTGTGAATCTACTAATGGAAAATAATTTAACTACAATAAAAAGAAAAAGATCGTGCAACTTCGAATTAACCTTCCTGAAGAATGGCACGAGAAAGTAGCACCACTTTTTTTATTTACTGGATAAAATACTTTTCGAGAAATTTTTCTTAAAACTTTTCCTTTTAATCTAGATAGATATATACACGCGTTTCTCGTTATGCTATATAGCTCAAAGATGAAATCGCGCGTGAGGTGAAACGACGCGATATTTACGTACAATTAATATATTTTTTCTTAAATAATGTTGATTGACGTGTATGAAAAGATAATAAATCATTGTTCTTTCGAAATATAGGAAACGTAAATAATTAATAATTTGAGAATCTACTAGAAATATAATTCCTTGAAATATTTCAATAATCATCTCCAGAAAGTTTAACGTTTTATGTAATATATTTATTAGATATAAATCTCATGCAAGCTGTTCGTTTCTACCGACTGAGATATGTAACACGTTAAATTTATTTTTATTATGTGGATTTAATATTGTCTTTCATAATAAATATTAATGTAACGTGTTACATATTTTAATGGGAGTTAATAGAGCATCCAACTTATATCTAATAATCATGTTACATAAAATAAAAAGAATTTTCTTAATATCAGATAGCCATCCTCTTTAAACGAGTAATAAACAATGAAAATACTACAAAGGAACAAGATGTAAATGTAAAGTCGAATTATATCAGAATTTGATGTTAATTGGCGTAAATGAATACCTATGCAGCATTCAATATTTGTATAATAAATTTTATAATGTGTCCATATCATAAAATTAGTGCAATTTTGATAATCTAAGAAGATTGATAAGATAACGTTTTATTATTTAAAAAGGAACAGGCGATGCACATATGTATATCAGTTCAATATGAACGTGTCACCAACTGACGTTGTGTGAATGACCCGTGGTTGGTTCGCGTTCGATTCCCGTTGACTCCGATTTTTTTAAAATTGTCTATGAATGACAAATAAATTAATTTTAAACAAAAATCTATTATCGATCTTTAATACTTTTACCATGTAATTTTATATATAGAACATTTTCCGTGCTAGTGAAATGTTTCTTTAAAAAGTAAAGAAATATTCCCTTTTCAAAAGTTGTACAGCACATGCTTTGGCACATCCCCCTCTACACTACCTATCTTCTTTGACGTGTGTTCTGCGACTGTAAGTTGTTTGTTGGAGGATTTTCTTAATTAGCAGTGATCATCGGTCTACCGAGTTAATTGTGGTTGCGAGTTCCAGCACGGGTTAAAAATTTCTTTTATATTGATTATTTTGTCGCAAACAAGAAAATAGCCGAGGAACCAAAACCATCGAAGCGTAGGAACATTTATATTGAATCTGCTGGAAAAATAACATCGTTCGATACAAATTAAGTGAAGTCCAAAAACAATCAGTGCTGTGTCCATGGCTATGGCAGATATAATTTCTAGTACTACTACTGAAATTATCAATGAATTACATTGTGACACTTGAAGATCTGTTTCTGTTTGGTAATAACGACCATGAAGAACTATATTGTTTGATTCCTTTCCTTTTCTAAGTTTAATAATTTTCTAAACATTTAAAATTAAAATTATATGTATTTCTTATTTTGCGATAGTGTACAGATGATCCAATAAAAAATTAAGATTATGATCCAAATCATTACGAAGAGCCACCTCTTAATTACATTCCCTTGGATTATGAAGCAAAAGTTGTTGCACTTGCTGAACAACATCCAAAATGAAATTTAATGACTACAAAAGAAAAGGTGGAAGTCGCTTAAAAAGAAAGAATTACCTAATACAATTAAAAAAAAGACTTTATAGCTGGTAAAACCAAACTCGATCAATTATATAAGTGCTTAACAGTCGTGCGTGAAAATTTCAAAATTATTTACTGTATAGCTTGTAAGATACACGAAATAAAAATAGCCAAAATTGCACTATAAAGATATACTTTCCGTGCTAAAATAGTTGTTTTTTTACCAAGATAATTCAACTTCTAGGTAGTAAAAGTGGATAGAATTTCTAAGAGACTTCTTTTACATGGAACATTAGTAAAACTGATTTATAAATTAAAAATCTTTAAATTTTTGCTCTTTTTTTTTACTGCATTATTTAAACCGTATGTAATATCAAAATTTATCAAATGATAGATCGTTCATACATGTGCACACGTAAAATAGCTGAACAGCAGTCTGCAACCAAACAGGATGCAAATTCTTCATTCTGATTGCTGCATCTTAAATGCTTCCTATTTAAAAACTATTGCGAATTTTGGCAAACGGTTTGAGGAAGGGTACTCGGGGGACCTCCAGCCATCACCCACTTTCGGGTGTAAAAGTAATTCTGGGACACCCTGTATATAGAGTATATTAGCAATAACTCATCAAAAATAACCACGGTAAAACCTTAATAACAGACATATAGTTTTAGGGTACTATTAGTACGTTCAAAGTAAGTACTTTGGAATTCCTGGCACGGACCCGCCAAGTAGTACTCGATAAAGAATCATCTAAAGTTTTATTAATTATTAAATGACCTTTAAATCATAATTAACTACGGGAAGCAGTAGTAATGTAAAAGAGTAGTGAAAACGTTATAGGAAATTTGGAAAATACAATTAAAATGATGGGCCAGTGCTAGATCATATAATAGGTAAACATGTACTTATGTTACTTATGGCGTACAAACTTATGCTACTGGCATTAATAATGTGATTTCAATACTTTTTGTTAGAGGAATTCACAACACTCCTGTACTTGGCGAGGATGTCCATGAGGGAGCAAAAACAGTGTTCACTGAAGAACAAAACATGAATACGACAACACATTCCTATACGGCACAATAAAGTCTAACTGCATCCGGAAAGTTTGTTCCTTTTGTTTTTTGTGCATGGAAGAGCCAGCAAACAAATTCGACCTCAAGGTGTCATAACGTTAGCAAATCAAGCAAAGAATTTAGAAATATTGTTGTTACTTGTTCGGAATCTGGTAAATTGACAATAGTACATTATGATACAAGTGCGGAAAGTTGGTGATTCCTGACGAGTATGACGGTAAACGTCAACGAGTACACGAGTCACACGAGTAGGAATCATCAACATTCTGTGAAGTGAACAAAAAACTCGGTAGTCTCGGTTCAAGTAGGCAAAAAGTAACTCAGCGATTACTTTATATTAAAAATTCGTATTTCTTAAATTAAAAAGTGTAATGAATAATCGCATCAGGATTTTAATACATAATACAGAAAAACAGCATCAAATTGCAATAATAAATACGTAACTATTAAATTATTTTTAGTAAAAATAAAAATTCATGCTCGTAATAAACCATGAATAAGTAAGGAGCCTATAAGTAAGGAAAAAGTATGTATGACAGTGTTGTACGATGCCTCTTTAAATTCGCCGATTCATCGATACATGCCTGGTAGATAAATAAAATTTTCTTTGTAATTTTTATATATTAAATTTTTAATACAAAATGTCCATGATCAAAGTTTCGAGAGTAACCCTTAGGTAAATGCTACTAGTATTTCTTTGAAATGATGATGGAAGTAGTAAAGATAACTATATTTAGTTAAAAATTGCGCTAAGACAATAAACACATTTGATTGGTCAATAGATCGCAACTCCTGCAATAGTTGCTAAATTAGACCAATCATTATACTTTTGGACTATAAGCAAGGGAATTATTGGAATATATTCATATTACATTTATTTTTACTGAAGAAATTATTATTACCATGTACAAAAAGAAGATAAATAAAAGGGTCTCGTTTTTCTCATTCATGCCTCTGAGCCGTGAAGGTATTGTGGTTCAAGGAAGCGATTACGTATCGTTATTACATTGTAAATGGTGGTAGATTACGTACGTATTCAAATACACAAAACTCACAATTAGATTTTCAAATAATCGAAACTAAATGTATGTGTACTAGCTGGGTAATGTGGAGATTACGTCAATTGTCTCGGGGAACTTTTGCTTAAGGATCCTCTTCGGCGTCTTCGAATTGTCCTGCTTCTACGTCCATATTTTCTTCTGATTCAATGCCATTGTGACTTGGTGCAATTTCCAAAGAATCAAAGGCTTCAAAATTTTATACATTGAGCGATTTTGTTAACTAAAATTGGATACTTGTTTTGTTTTATGACAGTATTAATGTACCTGAAGGTAATAAATATGGTGGATCTCCTGCACCCACTTCATAGTAATCGAATTCATCTTCTTCGGCATCTTCGTAAATGTCCTCGTCTTCAGCTGATCAAAACAAAGCTTTTCATTATCAACTCTAATTCTCTATTTGGGTATAAATTTTAGCAAATTCAAACCTCCGGAGAAGCTGTCTTGTGGATCAGGATGTAGAGCCTGACACTGGTTCATAGCTTGGAACATAGCATCCAAATTATTTGTGTTATCAGGTGCAAATCTCATTTCTGTTATGGCAGCTGAAGAATTAGAGTCTTCGGAATCATGCTCAGAACTGTTATCCAGTGAAGATGCACCTAAAAAATAAATTTAAACTTATGGCAATCTTGAAACGATACTTGATAATGTTTAAAAAAGACAGTATTCTAACTTCCTGGTAGGTCCACCTTCGAATCAACCATCACATAAAGACAATGGCGAGGATGAGCTTGTTCATCTCTAGAAATAGCATGTAATGATATGCTTGGATATTCCAAAGAGAATCCTTCCTGTGTTTCACTATCCATCCATGATAGTACACTAAGGAATAAAATTACAATGTAATGTCATTTCAGTATGTAGATCAGAAAATATACCTGTCCGTTATATACAATGTACCCTTCCCAAGTTTCTTATCATTAATAAAAACAGTAGTATCTGGTTCCTCATGGCGAATACCTTCCTGCGGTGCTGAGAAATTACTTAGAACCACCATGATTCCTGTGTAATGCATAAAAAAATTTATAATCAGTACCATATGCTAATATGAAGTATAAATAATGTGCATAATGTAAGTGGTACACAAAACCAACAAAATATTTTTTCAGTTAAGAATGATCAATACTAAAGAATATTATATTAACCTTAAGTTTGTTTTTGCACCTTAGAGAAACTACAATTGTTCCTAATTGCTTCAGGATTGCTTTCTTTTTGGGATTCCCGGCGTATCCTTGTTTTGTGTTCTGAGGTTGTTTTACGGTACTCCAAAGATCATCTCTTTTCTGTTGAAAGAGAGATTAGCAATTTTAAAAGGAATAAAGTAGAAATGAAAGTTTTTTGAGTAATTCTTAGGAATTTAAGGTACGTCAATTGGAATTCGTTTAAACTGTCCTCGAAGTGCCTCGGAGCCGAGTAAATATATATGTATCTTTTTAGGCCGATCACGTATTAGAAATGTTAAGATAGACGCTTGTCGGGTTATGTATTTGTGGTTCTAATAATTTCCTGCAACTTTACCGTATGAACGTTCCGTTGGGGAGGAGAGTTACCGACAGACAATTCTGGTACACAACGTCGTCTTTTTTTTTATCAGCTGTATTCAATGGAGATGTGATTCAGTGATCATTCGTTGTACGTATATTGTACACATCGTAATTAACTAATCTGAAGCAGTTAGAAACAGAAGATAGTATAAAAAAACTACAGTCACGCGAAGAATAAAACTACAAGGGAAAGGACGAAAGGCAGGAAGTTTATATACTCATGAGTTTGCCCTAACCTCAAAAATAAAAATTTTAACAGAATTTAGTATGATTTCTATTTTACGACACGTATTATTTACCAGCATCAAAAGAAGAAAAAGTGTGGTTTCTGAGTCTCTGATAGTACTTCCTATTTCTCATATTCACACAAGTAATTGTAAGTTGAAATATTTTACACACGCAGAGAATGTATACGCAGGAATTACATGGTTTTTAATAATATGTTCCTAAATTGTATTTAAATAACTTTTAAAATATTTTTTGTAGGGCTAAAACACGGAGAGTATGAATTTCAAGATCCTAAATCTGAAGATGAAGTGTAGGTAAATTATTGATGTTTTTAATAAACTCTCTGGATCTTTGACTTTATGAGGGATCATCTCATAACATCTTTTATCATAATTGTCCCTATGTACTTAAAGATGAACATAGTTATCTCTAAATAGTATCATATCTCATTTTGTGGGACTTATTGTCACTTACACCGTGTTTTTCTATCTTCTTTAGGGTGAATATTATTTATATAGACAAGAATGGACAAAGAATACCAGTTCGAGGTAAGGTAGGCGATAATGTCCTCTACCTTGCACATAGATACAATATCGAGATGGAAGGAGCTTGCGAAGCATCTTTAGCATGCACAACATGCCATGTTTATGTATCTCATGACTATTTGGATAAGTTGAAACCAGCTGAAGAGAAGGAAGAGGATTTACTGGATCTAGCACCATTTTTGCGTGAAAACTCACGATTAGGTATGTAAAAGGAAAGCTTTGCACTTTGCATATATCATGTACTGATTTTTTTTTCAGGATGTCAAATCATTTTGACTAAAGATCTAGATGGTATTGAACTAGAGTTACCGAAGGCAACTAGAAATTTTTATGTAGACGGTCACACCCCAGCACCACATTGATACTCACCTACAAAGTTACCCATCTGTCCTGTAAATATTACAACATACAAGATTATTACATTAAATATTTCACTGCTTTAAAACAATAAATAGTTCCTATTTACATCAGAATGTTCATTGTGACAGGCAGTCCTGAGACCTCCTACAGTTAAGTTATGGCATGACATACAATATATTTATTTTTTCTTCTCATCTTTACACAATGAGATTCTGATACATATTTTCGTTTCTTTTTTTTTTATTTAATTACAATGATACAAGATTTAAACATTTATGATATAATGATTTCGAATTCTCGTTCATCAATTTTACTTGGTTATTCACTTTTTTTCTTTCTTTTCTTTCCACACGTAAGTTTTATCCATTGCGTTTCGAGTAAAAGCCAAGGAGCAATCAGGTTCGTCAGTACTATCCGAGAGCAAGATTGCCAATATTCCGCCCGAACTGCCTTCGTTACGGCTTGAAAAACATTTATACGCCGTAAATACGAAGGCAAAATTGGCGAATGGATTTCTACCTCCCCTTTTTTTCTTTTTATTTTTATAGTAATAAATGGTGTGACGCAATGTCAATGCATTAACCATTTTTCACAATTATCCCTTACGTACATACATTATACGTACGTGTGTGTATGTGTGTGTATATATATATATATATATATATATATAAACTTGTCCAGGGGCAGTTTCTAGGACATAGGCCACTCACAACGGTAAGCCAATGTGTTTCTTTTTTATTTAAAAAAAAACAACCTTGGGGCATGTGGTATTATAGTTCTAACCTAATCTAATCTAACGAAACTATTTCTTAGCCCATCACAACTCCGAGTGTCTAGCAAAAATTTTTTTGGAAAGTTCGGTGTGAGTGCCGCTTTCCGGTCCCGGTTTTTTCAGACCCGTCCTAAAAACTGCCAATACTCAAGACAAAAAGTCCTGAAAAGTACCCTTTAACATGTATATGTATACACACATATACATATATATATATATATGCGATTCTACGTAGGATCTATACATAACATACATATCCACATATGCATATATCCATATATATATATGATATATTTACCCCATTTACACATAACTTTAGTTTATATACTTTTAATTTATACATGTATATTTATTTGTTGGTTTTTGTCATTATCATTATCATCTTTCCACTCCTTCCCACTCTCATTTACCTGCCTCTCTTTAACACACTGTTAATTAACTAATTTACTTGTTATTCGCCTTATCCACTAAAATATTTATACTTTTATCTTCGCTCTTTTTCTGTTTCCACTTTATTCTTACTCGTCCGATATAATTATAGACACATTTTTTAGATATTTTCTTTTTCACTCTCTTTTTCGTCGTTTCAATCGCTCCATTTATTTTAATTCATAAACCCACGTCATACATACATACACATACGGATGCATTACGCACTCTAGTCTCAATTCATACGTGCATACCAAGCAAGCAATGTAATGTAACTAAACTTATAACAATTTAAGATATCGTAGTTATATACACTCTATATAACGTAACTGTTAATACAATTGTTATTATTTTGGAGAAATATTCGACAAGCTATATATATATATATATATATATATATATGTTACCATACACAATTATGTTTGCTAGGTATGCACACGCAATTTAGCTTAATGTCGCACGAGCGCATCAATAATAAGAGTTTCAAATAGAACATTATCACATCTCGTAAAATTCTTGTTACACGCGTGGTAACGGGTCTACACGTTACGACGTCCGTTGTACACATACGCGCGCACATACACACGTAATTACATGTTCCAGATTTTCTTTTTTTTTTTTTAAATTAAAATCAATGCTTTGGCTGACGTAAGATTTTAAACTTCTGCTACCTGCCAGATGATTAAATGTGCGTATTTCTAGTTTTGGTTAATGGCCTAATCACGAATAAATATATTCTATATTGCCGTACGGCTGGAAAATGATGGCTAGCGACAAGACGAATACCGTGAATCACATTGTACAAAGAGTAAACCAATTAGTATATTCTGTTCAGGAGTTCACTGTATATTTTTGACAGACAGGAAGCAATGAAATCAATTCTTGAGCTACCAAATAAATACACGCGCATTGTTTTGCAACAAGATATATATATATATATATTTTGTATACTTTGTTTCCGTGATTTTATGTAAAAAGCCACATATTACCTAATGAGAAATGCGTTGTTTGCGAACTGTCAAAAGTGTAAACATTTACAAGACGTGGACTGATTATAGAAAAGGGAAACACGTAGGTTGGAATTCGAGACTGTTAAAGCGAAGCTACGAAAAACTAGGCTATCGCTTCTACGCGAAGTTAAGATTTATGATGCTGGCTTATGAAAGAAGGATACAGGTGAGCAGGTACAGAGCAAGGGACATGGTGAAAATGAAAACTTTAAGAGGATACATATTTATAAAGTTTTGTACTTGGTTAACGACTTAATAAATGTCTAGGGTCATTGGGGAGGGGGATACAGAAAGAACAAGATTACACGTGTCAAAGACGAATGTCAGAAATGATCATACATAAAACATATACCTTTTGCACGTATATTATATATTATGAGTAATGCGGACCAGTCGGGATAACTAAAGAATCCATATATGGATATCGTTTGCTAATCTCGATCATTTTATAATAAAAAAAAAAACGTCAGTATGGCAGGTAAACAATATCATATTTACACGTGTTAACGGAACCTTTCGGCGGGATCTATATTTTTTTGTTTCTTCACCCTTGACCTCTTCGCATGAAGTTTGTCTAGTTTAAACGTAACGGTTCAATCGTAATGTAAATAGGAGAGCGTCTCGCTTTATATTACATCACTTTGAATATGGTTTTGCCACTTCTCTCGATGTGTGCATGAGCGTGCGTGTTACAAGTGGCATAAATAAAAAAATGGTCTGTTTTATCCTTCACTCCTTTTTTTATCTATCGTTCTTTTTTTTTTAATTCTATACAGGCTACCCTAAAGCAAAAAACGACTAGTGTGTCCCTCTGAGCCCTTAGGAACACACTGTCACCTTTTGAATATACAAAACCGTAAAAAAGTCAATAGAAAATCGAATACACTACGTAATATTCATTCGAAAAGAATCGCACATTATCAACGCATCACAAACGCCCACGCATGCATACGCACTTACCCAATTTAACGTTCGTACATGACACGCATTCACCGCATATCTTCACATCTACACGCTACATTGTTCTTGTCACACGTGCTCCTTGCTTACAATTTTCGTTTTTTCTCCTTTCCCCAGCTTCATTGAACGCTAAAATAATGGTATGCAAGTTCGAAACGTGTGACATTTTTTGTGCGAGCCGACAGAAGCGGAGAATCTTCGAAAAAATTTCACTAGGAACGCACCTACTGACAGCTGTTTTTAGAAAAATTTTTGGTACGGAGTGTACTTGTTTGTTATAACGAATCAACTTCGTTCTTTTGCTTTTTTTTTAAAGATTTTTATCTCTTGCTCTTTTGCTTTTCACGTTTTACGGTACGCACAATAGTTGCACGTTTCGAATTTTTCGTCTCTCTTTGATCCTACGTTAAATTTCTTTAACGTACAAATGAGTCTCAACGAAATCAGACTTCACGTCAAAAATTGAAATTAAGGAGGTTCGATGACGATGATGATAACAATAGTAATAGGGAAGCACGGTTTAAACAGAAAGTAAAAAACATTCCAAGATTTTTGGTTCAAAAATAAATGAATTAAAATATAAGATAATCTCGGCGTTCGAACCACAAATAATTATATTCTACCGTATGAAAATGGGGATATTGAATTTTGACCTTATTCATTTTCATAGATTGAGTACATATATATATAGTGGCAATTGACACTTTTAGATTTTTTTTATATCTCAAAAACTACACAGCAAATTATATTTAATTTTGCATAGATGAAGATTTTGTTATTGCCTAATATATATACAACAAATGCAGAATTTTATCTTGGATTATGTGCTATCACCGAACCTCCTTAACGAAACAACAAAGACTCTTGGCACATCGCGGGAGAGTAACGGCGCTTTTATTTGGATGTGCAATATTTGCGATGCAACTTTATAAAGAAGTGTCATCTCTGATATTTATTTTTTAATTTAGGCACACCAAGTTATTAAAAACACACTCACAACGAGGTAGGCGCCCGTTAGTCTTTTTCTTTTTGTCACTGGAGTTTAAGGCGCGCGCGCTCGCGATATGCCGAGATGAATTTAAAAATAATTTTAGATAAACGGCAAAGGAGGTAAATCGCTGACGAATATATTTTTCCATTTTCTTTTTTAACGTGCGATTTCTCTCCTTTGCGTACAATTATAAAATGCTTCTTTTTTATATCTTGCTTCTATTCCCGCCGTAGCCTTTTGAAATTTTATCGAATTTCAAGTTACTTAAATTCTCAGGAGCTACAGGTTACTGCATAAAAGCAAAAGAAAAATTGTATCCTATGGCTACAGGATTCCTTTCCATCTAATGAGGTTATATAGGTTACGTGTTTAGTTTGTCGCTTTAATCATTAACATTTAAAATAATAATGACAAATCCAGAAACGTCGACACAACACTAACGTCATAAATCATCTAACGGTCCTGTCGACATTCCCGAAGACTTTGGTAAGTATCGTTTTTCCCTCGAACCATTCGCTACGATCGTATGTTCTAAGGATCGAACCGAAAACGCGCAACATCTACCTGTAAAAAACTGACTGTTTCTTATAAATATAACTTAAACTGAAAATTAGATTTCTTTTTCCTTTTCTCAAGGCCTGTCCTGAAACTTCGCACCGATTTGCCGAATCCACACATTTTCTTTTGAAACGGCAATGCCATCGCTTGCATTCACGTTTCATTCCTCTGGTTAAACCTTGCACAGTTGAGAACCTGTAGAACCAATTATTAATCACTCTGAATGATGTTACCTTAAATAGCCAAGGAGAAGGTTTGACTATAATAGAATTATCCTAGCAATGAGCATTTAATGTGTAGTTCCGAATGAATTTTTTTGCAGAATTAATTCCAAATATTTTCACTACGTTCCTACTTGTTTAAAACAGACCTTTGGGGGGTTGTTCTCAAGTTACGTTAAGGTATACCACGTATAATCGCAGTTTCTTACATAAGGCAACACTGATGCATGTATCTCGTGTAGTGCACCTCCCAATGCACAGGAATAAATAGAGCTGAATGATTCACAGTTCATTTCCATTCTGTTAATATTACTTGAGCTACGTAGTGCATCGCAAATACTTGGAATTTGTTTGCCATTACAAAGTCTATTCCACTATTTGAATCCATGTCTCCATCGTCATTTCAATTGTCATGCAAAAAAGCGCACCCCGTAGTTCAGGTAAACAGAAGCTCACGACAAATAAAGTGTATTGGTCATGTACCCGGTGCGATTTCAACAACTTGATCATAGATGGCGCTGGTGTATCAGTGCGTGTACAGGGAGCTGTCTACCCCTTTGATATCTCTGGCACCGGCCCATACTCAGGTCGTGGCATTCGTATACGTTCGCTACCACGGACCGCGACGATCTTAGTCGGGACGTCTCCACTGAGAACGGTGCAGAGATATCAAAGGGCTCCTCCAGTTATTCCATGGGATGATGACGCCCACCACACATTCCGCAGGACATTCCACACCAATGTATGGCACGTAACGGCGGATAGAACCAGAGGCAGGGTACAATCATCGATAGTAGCGCTAACCCGAACCAGCGTCTTCCGCAACCTTCCTCGGTACTACAGCTGTACAGTAAACGTCATTATATTGGATAAACCGAATTGCAGAAATGAATGGTATTAGATCATTAGTAACTCACCTGCAGGGATTCTGCGCAAAGTCACCTTCCGCATCGCTCATACAATGGTATAGCATACATTGGGCACAGGAGAGACAAGATATCGTGGCGATACCACGTTTAACAGGATCTGGCGCATACTCGCAGGATCCTCTTGGATTATGTTGTTCCGAGTATAGCTCTTGGCAATGCTTACATAGCAATCGAACATTTCTCTTTGACGTGCTCTTGCTAGGTTGAGAAACTATTACATCTGGCTTCTTGAGAGAACTTGCAGAATTACGTCGGTCGCATCTCTCACCCTTGTTATCTTCGATCACCGGATACATATACTCGTGGTTGAGCGTCGTCAGCTGCACGTAAGGATAATTGTCGGAGCCTACATCCGCTGTAGATTCCAGAGGATGATGCGACGGGGGTAACTTTACCGAAGGTCCTCCGATGTAGTGTATCGGTCTGTGAGGATCAGGTAACTCCGCACATTGGGAATGATAATTCGGCATTCGAACTACTCCTCGAGGCGTCTCCGAGGACTGGCGTGGATCTGGTGGCTCCACCGGTAAATTTAACGTCTGGATAAAACACATCCGAGACAGATATTAATGCTGAATCATAATTACTTAAATTTTCAAAGCATTCAAAACTTCATTTTTAGATATAAACCTTACCATAAATACATCATCATCGCCGACGTCTGTATGACAACCATAGAAAGTAGATTCGGTCAATCCTGAAAGTACGACAATTACATTAAAAATCATTCAAGGAGCGAGACGATTTCTTTAAAGCGAAATCCTATGTCGACCTGTCTTAGTAAACTCACCAAGATTATTTATTCCATAAAGAATTTTGCAGCGGACAACGGGTAAATCTTATTGTTAATATTAGCGTTTGACTTTCGTGTTATTTTACTGTAAATTAGTTTCCTCACCTTCCAGCAGTTCCTCGACTGCAGTGCGAACGCCTTTGTCAAAGGCTCTCGCATCGGCGGCAGTTTGAAAGGTCAAACCGAATTTCTTCTCACCGGTACGCCAATGGTGAAAGGTCGGCATGACCTTGTTATACTCAAAGTCCTTCTTGATAGTGCAGCTAAGAACGACCTAAGAATTGAATATCATATATCAATATATAATAATTATTAAATTATTAAATGGTATTTTAGTAACATCTTAATGCACTTAACAGTGTATTACAAATGAATCAGATTTCCATCAGCATAACACTACAGGTATTAGGAATATATACCTTTGGATGATTATTTAATACAATACTATTAATGCTGTTATTATCATTAATAATGCATTGGTTATATTAATGTCTATCAATGAGATTTTAGAAATTTTACTATAATCAATTAGTTTCGTTTACTTCTGTCCCCTCTTTATGTTTAATATGTTCAACATTAGTAGGAACCCTTATCGCAGTATCATTACCATTGTGATTTGTCTGTCCTATTCTTATATTAATATGGTACAGCTAATAAACTATGACCTATTACTAACATGCTACCATTAGCATTGAGGTTTATGACAGAGCACAGTGTTAAAACATAATACTGAGGACACAAAAGATGCAGTGCTAAAGTTCATATTTGGATACTCTATTTTATTTCTTGAAGAACTTACCGATTGATCTGTAATACGTTTTCCATAAATGAGATACTCGTGCCTCCTCTTAGCTGCTCCAGGTGGTGAAGTACTGGAAGATCCATGTCCTTGGCTAGCGACGGCGGAGCTCGCGGTAGAGTGAACCGAATTGGTGGTTGAGGGCGCAGGATTGACAGTAGCTATTGGAACACCAGCACCATTGGTACCGCCAGGTTGGTGCGCACCAGCAGCTGAGGTCGTCCTTCGTCTCACTGAGACATTAGCCAATCCTCCACCACTGAGAGGCACCCAACCACCAGAGCTGTCGTCCCGTGTCATCACCTGCGCCCGTACCCTCACCAAGTAGTTACCACTGAAAAAAAATTTTACGTTAGATAAAACAGTGAATGGAAAAATATTATTTAACGATCTAGAGAGTCTTGATATTTTTAACAATCAATGAATTCAGGACTTAAGGTCAAGTTAACCACAACAAGGACTAGAAATTTGAAAATTTGAGATTGATTAGTGATGAGGACAAGAAGTATGGAGATTATGAGAGTATAAAGTTCTCATAGAATTTGACAGCAAGATATATCTATACCTGCTTATGGTAAAAAAAAAATAAATAAAATGGTACTCAGCCTGATTCAATAGTAGTAACAAATACAAAATAGGAAAATCATAATTATGATACACAAGAAGAAAAGAAAATTAAGGTATTTTCATATATAGAAAGAATTATAAAAGTTTTCATTTCCATATTTTCAAATTAATCATTACTAAAATTATTGATTTCATATTTCGAGAGAATCTAAAATCCCAATAACCAAGTATGCAAGTTTCCTTATTTCAAGCAAAGAAAACATATTACAGATAATAAGAGAAATATCATAAAAAAAATATAACTGCGAACAATAGATTTAATTGGTTCAGAAATTATAAATCTCCAATAACCCCAAAAATAATACACTAAATATCCATAAAACATTAACGAACTTGCATGAAAAGATATATTCAAGCCATAAATAGTGTACACAAATGGATTTTTAAGCTCAAAGGGGAAAAAGCTAATACAATCACGTAAATTCAAGAAATTATATAGTTTTCAATCATATATTTTATATAATTAAAGTTAGTAACGTAAATATGTGAAAGTAAAAGTCTAGTAACAATGTCTGGCACAAGAACTACAAAAGACCTGAGTACAATGAATATTAAAAAAAAATTTGTTAATGAAATTTGTAAAGAAATGAAGGAAGCGGTGATACACACTGACATCGATTCGAAAAATAAACGTCGGTCATACATGCATTTCCGCATGTAAAAATTGTGACACATGCGACATACGTCTATGCTCATCCAGCCTGAGTATAGAAGTCGGAAAACAAAGGTTCTGTTTTTCAAAATTCTTCGATACCCAGATGAAATATCAAAAGAAATATGGAAGAATAGAACAAGGTAGAAATAAACATTAAAGAATGCATGGAAGTCACACGTAAAATAGTAAAACGTTAGTCTTTCCAGAATATATAAAAATTTGTCCTTAGAATGAGTAAAAGAATGAAAAAGATAGATCTCAATGAATACAAAATCCGGGAAAAACGAAGAGAGGCAGACAAATAAAAAGATAGCGGCAGAGTAAAAAAGGTATAGGGAAAGAAAGATTGATAGATAGGATACAGAGAGTGAGAAAGAAGCATTGACACATTTCGCGGCTGGATCAAACATAGGGCCGGTATAACAGCACAAAACACCCTGATGCAAGTTCATCGTTATAATCCTGCTTGTGAAGGCCCGCTTAATCATTTCGTAGTTCCTACGGTTAATGTAATTGCGGAGCGTTGCCGGTTTTCCACGAAAATCTAAAATGGTGGAGACGCACCGTGCCTTGCCCCGAGCGCGTATGACACCAACGACTCCACCGATTTTCACCCACCAGGATTAACCGGAATACTCCCGAGGGTATGGCCATTTTCTCGTGTTTCCCGATTTCCTACTTACTCCTCCGACGCCTCTGTCATGGTCCGAGCTCGCGAAGCCTTTACTCGACGCCCACTTTTTCCCACACTTCACCATTTTCGTTGCATTGAAAAGACATTCGGGTCGCGTTCCTGCTGTGGACTTTTTTTAGGCTAACGCCAACTACAGGAAGCGCCCCAGACCACCTTCTCCGCGCACTACACAGCTCCTACCCCCACGCGAAAATATTTCATCTCCCACTTTCCTCCTGCATCCCCACTAAGGTGGTCGCACACTGGAAATGGATTGGTATGATTTTATTGAGTGGGGAGAATGACAACCAATAACTAATGCCTTGGGTCCTGGATACATTTGCCCGGTATATTTAATTTGAATTTCATGGTTTCTTGGATTGAATTCATTGACATTTTCAAAATTAATACAAGCAGATCACTTATGCAATTTCCTGATAGTCCAAAAAAAAAATACGTATGATATTTTTTGTTAAAGCATCGCGGCGAAAATTAAAAATTATTTTTATACACTTAAGAATTTACATAATATTTACTCTTTTAAAGTACTGCTTCACGTATATTAAGTTTACGATATATTATTTTTTATTAAGGCTGTTGCTGAGCTATTTTATCTGTCAGAGGTAGACGGAGCGATTGCATCATAAGTGAGGAAACTTGTACAACTGTTTTTTTCTATTGTTTTCAACTAATTGGACACATAATTAATTTAACCATCTTCCTTAAACAATAAGTAAGTCGGTTCATCTGCATTTGAAATTCGCGAAAATCTTGTCTTTACGAATGTTTATGTAGAAACCGACCTGTCCAATTCTCATGGCGGCCGCCATTACGCTTGTTCAATTTTCCTACATTTTTCTTCGAATTAGAATATTTCATACACATAAAATCTTCTGTGCCATATAGGGAAAACGGCTAAATCAATTATTAAACGAATTAATGGCAAATTTAAGAGAAAAATGATTATACAGGTTTCCTGACTTATAACGTCACTGCTCCGTGTACATACACAAATAAAACAGCTGAGCAGCAGCCTTAAATGTAGTAATTTAAGTTTTTTCCACATGTATCTATTAATCCGAAATATAGTAGAAACTACTCTAATTTACAAGAGGCGTTAATAATTGTAAGACTTGCAAACTGTAAACGGTTGCGTATGATCAATTATTTATTTGACCTTGGATAATTAGTAACAAGAATGTAACGTAATTTAGATACATTGCGTGCAAGCGTTTCGTGTGAAATTGTATGCAATAAACGTTTACTTTATTATAATTAAAGTATACGTTGCACTTTACCGTCATACTTTATAGTTCGTTATGTCAAACATTCCTAAATGCCGCGTACAGGTATACAAATGTTATATTAATAATTACAATAGAATAGTTAATAAGAACTTTTTGTCAGTAAGGGTCATGCTTGATTTTATTACATTATTTTATTATTTAAAATTTCAGTCTATTGTAACATACATTATATTCTTTCGAAATTGACTTTATTTCTCGAGGATTATGTAGCTTCATCTTCAACTTCATTATAATTTCCTAATAAAATAAAAATAGATTATTATGCCTCTAACTTAAACAAAATGTAAGTTTATTTTAATATTTTGCTCTTTGTATATAGGGTTATTCAGTAGAAACGCACCACCTGAAGTTAGCCCGTCTATTTGAATGTCATTTGATTTTTACGGTAGAACCATTTCAGGTGGTGTGTTTAGGCTGAAAACCTGGTATGTATCGTATATGCTATATGACAGTATCATGGGCCACGATAAAAGCGTTAATGCGAAAACAATTTTACAGGTTATTTTGACTTACAATTATTAATTTTAACATGTAGATTTAGTCTTACGTTACTTCTGGGGTTATTGCATATGTTCTCTACTTCAGAATATGTCATAATTCTTTGAATATATTTTTTGGCTTAACCTAACCTAACCTTCAAAGAAGCAGTATAGTTGAGTGCAGTCTGGTGCAGTCCATGGTAGAAGAAATAAGGTATGTTCAGGTTATGGACACCTTTTCGACCACGACAATTTCAATAACAATGCCATCGTGTGCAATAAGAAGTTGCAAGAATAGAGCGGGGATTAAAAAAAGTTTAATAGATAAGGACTCACGGTGTATAATTAATTGCATTATTCATATAATTTAAATATAACTATAATTATACGATTACAAATTATTTCACTTTTCACTACTCTATAAATTATTCAAAGGGTTGAAATTACTTTTAATTGGAAATATTTATGACGATAGTTTTCAACAATTAAATCTCCCGCCTTGTTTCAAATTACGCGGCGACAACAACGGTGGAATGTTCGGACAGCAGGTTATTGGTCCTCATCTCAACCGAGTTACTTCAGAACATACCTTCTTCCTTCTACCACAGTGCAATCAAAATCAAAAACTGAAGAAAAGCTCATCCAGAGTTTAGTTCTGACCGTTCTGACTTACATTTCAAAATTATTAATAGTACAAGCTATTAAAAATAAATTAAAGCCGTGGGATACGCTAAAAAATTGTAATATTTATTGTGAAGGAAACTTAAATATATTTTATTGTGCACAATTGCTATGTATCGCGTATACATTTTGAATACGGTAAAGTGCTATGGAGGTTGTCTTTAGAACTTGAAAAAACAATACTGTGAATTTAAACAGTCTTAAGTTTTGCGGACATGTCACCAATTCGTAATTTCATATTCTTGCAACATCTTTTATAGGATATCTGACATTTATATAAAATGGCTGGAAATTTTTGGCAAAGTTCTCATCAGTAAGTTAACCTATATAAACTATTTTTCATTGTCATGTGTGGTATTTGATTAAAATATTTATAATTACAGCCAACAATGGTTATTAGATAAACAAGATTTGGTTCGTGAAAGACAACATGATTTGTCTATTTTGACGGAGGAGGAATATCAGAAGCTCTTTATATTTTTTTCAAATCGTATGTTCTAGTTTTCTACATATAATTCACTTGGTACAATTAATTAATATTTCTTTTCTAATTTTATAGTTATACAGGTTCTTGGTGAACAACTGAAGTTAAGGCAACAAGTTATTGCCACTGCTACTGTTTACTTTAAACGTTTTTATGCTCGCAATAGCTTAAAATGTATAGATCCATTACTCTTAGCACCAACTTCTGTATTCCTAGCTTCCAAAGTTGAGGAATTTGGTGTTATATCCAATACAAGGCTTATATCTACTTGTCAAACTGTTGGTATGTTTCACTTGAGTCTTTCGTTTGTTTCAATAGTCATTCTTATTTTCTACTTCTTATCATTTATGATTGTATTATTTACAGTAAAAAATAAATTTAACTATGCTTACTCACAAGAATTTCCATACCGTACAAATCATATTCTTGAATGTGAGTTCTACTTATTAGAACATTTGGACTGCTGCCTTATAGTATATCAGCCTTACCGTCCTTTACTAACATTAATTCAAGATGTTGGGCCTGATGATCAGTTACTGACACTGGCTTGGCGAATTATTAATGACAGTCTGCGTACTGACGTGTGTTTGCTATATCCTCCCTATCAGATAGCTATTGGTAAGAAATTATTTATTTATTTAATACATTGATGATATACATAGATATTAGCACTTATTGTTTAATTATCTAAATTCCAGGATGTCTTCAGATAGCCTGTGTTATCTTACAAAAAGATCTGAAATCCTGGTTTGCAGAATTAAATGCAGATATGGAAAAAATCCAGGAAATAGCAAGGTACATTATCAATCTATATGAACTTTGGAAAGCATATGACGAGAAGAAGGAAATTCAAAGTCTCTTAGCAAAAATGCCTAAACCTAAGGCTGCACCACAGCGCTGACATCAACCTTCTCTATCTGGATCGAATATCTGGGTCTGATCAAAAAATCTGTACAACTTTGAACCAATATATTATTCTACTTATATGGCATTCAAAGACTATTTTCCAGTACGTAACTTGTAACAATATCATTATTGATGACTTTCGACGAATGGCATTTTTCACCTTTTCTGAATCGTGCTGAATTATTTTTATCCAGTTTTTGTTAATATAAATGTGCACTTGTGTTTTCCCTAAACTCTACTATTTAAAAAAACAGAAGCGTTCATTGCATACTAAATTTTTATACATATGTATACGATTCTCTTATTTAAAATTTCTTTGTTTATTATTTTTATTATGAAAATAGTATTTCTGTCTATTTCTTTTAATGAAATAATACATTGTTTTTCTCCCATGGCAAAAACGAAGTTATGTTTTTGGTGTACCCTTCATTTAGCTAATTCCTATTATGATAAAATACGAATAGAAAATTGATTCGAAAATCACGTGTAATAAAAATCTTCGTATATTTCGCTTCAATCAACATTATTCTGCAACATGTATGTTAAAAATACATTTAGAGGTTTGTCAAATAAGTCATAATACTGAGAAACTTGAGTAGTTTAATATTTTATTCATACGACTGGTGTGATTAACGTAGGAAAGCTTCCTACATGTGGGAAATAGGCTGACGGGAAAATAATGATAAAAACAAAAACAGGTCAGTATTCGTAGCTTTAAAGCAAATAACAATAGTAATATAGATTTTCTTTGGATGATATTGACAACGGTAGAAATTTATTCATTGAATAATATTTACAATAGTAAAAAACGTGATTAACAATTATCAATTGGAGCCTTTAGTGTATCTTTTCCAAAATCTTTTTACATCATCATGTCCTGCCTTCGTAACGACCACTGTCCTTTTTCTGTAAATAATTAAATATTTATAATTTGATTTAAATTTCAAGTATTTTAGTTTGGATTTCGCATAATTACCTTTCACTTTGCCAAATAAGTACTCCCGTATTTAGAGCATAATCTCGAAGTACTTCAAAATCGGTTTGAGAAAGGAACTGACTATAAAGTACACCCTCACTGAACAAAAATCGATTTCTTTCATTTTCCCACAGTTTAATTTGATCAGCTATTGTAGGCGGGAGAGTAGGCGGTCCAGCCTCAATCATTTTACTATGAGCATGTTGCTGCAAATAACTAGATAAAGATGCATATATTTTTATTTGATGCTAAATATTTCTATATTTTAATCCACGCACTTATGAAATTACTTACCCTACAATTTGGGCTGCTGTAATCCCACTTTTTAGAGCCTGTCTGACAGAATCTCTTGTCAGGATCGATACCACCAAGTTTGGAAATCTAACAGATTATAGAACTTTAATGTTTCCGCTTACATGTCACAAATGTTGCATAATTTTAAGGAAAAATTAAAAAAGCTGTACCTATATAACATTTCACAGAATAAGCCAAGGAGCGCAACCTGTAAATTTGAATTAGTGTATGCATACACCCTGTAGTTTGTTTCAACAACAATGTAGCCTTCCTTCTTCAGATCGCTGGAGAGTGGTTTATTTTGTCCAGTGGCAATATTTAAGGCTAATCTGGTAGGGTAGAACCTTCCTGCTTTCCGCTTACGCTGATAAACTAAACCAAATTCACGTAGGTGTTGCAGAAAAGTTAGAAGTCCTTCCGACATGCCTTCGGTACTGTAATCCTTGCCAAGTGTAGAAAAATTCAATTGGAACAAGAAAGTTAAGCACTCGACAAGGTCTAAACCTCTCGCCTCGATGGTATCTAAATATTGTAAAATAAAATACCACACCTGTAAAGTAAATAAATTCAAGTATAAAAGTTGTTAGCCAAATAAAAGTAAAGTAATGCATTTTTAAAGATAAGATATATGTACCTGAGAAGCAGTATCAAGTAAAAGAAATTGAAAACCAGCTTGTGTAATTACAGGACTGCCATCTTCTTCATCGAGTTTCATTAGCCCAGCATGGAGCAAAATTCTAACTGCATCAGCAGATATTCCTAATTAAAACAAACATATTCTAATTTATTATTACATTATAATTATACGATTACATCTCATAAACTGAAGCATTCAAACCTTCTTGCTGCTGCGAGCCCACCATATAATGTAAGACACATTCCCAGCGCTCTAAAGCATACGAATCAAGAAAAACAACATCTCTAGGTTTGCTGTCAGTCTCTAGTTGATTAGACATAGTCCATGGTTTGCCACCTCCCAAAAGTACAATCTTCAGATTCTTTTTAAAGGTTGAATTTAATATCCATCCAGGTAGGCCACCAGGAATTGAAGCTTCATTCCACACATTCAATTCATTAAGAACTTGTACAACTCTCTGATGCTCTTCAGAATGAAGTTTCGAACACCATGAAGCTATGACTGCCTGTGGAACAGGCTGCTCCACAAAAAGTAATCTCATAACATAGTGGCGAGCTATTTCAGGAAGTTCACGGAACACTGCCAGACATATTGGAGGATTATGGTAGAGTTTATTCAAAACATCTGGGGGTCTTGATTTGAGATATTCATGGAGATTTTTACACCGTAATCCTGTAGGTCTCAACAAATTTTTCCCACTTATTGTGTTGGACATCTTATCTTTTTTATTATTAAAATGTTACGACATTTATTATTTAATGTTTAAAATAATTAGCTTAATAGTCTGTTTTGTTGTCATCCTGAAACATTCACCAAATTCTGTTATTGATTAAATAGATGCCTGTTGGTATTAACCTAACATATTCCTTTTTCGTTATTTTTTAAATTAATTTATTTCCCCTAAAAAAGACAATATAAACAATAATTATAAAACGTTTTCCCTTTTTATTGAATTAGGACCGACTGTAAATAATTGAAAAAAGGGAATCACTTCTCAGGTATGATCACCGAACTATACCCAGGTAACGCGCACACAGTAGTAACAGCGCGAGCCGAGATAAATAGCCTCCATGTAAATAGCACTCTTCTAGTGGGATCCATCTTTATCTAAGCGTTTTAACCAATGAGGTTCCTAGTTTTGGCGTCTCGTTTCCATAGATACTGTACAGGCAAGAGGGTGCATACATACCGTTGAGTGTAGGTAAGTATAGATGTCGAAGGACTTGGTGGGAGCATAATAAAGAATATACTATAGCAAAATTCTAGTTCTAGGTAGTAGGCGCCCTGAAAAATCACTTGTAACACTCTGAGCGCCCAATTCCGCGGGAAACTTGAAAAGCCCATTCGATCTTCCTTGCTGCTGAGTTCCGTTGATAAAGAGTGCAAACTCACCTTGCGAATTTCGAAGGATAGTTACGAAATAAAAGTGAATATTAAGATAGAAACGTATATATATCAACTGTGGTTTGCTCTGATCGAAGGTCGATACTGGTCGATACACAAGTCACTATTTCAAACTCAAAACTTCTGGGACTCATCCCCGTAGTCTCTACAAAGATTCTCTCACCAACATAGTTTTAGCCAATCAAGAAAGAGTTCAGATAGAACAAGGGAAAAAGACTGTCACCTTATACTAGCCGTTTCTCACGGTCACTTCTTCGAAGAAAGGGCCAACCGTTTCCATTTCAATCATTGGCATTTGACTTGATGGCATTGAACACTCCTAACGTATTACGTTCTGGTATTCATAACTAAAAGAATGTCTATTATAAGGCTTATAATATAATTCCTTAAATAATTACAACGTCACTACTTGCATGTATCGGTTCTCTCAGAGTTGTTCTTTTATAACTGAATCTCTTTTTAATAATTTCATCGATTAAACATATCCTATATTAGTCGTTTGAATAATCGCGGGTTTTGATACTGTTAAACCGTATACCCAGCTCTATAGTCGGATTCCTAAACTATATCGAACGTTGTCGCATACCTCACACACTGAACTCTAATCATACTGGAAACCGTACGCCTGTATTTGGAGGTAACCCGGCCAGCGTGCCGGCCTCTCACTCATGAGTGGATGAGGTTGTCCTTTTTGAATACAACTGCGCATGTGGTGTACAAGCCCTGCAAAATGTTGTCCTGCTGACATCAGTGCCAGCCGTCGTGCGATGGAAAAAGCACTGAAATACAAGTACATACATATAAATCCTATGTAGGCTTCATCATATAGATATAGAACCTTACAAAAATGAAAAAAATATTAAGCATTCTTCGATATAAAAAATATGTGTCACTATTTCAGGTTATGGTTATGTTATGTTGGCTTAGTCCTCTCCGTGCGCACTGCTCTATCCCAGCTTAAACTTTTTCAGAGACTGTACACTCTGTGATATAGACAGGTTGCTACATTCACCTGTGCCTTTACTATCTCTCTCTCTGCACCCCCCCCCCCCCACCACTGCCGTACGGATTCCAGTATGATTAGAGTTCCTTCCTTTCCTTATGGCTGTAATCCCCAATGGGCGACATGTGCCAGTAACTGATCCTAATAATCAAGATTAAAAAGTTCGACAATAGATGAGGATGTACCTTGCGAGACGGACCTTATTCAACTCAGCGTGAGGACCTACAAAGTTCATACACCGAATCCGAACAGTGTTGGACGAAATCCGTATAAATACACACTTAAGTTTTCACATGAAAACCCATTGGTGAATGCCGTTGGAAGCTGGGCGCGAACCCCGAACCTTTCGGTCGTGAATCCGCTACCCCAACCACTGGGCTATGATTAGAGTTCAGTGAGTTTATCCTAGAGTCCCTTGAGTAAGAGTTTGGCGAAAGAGCATTTGTTAGTGTATACGTGTATTGGGGCTAACCGGAAATAGAAAAATTAATTTACGCGGGTAAGTTCAACTTTTAATTCTATCAGTACCACGTGCAGTGAAAGATTCGTACAAATTTCTCATGAAACGTCTAGATTACGTAAATAGAAAACAAATTCGCGGTTTTTCTTTTTCAATTCGGTTTCCTGTTAGCCCCAAACGGATTGCACCAATCAAAATGCATCCCCACTTTCACCAGCTCTTACTCGGGAGACTCTAGCATCATGTTAGCTTCGAACGTGACATCATTGGACCTGCGCGATCTAGACCAACATACGTTCGCTAGTGGCTATATCTCTTGAATTTGTATCATGGGTTTATCCAAGCAACCATGCTGCTGCCGCTGATTTCTTGTCCTATTTAATTTCTTGCAAGTGTTGTACATTGAAAAATTTATTATTACAAATTGTATTCTATAAATTTGTTATTGTTACAAGAAAATTGAAAATGAAAGACAAACATCCTACTAAGGTAATTACTTGAATATTGTTTTTAGTAACAAATGAACTAACCTAAGACTAACCTTTATATATGTATTCTTATAGTGTTAATATTGTGTACATAAAAAATAAACTAAATTACTTTTTTTTTATTGTAATGCTTTTACACATTGTACCTTTGGGACTTTCAGTTGGATGTTAAAAATGATGTTACTCTGAATGCAGAGGAAATTAATGACTGTGAAAATGTGCATGAACGTGCGATTGCTGGAAAAAGAAAGACTAATAACGATGAAGTTATACCTAAAAAGAAAGAAAAATTCAATAAGGACTTATATGCAGCACCAACAGTAGAAGAATTAAATCAGCTTCGAGAAACTGAAAATTTGTTCCATTCAAATCTTTTTAGACTTCAAATAGAAGAGGTTCTCTCCCAAGTGAAAGTCAAAGATAAATATAAAAAGCTATTTGATGCCTGGTTCATCAAATTCAAAAAGTACATTGACTCAATTGAGGAAACAGAAGAATGTCCAGTTAGTGATTTTTTTCTTCTATATATTACAATCATTGAATATTTTCCTATATAAAATCGTATATGTTATATTTAGAAGATTTCATATTTCTAAATACTTTACTTCATAAATTATATCTTTCCTAATCTTCTATAATATCATTTAAATTGATATTATTGCAGCTCATTGAGGAAGAGTCATTACATAAACTTGAGGCTGTGGTGCCAATTACCAACATCCCTGAACAAAGAAAAGGGACATATTGTTTCAAAAAGCCGTCTTCGATATCCATTGTGGGGTCCTATGCACTTGGTACAGTCATAGGACCCCAGGTTTCTGTTGATATATCTGTAGAAATGCCATCAAGTCTATTTCAAAAATTAGACTATCAAAATTATCGTTATATACGAAAGAGAGCCATATACTTGACATTTATTGCTTCGAAAATCAGAGAAGACTTAGCAGAATCAATCAAATTTGTGCATGATGGAGAAAACCGTAGACCTTATTTAAAACTTATTCCCGCAGGTAGTCTAGGGAAAAAGTACACAATTTTTGTGAAAATTACAGCACATGAGAATAGCTTCAAACTAGGTCGTTTTCATCCCATGAAAAATGGGGTACGACCTAGTTGGATCTTTAATGAAAGCACACAAGATGGTATGTTACTAAATCTGTGTTTCTTTAAACTAAAAACTTGATCTAAGTATCAAATCAATATTTTTCTTTTTTATAGAATCTCTGATACCAACACCAAAATACAATACTCTCATTCTTTATGACTTGGTTGCCTCAGAATCTAATTATCGTAATTCAAAAATCTTAAGGGAATATCCCAGTATAAGGGATGGCATAATTTTACTTAAAATATGGCTGACTCAAAGATGTATGACTCATGGTTATGATGGGTTCAATGGACATGTTCTAACCATGTATGTGTTGTATCTGTTACATACAAGGAAATTAAGTACTTTCATGAGCAGCTATCAAATCATTAGAAATGTTTTCAACTCTTTAGGTAACATTGATCTTATTTTTTATTATTTAAAACTCATTTAATCTTATCTATTGTTATAATCATTTGTACTATAATTGATATTTTAGCAAACAGTGATTGGTGTCACGACGGTATCAGTATGTGCCAAGATGACAGCATGCCAACTAGGATTTCAGAGTATCACAAGTATTTTGATTGCGTCTTTCTGGATGCTACTGGCTACCATAATATTGCTGCTAATATATCTACAGAAACTTTTAATTGGGTCAAAAATCAAGCAGACATTGCTATAAAATGTTTAGATAATGCACACATGGATAGCTTTCAAATACTTTTCATGAGAAAAATACCATTTCATCGAGCTTTTGATAATGTTATACGGTAAGTCATCTTTGTAATAAATTTACTACTGTATCAAAAATGTTTTAGCATTGTGAAATTTGTAAAAAAAAAAAAAACAGGTTTCACGATACTGTTGCGTTGGAAAGTATAGTGGATGAAAAATCTCCCTACATGGACAAAGTCGATTTTGGTACCAATAAGCGTTCACAGGTTGTCAAACTACTCGTGTCAGTTCTCAAAGAAGGTTTAGGAAAAAGAGTATCACTTATAACTGTATTACCAAGCAATAGAACAGAGTGGGAAATTACTGAAAAGCCACCAAAAACAATGGGATTTATCTTTATTGGCTTGCAGCTAAATCCAGAGTTTTGTTTCAACATAGTTGAAAAAGGACCACCTGCTAATTTACCAGAGGTAAAAATAAATACTGTATAACTGAAATAACCAATAATTAAATAATAGTTTCAAAAATAAGATGTAGATAAAAGAGTAGGTAACTTTATGAATGCAGGCTTTGGAGTTTCGTAAATTTTGGGGTGAGAAATCGGAACTTCGTCGGTTTCATGATGGCTCTATTTGTGAGGCTATTGTCTGGGGACAAGGAAAAACACTAACTGAAAAAAGAGAAATGTGCAAAAGAGTTGTGATGTTTTTACTGAAAACTAAATTTAATGTATCTGAGACACAGTATATTTACATGGCTCATGAGTTAGAATGCTTCCTTCGTCTTCCAAAAGTAAGTTGAGAAGTAAAATCTATTATTTGTGCGGTGGATTACAGTTTTTTAGTGTAAACACTTTTGTTTCAGATAAAAATAACAAAGTTTCAATATGGGACTGGAGAAGAAGCTACTATTAGGCTGATACACGTATTTAATTCGTTGGAAAAGGAATTAACCTCCTTAACTGATTTGCCACTGACGATCAGTGGTATTCAAGGATCAAGTGCTGTGCTTCGATACACTGATGTTTTTCCTCCATTGGCAACTGTGCATCTGCCTGAAAAAAACCTTGAGGATCGTGAAAACTGTTATATTTTCAGAGATGCAAATCTTAGCAGAGTACCAAAACTCGTTCCTTGCATAGAAGCTAGCATTCAACTTTCTGCAAGTGGAAAATGGCCTGATGAGATTGAAGCTGTACGAAAGGTCAAAACTGCTTTTCACATACAGATTGCCGAGTGCCTCAGAAAGAATAATCAACTAAAAATCCAAGCTAGTCCACACTACGTAGACGTTCTTAAGGTAATTGCTATAGAATTTATTATAAATAATAAAAACCTGTTAATGAAACTGTTGCAAATGATATTTTTGAAAAATCAGGAAGGTTATGTGTTTCGTCTGACTGTTGCACATCAAAAAGAAATAAATTTATTGAAGCAACAAATAGATGAGGACGGAGTGATTAAATATAGGGATAATGAACAATCGATAGAGCTGGAAAAGAAACTTTTCCATCTACCAAAGATAACAGGAGCTCTTCACGGGTAAAATTATTATTCAAAATAATGAAATATTAATTGTTGTACTAATCATTGTTTATATAGTTTGCATTCACAAGAACCATCGTTCGGCCCCACGTGCTGTTTGGCCAAGAGGTGGTTGTCCTCCCAACTCTTGGACAATTCCCACATACCAGACATCGTAATAGAACTCCTGGTGGCTTCTATGTACCTCATACCAGAACCTTATAGACCCGCACAGCATCCTCAAGTCGCATTTTTAAGACTGCTGGAAACATTTGCTAGAAATAATTGGTCGACTGACCCTGTCATTGTCAATTTTAACAATGAAATGACTCGTAAGTATTAATATCGTACAACTTTAAAACCATTAAGTATCCTTCAGAGTATTATTATAAATTATGATTTCAGGGGAGGAAATAGTTACTGTTGAAAACATGTTTAGAACTTCTCGAGACTCTCTGCCAGCACTATTTATTTCTACACCGTATGATCATCAAAACTCGATATGGACAAGTAAAGGTCCCAATCAATTGATTCTGAATCGTATGGCTTCACTAGCTAGAGAATCATTAAAAATCATTGACACGCAGATTGAGTCTTGCACAGAATTCAAATGGAAACCAATGTTTCAACCCCCATTGTCAGAATATGACTGTCTGATACATTTGAAACCATCAATGTGTCCTAGAAGATTTCAAGCAATTGAATTGGGATCCGATCATCCGGTCATAGACTGGCATACCTACAAGTATCATCATCGGCAGAAGATTCCAATTGTGAACTTCGACCCAGTACAGTACTTTCTAACTGATCTGCGAGTAAGTTCATTCAATATACGTATCATTAAAAATTTCATGATTTCATTCAGATCGACTTCCACAATTAAAACCCTTGCTTTTCATCATCAAAAGTCATTTTTTTTCGACACTACACGTGAAGTCATGAAAATGGACGCAATCAAATCTTCCACAAATATTAAAAATAAAAAATTCCTTTTTAGATTGGTTACGACAAGTATGCGTTGTTCTTTCATGACACTTATGGCGGTTCAACAATTGGTGTTTTACTGAGACCGGATAGTTTGGATCGCAAAGATTTCAAAGTTTCCAATGTGGACTGCAGAATACTGGATGACAGTGGAAAACTGTTACTAAACGTGTCGACGATGATTGAGGATTTTTATATACTTGGAAGAGGATTAGTGGAAAGTATAGATGTACAGTCCAAAAAGGTTTCAATGAATGGAATTTAAAATATATACTTTCTGGATAGCATTGTAAACAGCAAATGTATATATAAATTTAATTCATTAAGACATCCCATATCTTATGTAGTCCTTGAACAAACACTGAAAATGAGAATATTACCATAGACCTAACAGTGAAGATAATAGAGATCTTTTGTACTGTATATTTATAAGTAAAGATAGGACTGTTACTCTTAACAGTATGTCACGCTATCAGTATAAATAAGAAAATGATTGCCATTGTAAAATTTGTATATTCCTTTTTGGTGTCCTGATTTTTTCGGTGACTGAACGGATAACTGAAAAGACTATTGTAATAATAAAAAGAATAAAAAATTCCTCAGTTTTGGTTTCTACCTCGAGCAGCATCGTTATCCTGAAAATCACTAAGGATGGTGAGTATTGAGTATTCAAAATATTTTTAATTTTGATTTTCAAAGGTACAACTGGATTAGTGCAGATTCAAAACAATTTTGAGACACTTGTCATTTTCTTTTTTAAAGGGTACAAGCATGGTGAATACTCTTCGTACAAAATCAAGATTGGCAAAATACATCTGTGGAGTAAATTTAATTTACGTAAGTATTATTTGATAATCAGGAGACTCGGTCGAGTCTCGCGCCAAGTACAGGCAATTGGTTGTACATACAGGGGATGATACAAATAGACGAGTTATAGCCATTAGCGGTTCTGCAAATTTGGACAATGACGTCACTGGATCCTCTTTTTACTGATTGGCTGATCACTGGACCCGCTTTGTTTTGATTGGCTGACTTTACGTATGTTGTGTTATGTTGCCATGCTGCAATGTCAGTTCCATTTTGAAGGATCATCTCCTTACGAACCAAAACGTAAGTAAGTCCCCTTAAATTAAAACTGACGTCGTTTTGAACGTGACGTCATTGGTCCCTGCGCGATTTGATCAAAATACGATCGCTAGTGGCTATACCTCGTCAATTTGTATCGTGGTATGTATAGGGCACGGACCGCAGAGGTTCTACTCGAGTCAGCTGTTAATATATACTTGTGTTTGGAATCAAATATCTTATGAACCTTTAAGTATATATGAGAAAAAGTTATTAATACATTCACCATAGGAATTGAGGGTTCTGAATCGATTGCCCCCAAGATCAATACGATTAGTGTACGAGATCAGGGCATATTGAGATGGCAGGCAGAATGATTTTATTCCAGTTCCGTTGTCGTCATCGTCTTCTTCGTACGTTCATCTACTTTTTTTACATACGAAATGGCACTGATTAAGGCACGCAGTCGAGTCTTGCACCAAGTACAGGCAAGGCGAGGAAGCAGGTCATGTAACTCAGTGTCATTAATGGTGTCCTGCTTGTGGAAATCGTACGGTGAAGAGAGGAGAATGAGCAGTGATTGTTCACGTGCCTCAGCCCATGCGTAAAACAGAAAGAGTACTAAGGTGCGGAGCGAGATGCCAAACCCTGCGAGAGCTACACTAGCGTCAATATTGCCGACTCGTTCGCACTGATGCTTTGCGAAAAGGATGCAACGAGCGACGCTTTGGCGTTTGCTCACATCATAGTACCCTTTCTGTTGCGCCCATGGTCTGAGATGCGTAAATGCTCCTGTCCACTCTCCTCTCTTAATGACACCATTATATGCATTCAAGATTACATTTTCTTTTAAAATTTGTATATGTATATCTTTATGCATTAAAAAAAAAATGAACTTATAAATTAAGTTTATATGCGTTTAAACATTTTCGACAACGCAATATGTTTTTATGGTTAGTGACATCACAATGTGTTTATATTTTATATCTGTAACAATATAGATTTGAGCTTCACGCTCGTTAGATCAATGCTACATTCTAGTATTCGTTTTTGTAAATTTTATACATTATATAACATTGGTTGAGTGTCATTTTTATTACTATATGTGTTATAAATTTATAGAAACATTAACGCTGATTGATTTGCAAAAACATTAACTAATTAACGTTAATTTCCGAGAAGATATGTTTTCGTTAAGTTTTTTCCAAGTATAATCCGTAATTCTTTACTGTTTTAAATACGGGACCGCTTTTTCGATTTCTCAAAAGATGCTCTACCAATTGGCCGTCTAAATATTGGGTAGTACTAACCGTTTAAAAATGACAATTTGTTGTTTACCCAGCGAAAAAATGTCTTCATAAACAAATGGCTATAATTATTAAACGGATAGTATTATCAAATATCTAGGCGATAAATTTGTAAAGAGTTATTTAGGAAACAGAATGAGCCATGCCTCATTATAATCTGTAAAGATATACGGACTATTCTTTTAAAAAATTTGAAAAAAATGTGTCTGTCGGAAATCGGCATTAATCAGGTGGTATTATTGTAAGATAATCGTTTCAATGGGTTATGGGCACATGTTACAATACAAATCAGCCTTCCCTGCAATCAATTAATTCATAATGCTATGAATAATACTTTGTTAAGAGATTGAATGATTTGAAGAACAATTTTGGGGTTGTTCTGCCCTTTTATTAATAAAAAAATTTCTGGACGGGGTGCCAATCAGATCTTCCAGTCTACGATTTCCGGAAGTGACGTCACCGAGACCCTTATTTTCTAGGAATTTATGCACACAATCGAGAACTTTCTAGAACATTCTAGAAGCTTCGACGGTTCGAGTTCATGTTAAGTCGCGGAGGGTCGCTCCCAGAGCCGACGGTCCTCTCGCGCGACGTTTTGATGGAACTCCTTGCCCCCCACACCGGGGAGACTTCCAGAAGCTTTGATGAACCCCCTTCCTCCCTCCCCGACGCATGTAGATTTCAGACGGCAGCCTTCAGCCAGTTTGACCTTGAACGTTATCTCGCAGCATTGCGCATCGAGGATGCAACAGCATCGATTCTAGGAAATTTGTCGGCTCTCGTCACCCATTCGATTTCAAGAAGCCTCCGTGCAGGATCGTGCAAGTCGAGACGCTTCTCGCAACCTTTCTGTAAGCGCAGTGCCGATCTCAAAGTCATTCTAGAAAAATCTATATATCGGTTGTTCAAATGTGCATTACCGAACGTTATCTCGTAGAGTCGTGCGTCGAGAATGCAGCCCTCATGCTCCCAGGTGTCAAATTACTCGTAGGAGGTACGTAAACGCGCGACGCAACTTCGTCGGAGGAGGGCTTAAGTTCATCCTTACAATATTAATTTGTACTCTGGGACTTTGGTGATAACGAGATAAGGCTTAATAAACTATTGACTGATAATTCTCAGTGAAACCTCCGGTTTCTAGACAATTGCAATTTCAAGGAAATTTACTGATCTTCATGCTGAGATTACGTTGATAATCTTGAAACTCATAAATCAGTGAATAGCTACTGGTGCACCACTGAATTCACCTATAAGGTGGATAGATCCAACTAATCCAGAAGCACACAAGATCAACAACGCTAAAATAGATTAATAGTTAATATAGCTATATAATTATTGAATATCTGTTTTCAGAGTTTAGTAGCCAAGTGGAAGATGGAAAGATGCATATGGATAGACTATTATTAACGGGCCTATTTGACTGCGCGATTACAACGCGGCTCTGGATATTTTGCCATACTTTTATAAACTATAATACTTATCTAAACTAGAAACTATTTAAACTGTGGTAGCTGCAGAAATGGAAGCTTGTTTAAAAAATGGTTAAATCGTTTATGTTTTTTCTTTGGAGTCAGTCAAGATGAGAACGTTGTATAAAAAATAATACTGATTCATTAATTAACTACTAGCAGAGATCGGATTTCTGTATTCAGTTTTACTATAACAGTGTCGTCGATGGTATAACTTCCTGTCTTTAGAAGGGAATCACGTTCCTCTATGAGCATTCTCAATCTCTCATCGCGTTCTTCGGATTTACTAGACACTTCCGACCTCGTTACACTGCGATTGAAGTTACAGCGTAGTGATTCACTTGCAGACAAGTTTTGTTCTTCTATATCCTTACGCAGGATATCTTGTTTCGGTCTGATCACATCGATTTCCTTCTGAATTTGCCCTAGGAGGATTTGATCGTTGGTCAACGCTGTAGTATCAGCTGTGAGTATTTCCTCAAGACTGCACATAGTAAAGACAGTATAATTATGAAAAGATGATAGTTCACGATGAGAAGCGACGATTATGTATTAACCCGGATCATTCATGCTATCGGAAAATCGATTAACTTTAGTTCCTATATTTGAATCAAAGTAAAAAATAAAAGGTTTCAAAATTTATTTTATTTAATTGTAACAGTTTCATTTTATAGTTAATATTCGGGAAACATCAAGGAATGTTTTCAGATTTGTTGAAAATGATAAAATTACATAATGTGTTACGGAAATGAGAGACCCATGTGTGACGTTAATGAGTTCCGAAAACGGCGATGGAGATCTTAGCTTAATTTTTCAGAAAAGTACTTACTCCAAATTTTGTAATTCCTCCTTGCTATTTTTTATTTGAACCTCCAAAGCTTTCTGATGATCCGTTTTCATTCGATGTATTTCTCGGACTGCCTTGCCCCATTGTTCCTTGAAGAAGGTCTTGCTACGCTGTGCAGTGTGCAATTTTTCTTCAAGAGCCTTCAAATCCTGAAGTAAAGTTGCAGTCTGATCTTGCGTAAGGGAACCCTTGTGAAACTTCTCAAGCTGATTAGTTTGTCTTTCTACAATTTCATGCAGTTTTTCATTTTCTTCCTTAAGAGATTTGAGTTCCGCTGTAAGAAGTTTTCTGTCCTCCTCCATGGAAATTAGCTGAAATAATTCAAAGATTCTAAAGATCTAATGATAAAGTACATATTATTAATTTCGATAAAGTTCAATATTAACCTTTGACTTTAGATCTTCCTCCATTTCTTTGGAAGCTTCTCGAAGTTCCTTTAACTTCCTCTCGTACCTCCATTGTAGATCCTCATTAGCTTTTTTTAATCTAGCTTCCTTTTCCAAACTTTTGAGCCTTCTATTACGCAAGTCTTCAGTAGCATTGTTCAAACTATTTGCTAGCATTTTGCATTGTTCGACACTGCAGGCCAATTTGTTTTCCAAACTTTCACGTCTCTTCTGCCATTCTTCGCTGAGTAAAGAAAGGTGACGTTCTTCCTTCCTTTTGAGCTATATTTTCGACTGTGTTAAACCTACAACCTCAGGTACCAACTTAATTTTACATACCTCAGTCCGGAACATTTTCTGTTGATGTTCTTTCCAAGTTTCCAGCTCGTCCACAATTTTGTAAGCCAAACCATCATTCAAAACGGGATACTTGGTGCAGCGTTCTTCTTTAGTACCTTGCCCAAAATCTCCGGCAGGATTTCTGTGAGAATCTATTTCTTGATTAACAACACGTTCAGTCGTTCCAATACCGGTGGATAGTACGGAACTATTTTGAAGTTTTTGTTGTCTTAGATCGGCCATGGAACATGTATTTTTTAAACCCACGTATTGAAGACTTAGATGTATGTCCACATAGGGAGGGTTTTCGTCATTCTGATTAAAATTTTCTAATTTCAGATAGCAACGATGGTCTAAGGTCGCACAGGAATTCGTAAACAATTTCAGAAACTCCTGAATATCACTGGTTGGTACCAGAGGTCGTAGATCGATTTCGGATCTACCTAAAGTACCTTGATCATATTGCATTGTCATTAACAAATAGGGCTTTTCTTGTAAATAATTCTTTAAAGTAGCTAACGAGCTTCTGATTCTTACAACAACCTTCTCATTTAGCACCCACGTTTTTTCAATGTTATTCTTAACTGGTTTAAGCTTTACGTCGTTCTCTAAAACCTTATACCAGAAACAGATTTGGTCCTTTAATTCACTAGGCACTTGTTCCAGAAAGTCGAAATTAGATGCAGTTCCTGCAGTAATATTAAGCAGGAACAAATCACGACAGGTAGTCAATGGTCCTAGTTGTATTAAACGTTCATCATGTATAAGATGTGGTGTCATATAAGAATTTGCATCAGGACCTTGCAATTCTGAATCATTTTTAAGCTAGATATAAATACAATCTGAGTAGACATGATTTCGTAAATACTTGTTCTTGAAAATCTCAAACTTTTTTACCTCCAAAGATGGACCAGCTACATGCTCCTCAACAGTTAATGCAAGTAGCAGTTGAGGTGCATAAGGCTTCAGTTCACTATGTACACCAGCTAATTTGTGCCAGCTTGTCTTTGCAATAGAATTGCCATGTTTTAAAAGAACTTGTGCCGATCGCAATCCTAGCAGAATATAGCCAATCCTGTCTTTTGTTGCATTTTCCTTGAGAAGAAAACATTCAACTTTTAAAGGTGTCTGTCCGGAGCGCATTCTAGAATTGAGGAATACAAGTACAAAACAACACAGGTACTCCGCCAAAAATATTTCTTGATAAACAAAAGATCTGTAACAACGTTAATACATACTTTCTCAGAGTATACTTGTCAATCTCCCAGACCAAGTCTGTGCCATATTGAGGTTTTGGATTTGATTCAATACAATCTGTTTCTAAGCTATGACCATCGAGTGTAGCAGCGACAAATGTTGAATTGGTAACAAGTTCAAATCCTTTGCCTTCATTAAATGAAAATAGGTTAGATCCCTGAAGATAAAGCAGGAAACATAAATTACTTGTCTTACCTTCTCGAACACTTAATACAATTTGAACGTTGGATCCCGTGAGATCCTCCATTCGTTTAGCATCAAAAGAAAATGCATCAAAAAGAAAGAATGAAAACAGATGCTTAGAAAATGTCGCGCAATCATTCGCGGTTTATATACGGTACCATGGCAACCAGGAGGTGTCAATTCTCGTAAAAATCGGTAGTGATTGCAGCGCCTCTAGTTTAAAAGCTTATAATAGAACTAGAAATCCAATATCGTGGACAGAGTCAGCAACAGTGGAAAATAATATTAAAAGAAAAAAGTTCTCAGTGGAACTTAAATATAAGATTCTCTTGTCATTAGACGGACTTTATACCCAAGTGCTACTCATTCCTACTTATTTTTAAATGAGGAAACTTATATTTGCGTTCTGACCCACGTTTAGTGTTTAGGGTTTCAGGCTTAGGGCTTAATTCGGTTTACTTATTACTAATTTGATTAAATGCTAAATTATTCATATAGTTTTCTGTCGCAAGTATCTTTTGAATAAAGATAGAGACACTCATGTCGGCGTCAGATAATCAGATGAGTCAACACGCCGTTGGTGCGCTCAATTATTTCCTTACAGATGAACTATTCCAGTGTCCGACGATTTCCTATACCAGTTGACACCCCCTGATGGCAACGAACAAAGGTAACGAAGATGTAACCAGACAGAGAAGGAAGTAAACTAGGGGGTCGACTGCGTATTTTCACTGTGGCGAAAATACGAAAAGTGAATATTTTTAGCTAATCGCGTATTAGGGTTAAAAGAAGAGAAGTAGAACGATTAGTTAACAGTAATTTGCTTTTCGTATTTTCGGCATAGCGATAATACTCAACCGACCCCTTTGTTTCAGGTAGTAAGAATATTCCAATTTATTATCCTTAAACTGTGCAATTAGTAACATACGGCTTATTTCAAAATTGAAATTGTCATATAATTCCAAAAAGTGTAGTTAACAAATTCGTAAAATTACAAAAATAACGCTTTTGCGTATAATGTTGTATAACATATTGTCTAATCATCTGTTTTATAGTATAATATAATATACATATATCTGATATACACACATATATATTGTAACGTTTTTCTTTAGTGCAATTTCGTACGCTCCTTATGAGTGTACGAAATGGGAGGTAGGTAAGTGCT
>JARQTH010000445.1:592142-628048 GCA_030142595.1 Trachelus iudaicus | reverse complement strand
CATTATTTATTCAATTGATTTGCTAGATTGATTAGCGAGAAGCGCTAATCATCTAGCGGATTTTATTATTATTCTTTTCCCGCGGATCTACTTTAGGGGAACTGTTGTCCCTCTAGTGGCTGTTATTGCCACTATCCGCGCGTCTTTGCCGTCCCATTGTAACGGGTACGCTCTCCGTACAGGAGTACTGAGAGGTTGATCGTTTTGTCACGTTACAATATATATAATAATTTATCAGTTAACAGACTGAATTCTTATATTTTAAGAAGAACCCAGATAAAATGTACTCAATTTAAACTCAAACTGCACTAAACTAGTGATTCCTTAATACTTTTTATTTGAACTTGCCGCTCAATCCTAGTGAGATAATTTATCACTAGGCCGCGACATAACGTATTATATATTGAAGTAGAAGCTTATTATCATGAGTTCGTTAATATTACCTATAATTTTTGCATTTTTCAAAAAGGACAAGGCTATTTTGTACTCAATCTAAATTGATAATGTAAAAATGCATGTGAAAGAATAGTATGAAAGTACACTGCATCAATAGTAAGAAATAATTCCTTGTCGCAGCTAGTACTTCATAAAATACATTGGCAAGGCATAGCAAATTCAGATATGTATCAAATAATAGTCTTATACAGAATGAAAAATTTCATAAGTAAAGATAAAAGACAGGGTCGAAAATCGCGTAAGAGTACATTTTCTGTTGACACATTACATTTTACTTAATTTTTAAGAATGTATCGTGTACAGTAATACTTCTTATTTCTAATCCCTTAGTAAGAAAAACTTTTTCAAGAAACTAAGATCAGAATACAGAGTGTCTGATTGTGTAAATATTTATAAAAATATGAAATCTAAACCACCAAACTACAATGATTAGCTAGAAACATTTCATCCATGTCAAACCTGATTCCCGGTGAATCAGTTATCGACATTCCTTTGTGAGTTTTCACATGGTGACGTTCATCCTGACGTATTTTATGCTTAATAGAGATAAGATTTGCTGGTTACCTATTTATACCTACATTGTGAACCAATCCTTTTTATTTCAGTTTACAGTCGTTCCCAAATTCGCAAACTCGATAGTTCAAAAATAAATTGATTAAGTACTTTCGGCAAGTCGATTTGTTTCACGTGATCATGATATCCTATCTACTGTAGGATATCTACAAAGAAATCTTTAGATATGCCATTGCCGTATAATATAATATTATTATATCCGATAAGCCATGGTGGTGTACCTTATCCAGTGAAGTACACAAATGCCATAGCACTGTTCATGGGATTTCTAGGTGAAAAATAACTAGAAAAAAGCACGCAGGAATCGTCTCGTCTCGGTGGCTGTCATGGCTGACTCATTGTGAGAGGTTTCGAGTGTTGGTGATACGATAACAAACGGTGTGCCACGAGAGATTCGTTAGTTCTATAAATTGAATTACGCTTCGTTGCGAGGGTGTTGTTCTTGGTCTTCTCCTAATTGAAATCAGAGTGAATCGTGCTTGACGAAATTATTTCTGTTGTAAACCGATGCGCAGTTTTTGGCAGCGAAAAGGTGAGGCGATACGGAGACAGTGTGCTTAGCGTGGCCCGTGCCCTCCTTTTTCTAGAGAAAATGAACGGCTTGAGTCTGAGCGAGCTTTGCTGCCTATTTTGCTGTCCACCATGTCCGTCACGGATTGCCGCCAAGCTGGCCTTCTTACCACCAGAACCGACCTACACCTTCGTCGAGGACGAAGGCTCCAAGTTCAGCATATCTTTGTCAGAGCGTGCCGAATGGCAATATACTGAAAGAGAAAAAGAGTCTGTTGAGGGATTTTATGCCAGGACTTCACGAGGAAATAGGATTGCTTGCCTATTTGTACGGTGCTCAGCAACGGCACGCTTCACTATATTATTCTCACATGGCAATGCTGTTGACCTGGGACAGATGTCTAGCTTCTATTTGGGTCTTGGATCAAGGATTAACTGCAATATATTCAGCTATGACTATTCGGGATATGGTGTTTCTGGTGGAAAACCTTCTGAGAAGAACCTGTATGCTGATATCGATGCTGCTTGGCATGCACTGCGCACTCGATATGGAATCAGCCCTGAGAATATTATATTGTATGGACAAAGTATTGGGACAGTCCCTACTGTGGACTTAGCTGCTAGATACGAAGTTGGTGCTGTTGTTCTTCACTCCCCACTTATGTCTGGTATGCGGGTTGCCTTTCCAAATACTAAAAGAACATGGTTCTTTGATGCCTTCCCTAGGTACGTTGTTTTTGTAAGATCGCAAAGGCATTGCTAGGTTGAAGATGGTACTTGATTCTTTCTTTTTATTACAGTATAGATAAAGTGCCGAAAGTTACATCTCCAGTCCTGGTCATCCATGGTACAGAGGATGAAGTTATCAGCTTCAATCATGGCCTGGCAATTCATGAGAGGTGTCCTAGAGCTGTGGAACCTCTGTGGGTTGAGGTATGTCATTGATTCATTACAAAGCTCAAGACACTGCATAATAAATCAATAACATTATATTAAAGCATTTTAAATAACCTTATGTATTTAGTGATGTTTCCATCACACTGAAATATAAATTGTCAACTAATGATAATACCAAAGAATGTTAAATTGTTTGTCCTAATCTCTGTAGACACACTTCTTTGCATTGCTTTCATTAGTTTCACCAGATTCTTTCGAAACACTCTTCATATCCTAATCTAGATTTTTTATGATTCAGGGTGCTGGGCACAATGATGTGGAGCTTTATAACCAATATCTGGAGCGACTGAAACAATTCGTCAATGTAGAACTAGTAAACTGACGGCGACTTAGCCTCTCCCAGAGTCAGGGAGGGCCAGGTGGTGGTGGACACACTCACGTCAGCAGTCAAGGACACTCCGTATCGAATAACTCGAACACCATAAGCTCAATCTCAACAAGTTCGCCAACGGAGAAGCTCCTATAGCAATCGCCTTCCGCAGGGGAGGTTGCCCCAATCCTTCCCTGTGATGGAGAGCCATCCCCACTCTCCAATGATGAGGCAAACCTCCCACTCGATGAACTGGATACGAGTATCTTAGAGAACTCTGAATGTGGACGTAAGTCTTCGGCGTGTAGCAAGAAAAGTGAAGCTGCAATCTATGTTAATGTGAAAGCGGATGAAAAAAAGGTAGTGGGAAATAGCGTCAGCAGGAAGGTGGAATCTAAATATTCTGGAAAGTCTGCCGTGTCTCAGAATATCACTAGGGTAAAGAACACTGACGAAATATCATCAATTAACACTATTGATTCAAAAAGGAAGTGTATGTGGAACAGTGGCAAAAGAGTGTGTCAGACATCTGAAAAATTGAAGGTTCATGAGAGAAGCAGTTCTATGGAAAAGACATGCACAATAAAGAAGAGTCCGTGTAGTCCGTTGAAGAGCTTAGGTTGGTCTCGCGATATTTGTCGAGGTAGTGGGGATGTTCGGCAACCTGGAGAATGCAAAGAAAATATCGAATCTTGTGATAGTCTTGAGTCGAAGATGAGTTCTCAAAAATTTGTGTTAGATTCTCCAGGAATTTTCCATAAAAATTTAGTGAAAATTCAGGTGGAGAATTGCTTTCAAGTTACAGAGAAGACTAATCCTTCTTCGTCTGGTGGTACCTCTAGAAAGAACAGTAATTGCGAAGAATTTCAGCCCAAGGCCAATGCTCTAGTATCCATGGTGAACTACAATTCAATCGAAACGGCAGCCGAAGTCGAACGTGACAAGAGCAGTAAGAGGTATCCCGGCAAAACAACGACCATCGTCCAGACAACTTCTAAAGGTAAAAAATCCACAGACAGTTCAACATCCACTAAGTTTCTGGACTCTGCCAAAAAGTATTTGTGGAGCAGTGCCAAGAGTTCCAAGAGTCAATCATCATCAAACAAAGATATTGATAGATCCAGGCTCCAGGAACATAGCACTGCTACGGAGAAAGTATTGAAAGTTAAGAAATCAGGATGTAGTCCACTGAAGAAGTTGAGTCGATCGTCTCTTACCATTGAACCTGATAAAATTACTATTAATCTGTCCAAGTATTCCCCCTGTGCAAGCAGGCTAGCAGCAAGTTCCAAGATCCTCTCGAGCAGCTCCACCACAAGTCCAGAAAGTCCTCTTCGAGTGGTGAGTTCAAGGAGTCCCTCTCGTGTAGAGAACCAAGTATTAGAACTCGACGATAAACCCGTGGAGATGACTCTCAGAGCGAGTCTGTCTCTGAATATTCAGCACTGCCCAAAGTCGACAGCAGCGCCACGCAGCAAAAGCGTCGGTGACAGCTGTATAACTTCACCAACTAGTGAAGAAACGACAATGAGTTATTCGCCAACAGGCACTGAAATCTTATCCCTGGAGGAGGTTGTTGCTCAGCCGCGACGTCCACCAAAGCGTAGCGATTCCGCGCGTGGTCGAACTCCAAAAAGGAGCCGTAGTATCCCGACCAGGATGGAGAAACCGCCGCGAAGATCTAGTGATAATTCTCAAGGCGAATTGTCCCACGAAAATCTCACGGATTATTTTTTAAATGGTTTACGAAGCACTACCGAGGATTTCTCCAGCGATGTAGTGCCAGTGAGACTATACATACCACATTTTTAAGATTTATTAGAATATTTTTACGAGTTAAGGAAAATAACGTATATCTTGAAAGAGTTTAAAAAGTGGTGGGAAAGTGCGACTAACTAGAAGAAGAAAGTCGAAGAAAATGTGTGTACGCGTGCATCTTTAAAAAAAGTAATGCAAAAGAACTATCGCTAAGATGGAGTATTTAATGGTTAAGAAAGAAGTAACAAAAGAAAAATGAAAAGATAGAAATTAGAAAATTTTGCAAGCAAACAAGAAAATATACGGAGAACCGATCGCCTTGTTGTTGCGCATTTTTGCGAAAGTGCCAAAGAGTCTAACAAAAAAGTGTTTAAATGGAATGTCCGGTAACCGATATTCTGTACATGTCGATAAATAGCGCTCGGTTCTACCCTAAAGAAGCTTTCACAAACGTTTTTCCATGCTTTTCGTAAGATGCGAAGTAATTTTTGTTTTCAATGAGAGACAATTTTATAACTTCCTTATCTACAGGAAGATAATTCTGTTTTCAATATAAACGCTCTTCTATTATTCGGAATCCATTTTATACTAGCCACGAGTTCTAAACGCTCGTTCGGCAATGCTGTCTATTAAGAGAGATTATTCTTTTCTGTATTTTAGAGATTAAAGTAGATTGTGAAATTTTGTTCCAGAAAGCCCCCCCCCCCCCCCCCCCTCCAACCGATGACTTTCAAGCATCGATAACGTTCCGTTTCGACAGGCGCTTGTATTTCTTCATCTGTTTTTTTTTTTAATTATAACGTGAAAAACAATGAATCTCTAATTTACGTTTAGCCGCGGCACTAGAATGAGTTTTTCTCATCCACGATACGTTATTGCATCTGAAATTCTATTCTTTAAAACCATTACCACAAAAGATGATGAATTTCTTTTTTATTTTTCTTTGTAATTTTTTTTCCACTGTTGGGTAAAAGGCCAAAAGTAAAACCATATGGCAATGTAAGCAGTTAGGCATTAAGAGAAAAGGTTTGGTAATAGAAGTAAGAAGATATAATAATAAGAAAACCGCCAATTACTGTGACGGTGAGATTGTAAAGATTCTTCCTAATAGCGCAGGATGTATTATCAAGTATCTTCGTAGAGTATAGGTTATGTAAGGACTCGATATCGTAGAACGATGTTTTCCAATATCGAAGCCGATAAGAGTCTTCTTAGGATAAATTTGTATTCCAATAGACTTTCAGTGCTGTTTATATTTGTTCCGTATCTACCAGAAAGAGATCTATGTAAGTCCATTGTACAATGAGAAGAGTGGAAACAGGAAACAGAGAAATATTAAATGAGTACCAAGCAGTTAGAAACAATTTATATTGTTGTATCTTTATAACATTTAAGATATACTGGTTGATTGGAAAAAGAATATTTTATTTGCTCATTTTCTTCATTGTACAATGGATTCTACTTTGTAATCCTTAGATGCCTGTTGATTGGCATCAGGTGAAACGAATGTTTGTTATTTCAGGGTTGAATTCTGCAATGATAGTTCAATTCAATGAAGAGTATTCATTCTGCAGCAGGCTTTGGAAGACTTGAGAAGACTTTTATCATTGAATGTCGACATCCTTATCAACATTATTGCAATGACTGAAGGGGATTACAAAAACAAGTGAATCTTTCAAGGTAGATAAGATTAGTATACACATCTGTCCCTCCCTAGTAGTTGGACTATAGGTATTAAGAAATCTTGTTAATTTGATAGAAATCAGAGATAAAGAAATATTGGAAAAATAATTTTAACAGTGAACGAAGCAAAAGATAACTCAGTAGTTGGAATCACATGGCGAAATTTGACTCGTGTCTTATTGATGGCAAATAAAAAAAAAGAAAAGGAGGGGTTAGGAGTATTTCTAAATAATATAAGTATATACATAACGAGAGAGGAGTAAGAGATTGAATAAGGAGATATAAAGTATAAATAAGAGGGAGGAGGAGGGGGGAGAAGATAAAAATTTAAAAAGGTGTGAAGGATGATAAGCTGGATATATGAAAATAGCTAGGGACAATATTACTGCCAAAAAAGTAAACTCTTGATTATGAGAAATAAAAACGAGGATTAGTCAACTGATATGAAATTGTGTTTGAACGATGATGTTTTTGAAATTAGGATGAAGGAACGGGGAAGAACGGTTAATTAGAAAATGGGGAAACAAACAAAATGGTTGATGACCTCGAACATACGTTTCTTGTTAGTATTTTTATATCGCAAGAGTGTACATAATTCATAGCCGTGCACTGATGAAAACTTTCTTCATGCAGTTCAGCAGGTAATCTAAGTGAGATCAAGCAGCAAACAAATAAATAATATAAAGAGTAAATAGACCGCAGCCTCTCAGCCAATGGAAGCGACCGACCCGACAATCGGGTTTTCAATCCGAGAGAAAGCAATATCGTTGCGATTGGTCATGTTTGGCACGAAATCGTAAAATCAGAATGGGCAGATGAAATTTGCGAAAATATTGAAAATCTTTGTTTCGGTAAATATATGAAATCTAATCGTTCCATCGGCTGCTCGATTTGCGCTGCGATCTGACACGACACGACCGTATAAGAGGAAATAGAAATATCATTTGGTATTCGAATTTTTAAGCGATCGATTTTGTTGATCTAAAGAAATGGACTTGAATTAGCATGCGAATTTTTTATTGTCGTATCGTTATTTTTTTATTCGTATGCTACCAATTTATGTGCAATAATCATTCGTCGTTCCATTTATCGAATTGTGCTGCTATTTTTAAATGGCTTCAACCGATTTCACAGTAAAATCTGTACGGTCCATGGTTTTCTAAAGGAGTAACATGAAGTAGGAAGTTTTACTTTCAATTTTGAATGTCGTGTTGAATTTAGTGGATAATTTAGGTTACACGCGAGACGATGCTCGCACGTATATTCCTGTAGCGATTTTCCGTAAAGTTAATTAAAAAAATGGAAAAAAAATGAAAAAAGCGAAGTAATATTTAGAAAATTGATATATCTAGCCAGAGAACGAACGTGAAAATTGTGCGTATTGAATTTCTGGGAGAATGAGAGCTGCGAGAAAGAATGGACGTCTTAGAGAATTTTCGTAATGGCGCGTATGGGTTTAATCGCTCGACGATAGCGCCATCTAGTGTTTTATACTTCCATCGCACTTCCGGCGCGTGATCTTAACTTTATTAATCGTGTCGTGCGTTTATTATTACCTATAATTATCATGTAAATTACATGTCTAAGCACATTACAAAATGGCTATTATATATTGAGCTTGTTTAATTCCATCTTACTTTTTATTATTTCGCTCTTTAATTATCCGTCCAAGATTATTTATTGACATTATAAATTACTGGTACTTACCGCTCGTCCAGAGCGGCCATGTTGAATTATGACGTCATAAGTGAGGTAACGTATTTTCCAACCTCTATAGAAACTATCAATATTCCGAGACTGGATGAATTTGCTTCCTCATGTGTGTTGGCTGTGATCTACATTCCGTTTAGCCATTCTGACTGTATACATATGTAACCTTCAAAATGCAACAAAAAAGAAGGTGATATGTCCCTATCTTAACTCTGTCATGCGCGTTAAGGAAGTTGAAGCGCTTTACACTAGTCAAATCAATGCTAAATATTTTTATCATTTTTACAAAGTTTTATGAATTAATTGATTGCAGTGAAGGGTGATTTGTTTTATAACAAGTGCCCATAATCCATAGAAATATTCATAGTGATGAATTTACAATAATATTACCTGATTAATATCGATTTCCAAACAGGTACATTTTTTCAAATCTTTTCTAAGAATAATCCGTAATTTTTTACCGATTTTAATGAGGTATGGCTCATTCCGTTTTTAAATAGTCCCTTACAAATTCACAGCCTAGATAGTTGATAATATTAATCGTTTAATAATTGTAGCCATTTGTTTATGAAGAAACTTGTTCACTGGGTAAAAATTAGGCTGTCATTTTTAAACGGTTAGCACTATTCAATATTTAGATGGTCGATATGTAGAGCGTCTTTCGAGAAACATACGGATTATTCTTGGAAAAAACTCAACGAAAACATACCGTCTCGGATATTATCGTTAATTAGTTAATGTTCTTGCAAATCAGCTAGCATTAATGTTTCTCTAGATTAAGGACACGTGTAGTGATGCATATGACACTCAACCAATGTTACATAATTCATCAAATTTACAAAAACGATTACTAAAATTTAGCACTGATTTGACCGGCGTCAAGCGCTCCAACCTCTTTAATATACGAGTCTATTACACGATTACCACATTTTTAACACAATAATGGACCGCAGACGTCGACAGAAGGACGGAAAACACATTTCGTTACAGATTTACGATTGAAATATGTAAGACACCTGGAAAAGGTGACAAGTTCACCGTTTCGAGTTATTCTTTTATTATTAAGTACCGTGTAGAATTGTTCTACGTACAGTTATTCCGTGTAGAACTTGTCCGCATATATTTTATTCATACTCATTTCTAACTTCCGATCTGGATTCGGAGGAGCCTTTATATCCCATATTTAATCTACTTGCGGTTAAAGATGTAATTACGCTGTTGAAAGTGAATCATGAAAAAAAAATTCAATTGCATATCAAACTGTATCTGCAGTCGGCATTGTCGGTCACTACAGTTACCTATGGAATTAACATGTAACTTCTAGTGCGACTAGCAGATGGCCTCACTCATAATCAGTAATGCTTCACTCTCTGACAAGTGTCGAAAGCACATTACAAGAGTGCCTGGTTAATATATTTCCCCGGTCAAACAAATTTGGTATTCCAATTACTGTTAATTAATTATTCGACAAGTAATTGTTCAAAATGAACTATCTACGAAATTCAGCTATCTGTTGATTACAATTATGAAAATGAAAACCTTGTGGAAATGTATTTGCATTTTCACAGCATCGCAACCACAATATCCATAAAACACGTTCTGTCACTTAAATAATATAAACGCGTTTACGACAAATCAAGTGCAGGGTTAACCTTAAATATGTTAGATTCTCAAGTCGAAGGTTAACCTGTCCCTATCCGTTTTACAAGAAACGTATGGCTGTAGTGAGGCGCGGCTTTAGCTCAGGCTCACCTGCATCGAAACCCGAAGCGTACAATAAAAATGAGAACAGGTTACGCGCCACTACCCTGCCTGCTGGCTTTACAGTTGATTGATATAATTCCACGCAGAGCAAGACGACCTATTTCATCCTCACCAGCCACTACATAACTATAGAACCAGGATCAAATTAGAACTTACTAAAAGGTAAAAATGAGTTTTTGATTTTGCCCAATGCCAATAATTATAAAAATTCAATATGAAAATCATATTGAGAAAATTTTCAAACATAAATAATGTCTTAGACTACCTCATGTTCTATTTTTTCCTTTACCAGTTGGACCAGGAAAACGAGTACCAGGTCAGTTACCCTACACAAGAATTTAGCTAGCATACCTACAGTAAGTAATGAGTGTTCCGGCGCCGCTCTGACGAGCGTCGTGAAGGTTCAGAGTGACAGATTTATCCAAGGATGGCTTATCTGCTCGCCTTTTGACTATTAAAAATTCACGACAAGGCCCAGGCAAGCGTTCGTCTCATATGCCACGCCCTTATAATAGAGCGTAGCGTCACGCAGTCTGCAAAGAGACGCTATACGACGCCATGAGCCTTGCTTGCGACCTACGTATGTATCTGCACACATATCGCCTCGTCCTACACAAAGTGCCATTCTCTTTGGCTCCTTTCGTAGGCCACTGCTGCCTTATTATACAACCACCGGCATCTCGCCTACAACTTCATCCATCTACCGATCCGAGAACTCAGCTTCTGACTGAAATTCAAAATCAACGATAAGTGAAAGTACCCACGTGCATCCACAATACGAATTTCGAAATTATTTTACAAACACGCAATAAACATTCAAGGATTAGCGTGCGACGGTGAGCATTGGGTAAACAAGTCTTCCAACCTATGTGACCCAAGGTGTATTCCTGATGCATGGAGAAACGCAGTTGCCGTTAACGCAGCCCAGCGTAATAACGCAATGCACACTCGAGCTGATGAAAGAGAATGTATAAGGCACATACGTGCATGCATGAACATTCTATAGAATTGATCTGTACATACAGTCAGATCTCTCGCTGCTGCGGATATCGAGAAAATTGCGTCCGTTTGGCGATACCGTGTCGGATGAGCGGGGTATAGGGCCTTTACTAAACTAAAGAGTGAGGGTTGTGGCGACGGGGGGAAACTGTATGCGTAAGCGGCAGGGGGGCGGGGTATTTCAGATAGGGTAAGTTTCAAGGTAGAATAGTTCAGATGGCGTTAGTTGGGTTAGAATGGAAGAAGAGCGTGACAGTCTTCGTAGTATCCCAAGTGGTTAAGGGTGAGTGGTCTGAGAGTGGGGAGGTTGTTTCTGGTGGATAGGCTGGGGCGGGGAATGGGTAGTAGGAGGTTAGTCTGGATCAGCAGTGCGAGGAGGCAGGAGAGGGGTAAAAAACTCTGGGGCTCTAGAGTGGGGCGAAGCAGAGGAACTAGTTTCATGTTGGCCAGTCGCGATCGTACGACCGCATGCGTAGCGTCGTTCCGTCCTCGATGTTGTTTATCTCTTGCGATCTTCTTTTGCTTTAACACGAGTATCAGATCGTGATAGATCTTGTTTTTCTTTCCATACTAAAGGATATAAGGATTGCACACTTGTCGAAAAACGTGATGTGTTCGCGAGTGTACTGTATTTGAAGATTGTTTTAAGAACGACTGGCCTCGGTCCGCTTCAACGCACAGAGCGTCGCGTGTGTGAAAAATCTCTCGATCCTGTGTGTTCCTTTTTTTCCTGCTAGTGACGTTCATTCCCGTGAGCACGTTATACCTGACCAATATTGCCTGTTTTGTAATTGATGGATTATTTTGAGAAAGTGTCTTTTTCTGTTTTATTGTCCGTGCGAGAAATACGTACTTTGGATTAGTACAAATTTTTATTTTACCTAGTTCATTGTGCATTCATCCCCATGCTGCTACATGTGCGCTACACTCCACACAATCTACGAGGCTTAAATCATACTAGGCCACGTTAATTAATAGTGCATTTAATTTTGGAATTGCTTGCTACATCAGGACGCATTCGACAGATCATCCAGTCGTATCGGTAAGTCGAAGAAATAATTGATTGTATCAATTGTAATATGTTAAGTCATCATTAGGAGTCAGGTTAATGGAATGTTCTTGGCGTGATTACGTGTCGCTTGACCTGAGATATATGTACGTACGTTAATTGTAGTTGGATTGAAAATCACCTGAGAATATTTTTATCGCGTGCTCCTACGTACTAGCGTTACTTTCCACGGTTCGTTAATGAGTTCTCGAAATTGTTTAGTCTCGTGGCAGAAAATTCATACAATTCTTGGCATGCAATCTTGCATCGTGGAATGATATTGCAACGCCTTCGTAATATTTAACTCCTTTCAATGTCCTACCGAATAATTTTTCGTTGCCTCTAACTCTCTCAATGCATCAATGCCTTCTGTGTTCCGTGCTGTTACTAAGATAGCTGGAATGCACAGTGACATCACGTATAGGGACGCCATACTTATTTCTTGAGAGAAAACTTTAACCACGCGTCCAGAGAACGTTGCGTCGTACAGATTAAACGCTATCCATGTATAAATAGGATATTTATCTGCATTCTTTCTTAGTTATACGATTACGTTATTATACAGGCGTATATATACGTCAAGCGTATGTATATATAGTAATAGCCTCTCTGCGGGGCTATGATTTTGATAGAAGCGACTGTTCCAAATTTGGGCCTAGGATGGCGCCACTGTTTTATAATCGTATGCCCTTACGGAAACTGTTGCTCGCGAAGATCAAGTCGCAGGATGCTGTATGAATTTTTTTATCTTTTTGTCCACTTTTAAAATAGACAGACAATCGCATTCCGACCGAGTCGCGGAAATGAGAGAAGACCAGGAGGATGAGAACACTCTTTTATCTTATTTACTCCTCCTCTTTTTGCTCTTCGCTCTCTCCTCAATCTTTTAACCTATAGTGTCATTCCTCTTGCTCTTCTACAGAGCAAACTATCTCTCGCTGTAGTTTCCTATCAGCGCTCTCTTATTTACTTGTGTTCCCTCTGGCAGTCATTATCATTGCTGGCTGATATTGCTGAAAATTATGACAAGCTGGTGTCACTAGTTTTATTTTTAGTGAATTTAAAGGAACGTTGTTTTCACTAATGTACAAATGAAGTCAATCAATACGGTCCCTGTTATTTAAATATAAAAAATATATGCTCGATAACCGTTCGCCCTTAGCGTTGCTGTAGTTTCTTATCTAAATTTATTTTGTATTTTTCTTAACGTCATGTTTCGAGGAACTACGCACGTTTCACTTTAACTTTCACTTGTAATTTTTAATCATCACGAATCCATTTCTCCATAACCTCAGTAATATTTGCTTAAAATCTTTTCCGTAAGTCGCGAGAATAACGTAAGGTGGCGCCCTCACGGAGCTTTGACATTCGACGAGTCCCTTCGTGCCCTATTTTGGTCTTCGGAAATACTCGGGTTCGTTCGGCGTGACGCTCCTTTTACTCTTTGCCTAAGCAAGCTTCGCCGCGATACCTGCAGATGGTGGTATCGGATGGTGGGGCCCCATATATGTGAGGCCCAGACCATCATATGGGACCTATTACCTATACAATGAGAAACTACGTGCATTTCAGGTACAGTCGAACCAACAAATGCTTATTCCTTAAGTGACTGTACTCACTGTGCTGTATGCATACTCGGCTCGCCGCGACGTTCCATGAGGTTCGGCAAGGAGAATGGAAACGTGTTTCTCGCTCTCCTTTTCTATACCTTGACTTTTTTCTTTATCGTACCGGTCCCCCCTCTCAATTTCCTTGTCTTTTGTAGCTCGATTTTCTAACTCCCTCTCGGCCAAGTCTACCTTTCTATAAGATATAGTTTATTTAACGAAACCATGTACCGTTTCTGATATATTTCTTTATTTTCCTTCACATATACAATATTTTTTCTTTTTCGGGTTCTTAGACAATTCTCAAAAGTTTTTGTTTGAATTGAAGACTCTTTTTTCCCTTCTCCGCAGTTATGTACGCACTGGGATACTCTTATCTAGACGTTATATTTTTTACTTCGTATAACGTACCTATATGCGTATCGCTTTTCGAACCTGTATTATCTACTGTATGTGCGTGTACGGGATACGGGTGCCTTTAGTCTTACGATGGAATTTGCCCACGTAATTGTAAGAAAATGGCCGCGTTTCGTGAATGCAATAGGAAGTGTCGCGCGAATGCTGACGCGAAAGACAATATCGTGTTTCATTTTCTCATTAAGCAATCGTAGCATACAAAAATAGCATAATAGTTGTTAATGGGGTAAACTGCGTCAGATTTCGCCGTAATTGTATAATGACGTATAATCTGTATACTGTATACGAATACCGCCGAAGGGATGAACAGCCCCGTAAGATTCGAATTGGTATTATCTAATGATGTACTGTATAATAAAGAGTATTATAAGAGTCTCTGTTTTCTTTAATATACCAGTTACGAATGATTAACATGAAACGAGCCAAGGATATTGTTTAAAAATCGTTATTTCCATTTTTCCGTGATTTTTGGTAGCAATTCTTCTTTCGTCGTTTTTCTTAATGTAAACAATAGTTTTTTTTCTAGTCAGAAATAGAACTGTCATGAAACTTCAGGTAGCTCATATATCTTTATGTATACTTTGAGTCTGATGTGAGTTGTAAGGACTCGGGTTGCTTCTCGTCTCCGTCTTTTCAGTTCGTTGCGTCTTATAACGGTCCTATGTTATTTGTGAGACTGTACAAGAGCCGAACGGTTAGCCTTGAAGTCGCCTAGAAGCAAACCGGCCAATGCTTTCCTCGTAGTACGCTGTAGACTGTAACGGGTGGCTGACTGGCTAGTCAGCTAGTTCAGTCAGCCTGGCCCTCGAGTCAGCCAAGTCAGCTAAGTCAGCTAGCTAAGGTAACGTAGGTAGAGGAAGCTGTGCTGGCTAACAGGATAGCTTGAGCTCTACGTATCTATAGTCGATTCACGAGTTGAATATATATATTTTTTTTTCGTTTATTTGACAGTTGGCAGACATTGCAATCCTTAGCAAGTGACAGGTGGTTTTTCTACGGAATAAGATATATATGTATGTTAAATATAAAAATTAAATTTCAATTCAAATACATACTCATGTGTAATTGTAAAAATTATATCAAGAGCTCACGTGTGAATTGCTGGAGACTATTGGTTTTGAACTGTCCAAAAATTGATTGCAATCGTGAACAGACTATAGGTGCTTAAAGACTAGTTGGAAGACTATCGTTGGCTATATAGGTGATTAGCCAGGTTAAAGTCTATTTGGTTACCCTGCAGCTAACTAAACTGTCTACCTACCCTACCTACTAGACCTAACTTCCTTGGATAAAGTTGTTTCCTCTTGGTCGTTGAGCATACAGGCCATAGCTGAACCGAATTTGATCTTGGTATACAAATGTTGGTGTTTGATATGATAAAAAATTGATTAAAATCGTGAACAGACTATAGTTTATTGGAGACCGTGGTTGCCTATTTGACTGATCAACTAGCTTAAAGTCTACGCGGTTACTCTGCAGCTAACTAAACTTTATAGCTATTCTGCCTACTAAACTCAAGTTCCTTGAGTAAAGTTGTCCTCTTGGTCATTAGGCATATAGTTCGTGGGTTCACAGAATTTCATCTTAGTGTACGTATGTTAGCGTTTCCAAGGAATAAGCGAAATTTTTATTTGGTTTGGGATTGTTACCATCGTTAGTGAATTGTCGTAGCAGCGCTGTGGGCTGGAGGGAAAGTACCATTATGACAGGATGGAATTGAACGTGGAACCGACGTTGGTACAACAATCGTTATAGGTTATGTCGGCTGATATTCGGATCTTGTACAGCAAGGTTTCGTCGGTCGTTAACGTAGACCAGCAGCCGGAAATTGCTTCTCGATTTCTCGCTCGCTACTAACTAGAAGGGTATCGAGTGTTGAAATTAGCCGAGTTTCCCTGACCCTTTCACCTCTTGTTTCCAACAATTTCGTTACCTGTCTTTTCAACTGGTGCTGCTGGATAATACGACCGAAGGTATGTGATGTTCCGATCGAGCCAGGTGATATATATTTCGATCACGAGTTTTATGCTTTTTTTTTGACAGTTTGTAAGCCCTTTAGCCAATCACACGTGGTTTTTCATAAAAAATAGAAATAGAAATAGAAATAGAAATAGTAAAATAGAATGCACTTATCGCGCAACCATGCGTACTCGGTGACAAACGTTTTATGCAGTGACACATGTGACTTGCTGGAGACTTGATTGTTTTCCATCTGTCAAAAAAAAGCACATGTAACTTGTGGACCGATCATGATAATTTAACAAATTAAAAAAAATATTCATATTAAATAATACTGGCTCTAGGATGATTATCTCTTGTTTGACCTTTGAAATTAATGGCTGCTCTGTCGTCGGCGTTGATGACTGCAGGGTTGTTATATTTTTAGTCTGTTTATTCTAATCGTTAATACCGAATTGCTTGTGACGTGTGAGAATCGAGAAGGGCGACGCTCCATCAGACGTGTATAAATGATTATTGTAGATATACGATGTGAAGTTTAAAAATACGATATTAAAATGTCGAGGAGAAAAGTGCCACCGTGACAATTTATTTAGGTATTCCAGGTCGAGATAGGTAATAATAGAAACTGAAAGATTTGTTTTGCGTTTTAATTGAGACACAACTGAAGGAACTATCGATCCGTAGAGACTTACCTTGCGGTTTTTCGCATTTACCGAAATTTCGAAACTGGCACGGATAATACGGCAAATTGCAATTTTTGCTTGGTGAGAAATTCCAAGATGGTGGTAAAGTGAAATTTTCATTTGAAAAGTATTAAACTTATTTTTTATTACGCATAGCGACATAACCAATAGATCGCGAATGATATATCTTATGGGTTTCGTTGGATTATAAATATTTCATTTACACATTAACGATTTACGAGATCTTCGAGGTTTCACTATGTCACGTGCCTGATCTGTGGCGAAATTGTAAGTCGTAAACAAGATCCTAGACTGCTAAACTTTAATCTTGACCTATTCTATTTTTAACCTCTTCTATGTTTTTCCGACCTTACAGTTCCCCAAAGAGACACTGGACTTGGTTGGCGCTGCTGGCTGTCTGGTCTCGGTTCAATGACATTTCGTTCGGTCTTAACGACGTCGAGACGTCCTCGATCAAATCCCATTTTCAAACTACCCATATACTTTGGATCGAATCGTTATAATAAGATAAAAGGGCAATCGTGATTCTCTCTTTTAGTCCTTGAAGCAAGTCTGAACCACATGACAGGTAGTACCGACGATACTCAATAATACATAATTAATATCGAACAGCTTTCGATGACTGTACATAGATGGAGCATGCGTGACCCTGTATGACCGTAGACAGCAGCGATGCGTGTCCGAAAATAAAATCAAGTTCAAAATGAGGGAATCCATCGACTAGGAGCCTCTCTATCGAAAAAAACAGCAGAAAAAAATACATAGGTGGAACCGGTCCAGGATCCGGAGGAGCCGTCACAAATATATTCCGGTGCGACTTGACGGGTTAGTCACGAGGTAAAGAAATGGATTTAAAAAATGGTTGATCTGTTCAGTCTCGTCATGAAATTCGTAAATTGTTTTTCCACGTGTCTTCGCAATAAAAAATCCATTGTTAATCATGGGATAAGGAAGTCGGACAAAGAGAGCGATAGAACAGACGGACCTCGATCAATGATATGGTCTCTAGAGTGCACGTGGATACCCGTGAGACGTTTCGATAGGGAACAGAAAATAAAGAAGGTCCTCTACGTGGGATCATCGCGAGAGGTAAAGGCCGATACACAACCTGTGTGAAGTTGGCCCAGCACTTTTCGAATTTTTTTATTTTTGAAAATTGTGCTGAGTTGTGCCATCTTTGTGCTAAGTTGTGCCGTTAGTCCAAAGTCGATAACTCTAACGATTATTGAAAAAATTGAATAATTGTTGTGGTAGTCCTTCGTTTGTGCTGCTACATAAAAGCCGTGAAAACCAGAATTTCGAAAAACTAAAAGTTTTGCTGTATTGTGCTACGCGAGCACAAGTTTCCTTTATGACAAAATCTTCTCAGAGCAACCCTTCACTGCGCTACCTGAGCACAACACCTTTTCTTCGTGACAAAACCTTCTCAGAGCAATATTTGTCAGTGTTCCATACATGGTGTCTGTATCCGTTGGTTCAAAAGTAAAGGAAGGCTAAATTTTGAAAAACCAAGAGTTGTGCTATGTTGTGCTACGCGAGCTTCATTTGAAGAAAGGCCAAAATTGGCAATAACCACTCAAAAATAGAAAAAGTCAAATAAAATTGGTATTAATATTTAACCTCGTTCAAATTGATCAAAATAAAAAATTGAAATATATTACATTTACAGTTTATAAGCCTTTACGATACACTACGAAGGGCTGCCCTGAGAAGGTTTTGCTACAAGAGAAACTTGTTGTGCTCGCGTAGCACAACTTTTAGTTACTTTTAGTTTTTCGAAAATCTGGTTTTCATGATTTCGGAGCAGCGCAAAAATGCAATCCTCACGGAATACCGTGAAAGGTTAAATACGCGGCGCACGTTGTTGTTGACATGTGGTATCGTGGAACGTGAGGATTGTGCAATGGGATGGGGGTTAAAACGAGACATGTATAGCGAAGAACAGAGTATAGCGAAGTACAGAGGGAAGAGTGAGACGGGACTCTGGAGACAACGAAGGAGTGAGTGAGAAAGAGTGAGGAAGAAGGGGGAGGAGTTATGCGGGGGCGTGGGAGGGGGAGTCTTATGTGCCTGAAGTTGAGCTTGCAGATCACATCAGGAATTATTGGCATGGGATCAGCTTCGGATTATTTTTTCTTTGTACTTTGGATGCAACGTACTCTTTTGATATGTTTTGATTTTTTTTTTCCAAATCTTACTGGCTCCTCTTGCTGGCTAGGAAAACGCGTTGGATCCACACGTAGAAGACCGCTTTTCACTTAAAGTGGACTTGGCAAACGCGCTTGGGCTTAAGGTCCATTCATTATTTTTCAAAGGAGCTTTCGCTAGCAATACTGTGGCGTTCATCGACTTTCCTTTTTTCTTTTCTTTTTCTTTAATACATCCCTCGTCTCCGCTTCTAGGTACTCCAAGCGTTTTACTTTGGCGTTTTGCATTACTTTCTCATGTTTTTTTTTCTTGCGTGATACGAGGTTTCAAGGTTTTTCCTTCACTGAATAAGGATAATTTGCAACTGATAATAATCAGCCGCGAGTAAAATACAAATCTCTGTCAATCTTTTTTATTTTGGTCTTTGCTGGAAGAACTGACCAGCTGCTACCCCTTCCTTGACGTCTCTGACTGTTTCTGCGGGGTTAAGCCAGTCGTTGATGGGTTCATCGGTTTTTTCTGTTTTTTTTGTCGTCTTTTAACTACAACTTTCAACACAACGATAATCGTGCTAGGAATTTAGTTTGGCGTGACGCGTGGCAATGTCTTGCATTATTATGTTTATATTTATATTGTTATTATTGGGTTACTCATTTTTTTCTTCGATAATTTCATTATTGCCATTCGTTTGGGCATATTCTGATTTTTAAAAAAACACTAGAGACATAAAAAATTGGTGAAGTCGAACTGGAGATACGAACCATTGAACAATGTCTGCTGTGAATTCATACCAGCGTGCAAAACTAAGGGATTGAACGAGATTTTTAATCGACGGGCTAGCAATCCCACGTGGCTGCTCTGTATGCAATTTTTGTACGAAGCATGGACTAGTGCATAATTTTGAAATGAGGTATATTTTATTCATCTCAATTTAGCGTACGTTATTATATACATAATTTAAAGAAAAGCCACGTCTCATTCGTTAAGGATTGCATGGTTTGCCAACTGTAAAAAATATACATTGACCACGTGGGCCAACTATACAGGATTATTTACGACAGACCCATCAGCTGAGGTTGAATGCGAATGGACGATTCCGTTAATCGATTCGGTATGACCTCCTTATTAAAAAAATAAAAGAGTGGGAACCTCACGATGTTAATAACAATCTTGTTAAACTAATTTTCTATCACGCATTCGCGGCCAACTTCGGTTGGTGCGTTTATCGTTAGTACCTCTGTTTGCAGCCGAATATTACTTTGTACCAAAACAGTATTTATTATTCTATTTTAGCATATATTTACGTGACATTAAAGAAAGCCACGTGTCGTTTTCTAAGTATCGCATTGTTTATCAACCTTAAGAAAACAACGCATTGAATTTCTGGACCCACTATATATAGTAGTCTCTGTATTATCAACCGTGAAAATATCGCTTGCACGTTTAAGGTACGCATTGAGCATGCATCATTCATGTATATACTCCCCCCCACCCCCACCCCCACACATACACAATATGGCCAATATGGCCGTGCATTAGACATGCTCTTCAGGAACGCGGGGCTTGACGAAAAACAATAAGGAATACGTTCCTGGCACCGAGCGAGAGGAAGCGCCACGCCAATGTATTTATAGTGGATACGTCGTGTGTATAATAACTTAATATAAAACGTATTACGAGCACGTATAAGCGTAACCGTATCGTATGGTCGCGTAAACCGTCGTACCTGCTCCAGTGCGTGTGTCTATAGAGCGCAGGACAATTTTCACTGGCGACGAAGTATAAACGGATCATTGACTTCGCTCTCCCCTCTGACCTTACTCCGTTTCTTCTAGGTTGGCATTCTTGCATTCCCTGACCACAGCCCGACAGGCTCGAGGCGTACTCCGGAAGTCTAATCGGTCCATTTTACAATTGGCAAAGAATGTAATTCTTAGCGGACGATGTGTAGCTTTTCGTAAAATCACGAAAATATTTGGTAAAATAGAAAAATCAAATATATTTAGCCCTAACCATGCATATAGTCATCCGCGTGTTCAATAGGTTTTTTGACAGTTCGCAAACAATATAGTCCTTAGAAAATCGCACGTGGCTCTTTTCAAGGCGACGGAGATGCTGAAATTAAAAAACAAGTATTTAATGCAAGACATGCATGCAGATGCCTCGTACAAAAAATTGTATACAGAGCCACGTGGAGCTTATCGGAGAGGTCATTGTTTGCGATCTGTAAAAAAAAACTTTGCATCCGTAGACCGATCATACGTATCTTCACGTTTAGTTTAGATTGGACTGTCCTCGTTGTCTCTCGTGAAGTTTTGCAAAGATCAAGATTCGTGGATTTCAGTCGTGCACCCAGAGCAACGAAAGACAGGTGCGCGTAGGACGAAGTGTACGTGTTTCTTACGCTCTGAGGTCCTCCCCCTCTCCAGAACCAGTAGAGCGTATCCAAGTCCTCTCGTAGTCTGATTCCCTTCACTCCCCACGTACCTCCACGAGAGCCGCGGATGTTACAAGACTGGTTTCAAACCTGTATTGCTGTCTCGTATTTAAAGGTGGTCTTCCATACTGGTTAGGATTTCTCCTTGAGGACTCTCGACTTCGTCAATCGTCCCTTCCCTCTTTTCGGCTCATTCTGTCTCTGTCTCTGCCTCTGGGGATACTTGATTTTTCCTCCTGTTTCGTATAGCGTATAGTCAGCCCGTGAATGCAATGTGCTTTTTTTGACAGATCGAAAACACAGACGTCTTTGAGAAGCCCGACGTGGGCTCTGTATACAATTATTCTCTTGTTATCATGCGCGCGCATGATTTATCAGTGAAATATCTTTCATTGTTATTTTAGTATATATTTTCGTAATTTTATAGAAAGTCGCGTAACATTTGCTACAAGGGTACCATACCTACGTGCATATGACTTTGTACTGAAATATATTTTCTTTTTCTATTTTAACATATATTTTGATGACTTTAGGAAACGTTACTTGATAAGATTCTTCGGTAACTGCCAACCGAAATATCGTATACTCGCTAGACATCTGTACTAAGGACGTTGCTGCTGATCTTATTTTTTTGTATTGAGTGTAGCAGAGCGGCGGGGGAGGGGGAGGGGGGGGGGTGATGGCACTCACGGCTTGAAACTTTTCAGCGAAGTTTGTCATTATAGAGAGTGACGTCTTTTTCTATGGAAAAGAATGAGATTCGATTATAAAACTCGAGGGACGAGTACAAGCGTTCGCAATAAGGCCACCCCATGTACCTGGCCACGTGATATTGGTGGGCTCAGCAGTGCAGGAGAGAAGGGATGATAACGCTCCGAAAACTTGTAGTAACGAAAGAAAACAATGTTAAAAAATGTGCTCGCTTACGATATCACCCAGTGACCTCAATCTTTTCGGGCTGACTTGTTTAGCTGGTTTGGACGATTAATATCGTAAGGTCACACGGGCCCATTGCTCTATACTTCATTCTCAGGGATTGAATTAAAGGCAACTCGTCTCGTACTTTGGGGAAACTTTAACTTTTCATATTATATCTGAAATCGTCAGCTTCTGCTCTCGATCTAACTATCCTTCTGGGCTTTGCCAACTTATTCAATGTCTTTTTTATTATGATACCCCCCCCCCCCCTCCGCCGGGGACACATTCGATCCGATGGTAAAGCAACGTTTTAATTTACCGGCCCTTCTCTCCTCTTCACACTCTTGCAACTATTGGCCATCTGTCATTTTATGTCGGGTAGCGCGTTTTTCTTCGGGGGGAAAAAACCAAAAAACAAAGGACTCAGCTAACTGCAAACACGTCAAACTGATGAATTTCCAATATTTCTTGGTTTGCATCCACTCCCTGTGTCTCGTCACCTTTGTCCTTCATGCTCCTCTTTCTATCATTGCGCAAATCGAACTATAGGACGTTCCGTGTTGATAATAAGCTCTTCTCTCTCCCTTTGCTCCTTTTGTTATACTATTTTGTTTCAAGTGCCGCTTGGTGGGCTGTGTCGCTTTTTGTTACGTAAAATAAACATTGAGTTCCTGCTTGAAAAGTTTTAGGGAAGGAGTGCTCTTATCGTTATTACTATATCGTCTGAGATATACATCGTTTCCTGGTAAATAAGACGCAGAGCCTGGCTGTAAGAACAATAAATGAATTTTACGACGTGTACGGATACACATGTGTGACGTGTATAAAATGTATGAGTTTCTGTATATATGTACGGATTTTTCATGGTTACGTCATTCGAGAGCGATTTTGGCTTCTGTGTGGTGGCGCTGCCGGGGTAGGGTGTTAAGCGTTCGTACTAGTACATTTTATTCGAGCGAAACGATGTTCGACGTCGACGTTCGCCTTTTGTGAAAAGCTCTGTACCGATATAATACGTAATCTGAAGGCGAAATAAGGTAACGGCGCTCTGGTTGGTATAAGGTGACTTGCTATTGTGCTTAGTATTGTATCGGGAATAGATTTAAATAAAAAAATGTCTCTCATAACCTAAAATCGATACTTCTTATCTGTTTTCAAGATGATTTAAGCTTCATCGATAAATATAAGGAACCGTACGCGTCAGTGGGTATATGGGATGTTAAGGGTCGATTGTGAAATAAAATTGTGATTTGAAAATTCGTGATTTTAAATGCGGCGCGTGATTGGTTGGTTAGGATGCGGGAAGTGTCGCCATCTGTGATTCAACGCCGGCAATTGTAACCAGTCAGATTTCGTACGAAGTGACGTAAAGGGAACGAATAAAACTAACCTATATAGATTAAGGATTAGTGTTGTACCTTGCGTCAGAATGACAACGATTCATTTTTATTGAGTGGAAAGCGCGCGAGAGCTGCATTGTTTTAAATTCAATGCATACAAATTGAGAGTGGAATTGCAATTGCGATAGTAGCGACGCTGGCGGCGGTAACGGCGGTAGTAGCGACAGTCGCATCGCGAACGTCGGATCCTTATTAAGATAATTCGGGTTAATTTAAAATTCAGTCGAGGCACTGAATTTAAATGGTCGGCGGTCGCTGGACGGGTACTAGTTCTATATATCTCTACGGTGGTGCCCTCTGCCCCGACCGAAATGCATTATTCGTTTACGCCTCGAATAATAACGCCCGTGATTTCCATCTTGCCTTCTATTTCACGTCCCTTCCTTTTGCTAATTCACGCCTGGTGGAACGATTTATACAGCGTCCATTTTATATTACCTATCATTCTCCCCCCCCCTCTCTCTCTCTCTCTCTCTCTCGCTCTCTCTCTCTTTCCCCTCCTTTTTTATTTTGTTGTTCAATCGTTAGCTCTCCTCACCGATAAATTACATACGTTCCACTTTCCAGTATCGACGTATCATTTACACGGTATTTCATTCGTATACTAGACTTTTTTGCGAGTGCATATTTTTTTATATCCCACCCTCCCTCGTCCTCCCTCTTCTCTATATTTTGACAAGCAATTTTCACGCGATTCACGTTGTCTAGACTGATGCTACATTCGCCTTCGTACAATTTCCAATCGTACCAGCGTCGTTACGTACCCTAATCGGGGGGTGACCCGTGATCCCTTATAAGTTCCGTCCCTCGCGCGAATCATATGGTCTCATTCCGCATTCCATCTCGTTCTGCTTATCATTCTATTTATAAGTACCTCGGCATCGTTGCTTACTGGTAATTCAAAACGCGCACCATCCAGCCCACATTATTATTCATCGACATGCCCGTTACGTATCTGGTCTCCGTAGTGCACGGTGTAGTCGTCTATGTCCCCTCGTAAGTCGTTACGTACCTCCCTAACCTAATCTAACCTAACCTAACCCAACCCAGCCCAGCCCAGCCCAATCCAACCTCACCCCAACTTCATAATATAACCAGAAGCGCAGAGATTCCTATGCAAGTGCTAATTTTCGTAAAATTACCCTGGAATAATTCCCCCGAGTTGTTACGCCTTTGGTATAAACGCGCTCGACGCGCCACCTGTGAGACGCCGTCTGAACTTTACCAGCTCTATCCAGACTATACACACGGAAACCTCGTCGCATTTAGTACCTGCCGTTGCCGCTGTGCAGTACGGATCCCGAGAAACAGATCCCAGCGGAATACTTATGTCGGTGTGTTGTACCGCCTTCGAAAACTCAACTGGGATATTAATTGCCCCTCGAGCCTGTAAGAATCAGCCATGATAATAGGGCAGCAGCACCCCGTCCGAACCGTTTTACGTTATATTTCATACTGTCTGCTCGACTGTAGCTGTTCATTACAGAGGGCATTGGCGCCACCCGAGCAGCCCCGACTGTCGCCACAGTCGCGAACCAAACACAAATGGATGCCTTGGAACGAGACGTTATGCATAATGTACGCACTTCGTGAGCTCTGCGAAAACCTTCTACGGCCACCCTCCCGCTCTTCTTGTACTCCTGTCCCCTCAAGACCACCCGCTTCTCGATCGTTATCCTTTGATCTGCGTATATAATCGTAAGTTTGCGTCAATGCACTTGTATCCATCTGTACGCATATTTTCTGTCCAATGGTGGTGGATCCTCGCTCTAGTGCGAGAGGTTAGGGACTTCGCTGTTAATGGATCGGGCATTGTAGACAAAGAAAGAAGGATGCTAAGAATTTGATATTAAAAATTTGGATTGTCAAGAGTAGTATCCATAAAGTACTTACTAGGTATTGGTTAGTAATGTATTATGCTTAATATAAAAATACTTTTATCCGTACAGCACGAAGTGCTATCCCTAGACTAAATATAAAATGTGCTACCGGTTAGCATTCTTGCACTAACCAGCATGATCTTTTTTCTTTGCATAGATGGCGGTGCTAATGCAACTCCCTTTTTTTGGGGCTCGTTACTGTCTGCCTCGAGCATACTATTATCCTGCTACGAATGTATGCGTTATATTTGAAAATGTCCATATAATTGGATCTTCCTTGAAATGGACTGTACGTACTGCCGCATACGTGCGTACTGGTATGCATCTGTAGGCATATTTTCTGTGACATAATAAATACTCGCTCTGATATGAGAGGTTAGGACTCGGTTGCTAATGGATCGGCGTTGTAGATGGTGCTGCTAATGCAACCCCCATTTTCGAGGGAGGGGTGCTGCTGGCTGTTTCAAGCAATGCCCCACCCTTGCTACGAATCCACGTTCTATATTTTAAAATGTCCACTTCCATCAGAGTGATAATATTTCGAGAGAGACGTATAATCCTTATTGAAAATTTTGAAAAAATATTTATTCATAATATTTCACTAGGTTTCAGTACTTTGTCGCTACTTTTTCTTATCGAATGGGTTAGCTGTGTTTTCGTTCAATTTTGACTTTTATATTTATCTGGAAAAAAACATGGAGAAACCCACCGAACCATTGAGTTCTCCAGATTCATTTGAATGTTACAGCTGTGTAAACGTTATATCGTGAAGATGACGTATTTTCAAAATATTATTATACTCGCAATTGGTCTGATGGTTTTTACGTGGCTCCGAAGAAGGGATGGGCAATATTCGATTGAAAATCTATTCAAAATACTTTTTCATTTGAATAACTATGAATAATTCTTAACAAAGAGCAATACTAAGATTTTTAAAGATTAATTATCACAAATTACTTTTTTTACATTTAAAGGATAATTAATAGTTTTAGCGCTCAAGTATAGTTACTCATAGTTTTTGGATTCGGGAAGTATTTTTCGTGCATTTTAATCGAATATTCGCTATCTTTGCTGCGAAGTAGTCAATAGAATTTTATAAATAAAAGGTAATGGTACTAAAATTCTCCGAAAGAATTTCCAACACCCCTGTTATGTTTCCTTTAATCTTTGTACGCAATCGCGTGAGAAACTACAGTCGTGCAAAGAGACACAGCCTTATTCCGAGTAACATCGATTTTTATTTAAACGTGTGTAAACGATAAAAGCTTACGTTCTTCAAAAGAAGGGCTTTGCGAAATTTCGAAGTACTTTAGTATTTTTTTTTCAATTCTTTATCATCCCTTTGATCTTGAGAGCGACGCTCTTTTGTCAAATAGATTTTTTTTCCACACCAGGCATTACGGTATAGTATAATGTTTCAGTGCGAGTAATGAAGACATAAAAGTATTATGGCTACAGTGTGTACACGAAAAGTAATATTTCATTCCGCGTCATTTGTATCACTGGGAAATTAATCAGTATTCGACATTGGCGTAAGAAATTAGTTCAGTTATTATCCCCTAGGGAAATTCCCTAGTTTCAAGCGGTTAACTCACGTCAATTCTATTCTTGTATAGTAATTTTCAAACGGATCGTTGTTGTAGCTGATTATTTTTTTCTTCTATTGCAGGACTGCTCCACGCGCTACAATGGCGTGTCGGGGACGTTGCAATAGATACAGTTAATACAACCCGGTGCATCGGGATTGTGGATCAGCGGACGTCGACGCAGCAGAAACGCCTCAGTCAGGATGAGCGAGTCGGCGTTGCGCGTTTTGGCGTTGGTAGCCCTGATTGCGCATAATGCAGCGTGGCCGCAGGATCCCGTAGCACGATTGCACATTAAACACCGTAAGTACAGAGGGAAACAGACGAAATTTTGTTTTCCGGCAATTTACTTATTTACTTTCTAGGGCAAAATTTACAGGTATCAAGATTACTTCGAAAATTGTTGTCAAAATACATTCGACATTTTTGTTTGATAATTTTTTAAATGTTTTTTTTTTTTGGTAACTTTTACCGTTTTTGCGTTTTGTTCCCTACGTAGTCGAACCGTCGTGAATTTATTTTATTTATGCTCGGTCACGTCCGGTACCCCTGACGCTTCGAATTATTGATGAGTCCTATACGGGTCCTCTAGTTTGCCACTATGAAAATGTTTACTCTCTTCGCGTACAGATGCCGCTTCGATTTGTCTTTGTCTTCCTTTTCCCCCTTTTTTTCACCTGGCACAAGACTCCGTTAAGCATACAGATGTACATCGATGTAGAAACGTAAATATTTCTCATCCAAGTACTACGTGGAATATTGAGTTGTGGGATGTTTGACGATATTTTGCGTATGCAATTTTTGTTATTTATATATTTATTTATCTATTTACTTATAGCGGTGGCTGCTCCTTGCAAATATGAATATGGCACCATCCGTATACATGGGACGCGTCGGGATATGAAATAAAGATTTATCTATGTTTCTTCGATATATATGCATGTTATTGGGTGGCGTTTTTCCCCGATGTCTCTTCTTTCCTTTTTGCATAATTTTAACGTGGTCTTTTGTTCCGCCGATTTTCTATCGTCAGCGTACCAACCCAAGCTCCGTCATAAATAATTCACTAGACTCGAATACGATCTCGATGTTGCTTGTGCTGCTAAAAATAATTTATTTAATAATATATGACAGATATTTTATATGCCTCTACGTGCTAGCATAAAAATGCGTTCTCCAGCGTATTGTAAAAAATGAAGCTATCGTGTAGGCTTGAATTTTGATTTTTCGATTTTTTAATGTAGAGAGGTATACATAAAAAAATAATTATTCAAAGTCAGCAGCGTGACGAATGGCGTGCCGAGAGAGATGGCGGGGAGGATCGATGCTACATACATACTCACGAACCACATCAAAAGATTAGTCTCGAAAGTTCGCAAAATGACTCCATTGGACGTTGGTTTTATGGAAGATGAAAAAAAAAGATATTAATCATAAAAAACAGTAATAAATCGATACCAAAGTATGACCACACAAAAGAATAACTACGTATCGTCTGTTTTCGACGTATGATTGCGATGAGTGGCCAGGCGTGGGAAAAGGGAGAGCAGGGGAAAAGAAGCTCGCCACAGTGATAGCGCAACACTCTGGAAAATAGTCTCTCGTGAGAATAAAAGTTTAGTACCGAAAGGTTGATAAGAGAAAAAAACGAAATTAGTATGTTCCAGAAACGAAAATTCCGTCCGTTTAAAAAATACGTAATATCGTCGCTCATAAAACGTTGCAGGTTTGTTTTGAGGTAGTTCCATTTCAAATATTCTGACCGTTGCGACGCGTGGCTTAACGAACGTAGATAGGAGGAAGAACGATTGAAAGATACGAGCAAACAGATCGATCCAAAGCCTCAGAATTAGGTTATGTATCCTGCCTCACTGTACCTTGATGCGATTCTATCCCAATATTATCACGTCCAATTCTCTCAGCAGGTATGCAGGTACGACAACACTCCGATGCTCTGATGCTTTTCACTCCCCATTTCTCCCTGTAATCCGTGTCTCTCGTAAATTCCATCGAGTATTGGATTACACCTATAGTCGCCGGTACGTCCATACGTAGGCGCGTACCAAGATGAAATTGAAGCTTTACCGTGTGATGCCTTTGTTCCGAGTGCAGTCGATATTGCTGCCATCTACGGGAAACAGTCGGGAGCTCGATGTCAAGTATTGCAGAAGACTCTCTTCTGCTATATGCTCTTATGTTATTCTTCAAAAAGTCGTTTCAACTTGACACGCGTGAATCCATCGGTTGATGAATTAGTGGGATCAAGTTTTGAGTTATTTTACTGTTAATTACCGTGTAGAGTTAGCACGTGTGGAATCGGGATAATTAGGCCAAGTGTCTAAAGATTTTTAGTTACGATTGGTATCTATATTCGTCGTGGCTAGTATTTTAATACGTTGGACATAATGTAGAGGGGAGATCTCCTAGAAGAACCTAATGAAATGAAATGCGAAGGGGTTAGCGCAAAGTTACATTTCTTCTAGGTTATGTATACCCCATTTTTCTTCTACTTCGTCTTACTCTGCTGCATTTTGACTTTTATTATTTTTCCTTTGCCCTCTTTCACCATGCGAGCTACCACCAACACCATCATCCTTATGCACTCGCGCTTAACGATCGTCTGGGGAGAATCCCTTAAAAGAAATGAAAAGAAAAAAAAATGTAGACACGGCGTATATTTTGCGTTTACGGGTAAACGCAAAATTGACTTCGATACTGGTATTGGGAACCGCGTACCGATGTGTCTAGGGAAAAATTTCATTTTGAAGTAAAAGTTCACACGGTATTACAGAACGTATTGGCCATTGCAGCATTTATGGTATATAACAGGAGTATGCATTAGGGAATTTATGTATACAGCGACTATCCGAGAAGGTCGTAGGTTCAAGATGGTTGGCCTATGTATATATTATATACACATATACATGCATCTATATTTACACTCTGAAATTGTACTTAAAGGGTTAACCAGTGAGGTTAGTGCGGCGAAGACGAATCACAGAGCTAAAATTGATAGGAGACTATAGGTTTCTCTCTCTCTCTTCTCACAGGCACACACACCTTCTCTCCTCATTCCTTCGTGCTATCCTTTTCTCTATGTCTCCAGAGGTCGATTCTAGGTTGACTAGGTCGCGTATAGGGCTAGTTCTATAATGCACAGAGTAACGTTTACCTAGTGAACGGAAGCCCTACTCTCCGTCCTCTTTGCTCCCAGCCCACTGCCAGGAGCCGGTAAGCTCGTTAAGAGATGAAACTTGGAAAGTAGTCCTAAACTCCCCCGGTGTTATCTCTGGACGCTCTTGAACTATTATATGCATACGACTATGTAAATGCCACTTTCCACCGTGCGAAAAGGTAGCATACTGTGAAAAATGTAATTAAAAATATAATGGTAAATATGAAATTATATGTTCAGTTAGAATGCGAAACTTTTTAGCCTTAGAAATTCGATATATCAGTTATTATATGACATTATATATACATCAAAATAGGAATATCATAGTAATAAAGTATACAAAATATTTTTAAAAATCTGTATATTTATGTATGATTTACATGGTTATTCAGGACTATTGCGCTACCTGAAAATGCTTCTGTTCATTTAATCCATATCAATTGCCATGGTATATAGCCATCTACGGGTAGTGCAATATGCCCGACTTAGCATGTATGTCGAAATATATCTATATATTGAACAAATATATTTGAAAATATATTTTTTTCATTATATAAATCTTTTACACGGGCGTTTCTATAGGAAATGGCGCCTTCTCTCTATTCGAGTGTAGCTCAAGAATACACAGTTGCAAAACTAGTGATTTAGGGATTTATTCTTTTTTACCCTATACATAGTAACGACCCCAAGTCCCGATCTCCTCACTTGCAATTAGAACTATTTGTACGTACACCAGCGTCATCTTGATTTCAGTTGTTTCTAAAAGGCGCACTTCACGTTGAAGAAGAAAAAAAAAGAGGTTTTATCCGGGACGAGTGCCAATAGGTCGGGGGTTAAAATTGTTCCTTCAATTACATTAGTCACATGATCGATCGAATACCGGCTGAATAAGCTTTGGCGAGTTCCTGCAGTTGATTATCTATGTTCCATGGCATGAGACAAACTCACCCCTTCTATCTACCCCTCGTGACCACCGCCATCTTCGTCGCCACCTACTTCACCTTCACAGGCCGGAAGCGATGACTCCGCCGAAAGTCCTTTGCCTCGTGTTAAAATGCTGACCGCTTTCGTGCACGATCAGTCAGCTAGTACTAGCTCTATATAGTGCCAGTGTACTTGCACTAATACGTACTACCCTCAACTACCACCATCATCAGCTTCTTCGCCACCATCATCCGGAACTCTCCTACCCTTCCTATATGTCAGCTTAACTCTGGTATCGTCCATATCTATCAGCCATTCACTGCTTCGCTTACTCATCCCTTGATACTACGAACTCCAGTCGACGATCGATCCTTGCTAATTGCTGCTAGGTTCCAATGACGACGATGATTCATTCGTGTGACTAGGAATAGGTGTAAAGACCTAGTCCGCGGATCGTCAAGGGCGGGGCCTGTTGGTTCATAAAGGTTTAGAGAACATCCGGAAATTCATTGGATTTCTTACATACCTTGTCATTTACTTCAGCCAACTTACTTGGACGCCCCCCCCCCCCCCCACGTTTCGGTTCACTATTTTCTAATATGGTTATATCGGAGAATTCGCATGTCAACCTTATCACTCGGCAGGAAGACGGCTCTTGCACTTTGCATGAACTGCATAATTTCATTCTATATCCAACACATTCCCCTTTACTTCCTGTCTGTGGTTTCCTACCTGGCACTTCCGGTTCACTCCGTATCGCCTTTAACCACTCTATCTGCAATCGAGGAAAACATTTTTTCAGACTTTGGGAGGCTGGGGAGTTAATGTCAATTTGACTTATTGCTAAAAAGGTTTTTCTCTGTGCTTGTACCCTTGTACGAATAAAATTCGTCGGAATCTTGCGAATTTGAATGTACCCGTACCAAGTGTCTTTTCTTTGAATTGGTAAAATTTTCATTTCGTCATGTTAACTTTACGCGGTTCTTCTTGGTTCACTACCAGTCCATAACAACGCATACCGGAAACTCTTCAATCGTCACCATACGGAGACCTTAAGCTGGCTATGAATGGAATACGATCCTAAAATAAAAGAAGACTGTGTTCCAAGAGGGTCAACCAGGGACAATTGACACCCCAATTGGCGTAGCAGGTTTCATTGGTTGCTCTTGTTTGTTTCGCCGCGAGAATCAAAAGGGCAAAGTCTCGAGGTTAGCCGGTTAGGTCAGCGTCATTAAACTTGCCTGGCCTGCCTGGTTCGCGCCCACTCCCTCTAACGTTGCTTTTACGCATAGAAAGAGAAAGCAAGAATTTTTACTATTTCACATTCTTTCCACCAAGCCTCCCAGCACTTTCTACCTACTCTGTATCTCGAGAGAAGTGGCTTTCGCATTCTATGTGTGTGTATATATATATATATATATATATAGTATGTTCAACAGCTTTCTCCAACTACCTGTCTCCTCATCCTACGAGTCTGAAAATGTTCGGTGTGCAATGCCCTTTAACCCTTGACTCTCCCCCCCCCCCATTCTCACTTACGCCGATATGACTTTTTAAGCCCTTGTCTTTTTCTGCAATACTCACACCCTCGCTTTATAGGATTTCCGTTCTCTTTCAGGCCAACTTATCAGCCTTACACTTCTTTTGAGTTTCACCGTATAGTCACACTGTATCTTGCCACTTCTTGCGTGCAGAACTTCGATTCACCTAATGTTCCTGACTTAATGCACTGTAATCAGAACTCCTTTTCCGTGGAAATGAACCGGCCACCCGGTATATACGCCAATGGGGCTTTGCACTTTAATGGATAGACTGTATCTTACGTGCACGTCTGTGGCGGTATTCGAATTAATGAAAAATCCCTGTTATTCAGTAAAGGTGGTATAGATGGGATGGATGTTGGCGTTAAATGAGAACATTGGAGTTTGTGATACTTAATACTGAGGAATATTCCACAAGTAGATATATATTTATATGTATACTGACACTATAGTGTCGATCAGCAATTAAATAGCCGTCATATATTTTTTAACTCAATACCGTTTCTACAAGTCCAAAATGCAAATTGCATAAAAATCTAATTTCACGAATTATAACGGTTTTAATAAAGTAACCCAATCTTCGTTCCTGACTTATCGTGAATCTACTTGTCGACTTTCGATTTGGCTGTCGCTTTCAAAACTCACGTAAAAATTACGTCATATTAATGTCGCTTTCTCGTTGCAATCAAACCTTCATTTTCACTTTTTCTCGTTCCGTCTCCTTGATGTGCCATGACTGAATAACAAAAAGAAAGAAAAATTAATTTGACCTAAGACGTCCGTCTCGTTGACTATCGTCTGGTGGTGTGGCGTGATACGTAAGCCCCACGTAACATTTCCGTAGCCAAAAATACCATCGTGCGCAGGCGATTGAAATTACGCAAATTTACCGTAGCGTCAAGTAGAATAAAAAGTATCCAGGAGTAATCGGTGTAGCGTAATAAAAGATCATGATGCATCAGTAAGAAGGAATGGCACGTGTAAGGTTAACGAAGGTTAAGTGGCGTATGATCATTTTGAGTTTTATTCCGGTCGGCTTCCAGTGAGCTTAGGTGTTGTGTCACCATTTTGTTCACTTTGTCCGTACTCCGCTAGTGGCCATTACCGACGGTGGTGGCGCTAGTGTAACCAGCCGAGTCCACGAGGTCAGTCCAATAGACTCTACTGCCTCTACTGCTTCTACATCGAACATTAATTAAACAAAACCCTTCGTTTCCCGCCTACGGAAATACCAGTGCCCGATACACCACGGAATCGCCGATACACACATCTCAAATCAGTAGCGCCGCATCCGCTAAAGCTATAACGGCTTTTCAGCACGGTTTCGATCTCGTCCCTGTGTGACAGAGGGCACTCGGCGACAGCACGAACATCATTCAGCTCGGCCATAGAGCGAACAATGCACCCGAATCGAGACTCACGGTACTTACCCAACACAGGGACTGTTGGTGCTGCCATCTATCCCTGGGGTATCCTTAGCCTCAAACCAACCCGCGTGTGGTCGCTGAACCATTATGTTATACCTTCCTCTCTCTCTTTCGACGTCACTGCTCTACTCCTCCAGGGGGGTTGGGGGGCTCCCCCTTGGGCTCCACGCCAGTCACTCGTTCAGACAGCCACTCTCACGGTTCACTCGTGCCGTAACGCTCGGCGAATTAAACATTGGGCGACTTTTCAGGAGACCCGACAGTGGCGCCGCCACCGCTTGAAGCACCTTTCTGCAGTATCGTATACGACCGCTGATGGGACGCTCGAGATTTTTGTCCTAGCAAATTGTATAGCACGTTAGGTTGTCATGGGATATGCTCTCTGTGGCTTGGAACATGTGTAGATGAATTAGGAATCTAGTCCGATGAAGGCTCGTGGTCACACGTGTGGTCCGATTCGAGCCTGTCGTCTGCCCACTGACTGTACGAGCCTCTCGTGGTTCGCATGGGATTAAACAGAGTTACGTATATACGTTACAGGAAGTACCGGGTGTCATTAATATAACGCATTTCGAGTGTCAGGAAATATTCTTTGTTAGAGTCTAAGAAAAATATTCTTATCATAAAATTCGTTATAATCTCTAATTTAATCGCAAAGTTTTTAATTAAAATTTTATGGATGTAACGAAATATTTTTTTTCTATAACTCTGAGCGCACAATCGGTATACAACGTTCACTGTGGTCTTAACTAAATTTTAGAATACAAGTCTGAATTAAGAGTTCAGTTTTTCATTTTTTTTTTTGAGAAATTGCACATTATCTTACTAAAAAGTATGCTTTGTTCATGTAATTTTCCACCAAGAGTGAAAGTTTGTAGAAAATTCTTGCAAGTTGTATGCTTTATGCACATACCTATTTTGTTAATAATTTTATTCATTGTCACGTGACTTGCTAGAAACTTCATTCTGTTCCAACTGTACAAAAAACACATTAAACACGTAAACCGACTATACGAACCACATAAAGATCGAGAGATGGGCTGTACTGGTCACGTGGGTGGGTTGAATTCCTTTTTAACCTTAAATTCTCAATCGACCTATATTCGTCAGACTATTCATTTCCCTCGTTCATACCCGACTCAATACCGTAGCGATTCTACATTAAAACTGAGGGATTTAACGAAGAGCAGCGCGTGGTTTCTAGACGATGCCCTTTTATACGTGCAGTACGGCGATTGAGCAAAGGAGGAAGAAAAGGTTTTCCGTTCGACCCGTTTCCTTTGACGCAAATTCCTTACAGCCACCATCGATGCCATTCACACTTTTGTCGCCCATGGATTCTCAATTCACGATCGCTTTTATACGTCAGTCATCTCGGTTCAATTTATCCAGCCAATTAGCATAATAACCACGTCGGATATGTCATACCGAATATATTCATGTCCTCGTAGACAATACCATACACGTGTTATTGGTCAAGATAATTAAAAAAATATTCAACGGACAACCAAGTACAAAAATTTTAATTGCATGCCAAAGTTATGAAAAATGTATCTCATCAAACTTTCTGACCCCAATCAATCCTGACCCCGTATCTGACTCATGTACGTACTACTACTCCACTATCTATGGATAATCTGATACAGTTCCTGGAACATCTGTTTCCAGCTCGTGGTTGCTTACAATTTGTCATAGGTGATGTTTGGGGCTGAATAATATTTCGTCTCTGCAGACACGCTGTATTGTTGTTGCTATTACGTAACGTTCATACGTTCATATATACATATATGTCTGTCTGTCTGCCTGCGCGTGTATGCATAGACAGATACGTGTACATAAATTTTATCACATGGCTAGTATTTCGACCCTCGCCCAACCCAACCTAACCTCACTGGCAGTTTGGCCCTGTGCCAAACCTTACTGCTCTTTCTACTTGGTCTCTCTCTCTCTCTCTCTCTCTCTCTCTCTCTCTCTCTCTCTCTCTCTCTCTCTCTCTCTCTCTCTCTCTCTCT
>JARQTH010000445.1:552686-592042 GCA_030142595.1 Trachelus iudaicus | reverse complement strand
CTCTCTCTCTCTCTCTCTCTCTCTCTCTCTCTCTCTCTCTCTCTCTCTCTCTCTCTCTCTCTCACTCTCTCACTCTCCTTTTACCTCGAGATTGAACCTGCGATACCTGCATCATGCAATCCCCCTCCACCCTTCGACAAGTGCAGTCAACCCTTGCCGCTATATTCTCCTTTCTTCTCTTTCTCCTCTACCTAACCTACTATCATTCCACACTTGACAGTCAAGCTTTTACACACAAAGTGCAGCTTTACTTTAAGATCTAACCTACCTATGTCTAGTCACGTACCTCCTTCTTCCTGTGAAATGTGCATTTGCGTGCGATGGGGTCTGCACGTGTCACAAAGTGGATGAGGCTTTTGCTATAGCAGTTGGGTGTAGTGCACTTTCTCTTTGGGCATAAAGAAATTTTAGTAATGAAATTTATTTTGAAGAAAGAAAAAATCACATTTTTTTCTGACAGTCTGATCAATCACATTGATTGCAATTGTTGATATTTGATGAATTTGTCAATTTTATCGATTGAAATGGCAGTTCTGTATGGTAGTTTTGTATATCTAAATTTTTTAACGTGCAAATTGTACTTGTGATTATGAAAGTTTTTTGGAGTCAGAATTAAAAAAAAATTGTCGGATATGGTGTAATTGATTTTAGCGGATAACTTTTTACTACTGAAGATACAATTTTTTTTATTCGTCAAACTGGTGTGATGCGAATTAAATTTTCAAGATGCAAATCGTACGTGCATTATAATTACGAAAGTTTTTTGGAGTCTGAAAGAATTTTTCATTTTTTGTCTTTTTTTTTACTTTTTTCTTTTACTTCCAAAGTTTTCAATTCAATTACACCTATCGTGCTTTCTGATACGCTCTAACTATCTGTCTGTCTGTCTGTCAATGCAACTAGTTTGGGAGATACAATTGCTATTGCGTGCATCGATGATTGCGCCAGTGATAACAAAAATGAGATTGACAGTAAAAGTTAAGGTGTCCATACGTAACTGACAATAAGAAAAACAAGCATAAAAATTTTACGAGTACAAAGGTTTGCAATTTCGTTAAATTTAATATGTTTAACAATACAATTGCGATAATAGGGGTAGGTGAAAGTCATCTAATGTGACACATTTACCATTGTGGCGAACGTTTACTGTCATGTAACAAGATTTATTTAAAAAAATGTATAATTGCTTTCACATTATTATTACATAATACACGAGAAAATATACAAATTGTTTGAAAAGCCGCGCGCGTCTGTCCCGGCGCAGACGACATTCCGATTTGACGCAACTAATGCGGTGCGCAGGAGCAAAGAGAGCTCGTTCGTCCTCGGCCGTTTGGCAACCGCAAATTTCGTCGTGTAGTACATTGCGTTTGATTATTATAAGAAGTAATAAGTTTTTTTCTCATTTTTATCATTATTAGTACCTCATACCGAGTTGCAAACTTAATTTACTAACATAAGTCACATGGAATAAACCTATTAAATTATTTCGTTAGATCACAAAACTTTCCGAAATTTCATGTTAAATTCATCTATACACGTGTGCTTCTTTATTCTATGCCATTGAGAGTTTAAATTTTAACGAACATCTATCCACTTTAGAAATTTGGTATTCCTCACTGAAACGTCGAGTAAGAGCAAAGACAAGGGAGATGATCAAATTCTTAAAAACTAAACATCCTTCCATATACTACATACATGTATACTCAGATCGTGAAATCGTAAATTAACAGTTGAAATTGCAATTCAACGAACATTGGATTAGGTCGTCCTCGATGGGCCTCGTGGTTTCAGAGAGCCGTCTGGAGAAAATCCTTATCTTTTGGCCCCTAGCGTCTGTTTTATAAAGGCCGGGTATAAGAGAAAGAGAAGAATATAGCTAAATGAGCACAAATTATCTTAAAGTGACTTAATCAAGGGAAGATGGCTACCTGTTGTGAATTAGGGGTTCCGCGAGACGAGCTCGGAATTAACGTGTCGTTAGACGAAAGGGTCGAATTCTACGTAAAGTAAACGTCCCAGTCTCCGGACGTCCATAAGGAATCATATTTCCATCTCTCTTGCACACACGCTTTGTCCGGTAACTGGGACGTTTACCTTACTAATCGGCTAGATGGCCTACCGATATTCGCATATCAGGAGGGACAGACAGACGTAGACGGTAACGCTATCCCTGAATGCTTTACAAATTCTATCATACCGCGAGCGTTAAAACTCGTTTGCAAAGTCAATGATTATTATATTTTAGTCACAAAATTTTTTTTAATTATGTAAAAGTTTACTTAACGTATCATTTCATTATTATTGGCAAACGGGAAACAATGCATTAATTATTCATTCCGCACGAGATTTGCCATCTTTCCCCTATCGCCAATTTGCTATTGAAACTCGTTAATATTTGTATTGCCGGGATGAGGCAAAAATTGAATCCCGTTAAAACATTTTAATATTTCACAAGTTTTCATTTTTCATTTTTATCTTGCATCCTGCAAGTCCTGCCGATGTGAAATAATATTTTTGACCGTTAAAAAATCAGCCAAAAAAACTTTCATAATTCGGGTAAAATCGAATGCACGTTTTTTGCAAATTGCATCACGACCAGCGTCGTTGCTCGACACGCCGGATCTGTCGATGTAATAATTTCAATTTCTTCGTCGAGTACAAATAAATTCCCTAGATTGATGCGTCGAAATAGTGCCTCGTAAAAATTCCCTAGAATCCATCTCTTCTTATATTTCCAACTGTTTCCGTCTACAATCACGCTACCGGCGCCTATAACGTTATACCCGCAGGGTCACGATGAACGACCAAATCGAATTACGTGAAATGCGTTTGCATCGGATGAGAGGCACGTGTGAAAGGTCGTGTGCCAAAAGGGGGAACGCGAACCCCTGACAATCTATTCCCGTCTAAACGAGGGAACAAGAGAACCGGAACGCGTGGAACTCGTATTATTATGCCATTAGTATAATTAATATTGAGCAGAAAAAGTTTCCTAGATTCAAGGTTCGCTAACACGTTCCTGTTATATCCCTTGAAAACAAAATGCGACCAAATAAATCACTATGCGCGCGCGCATGTGCATAACCGTCTACCACAAGGGATATAATTAATTAAAAAAAAAATACTACAACCTGTCACATTTTATACAATATATTCCATAGTAAACAAGCCCACTTCGTCTCATACAAGTACGTACTAGGTACCATGTATGTCAGAGTGCTAGAAGGTTGGTTAAAGCCAGTGGAAAATGTAGTAGCTACAGAGGACTCGCACGAGAGTACCGCGAATAATAAAACACACGTGAGTGTAGGGGGAGAGTATTGCGATAACGTCTTTAGTATGGTTTCAACGTTATTACTATATTACACGTACGTACGTGAATAACTATATGCATATGGGAAAATGCGGTATACAGTCGGTAGATGTCTAGATAGAGGCCGTAGAGGAGGGAGGGGGTGAAACTCGGGGTAGGTACCAGGTAACCAGGTATATAGTACAAAGCGCGTGGGGTAATGCGTGGGGTAGTGCGTGGCTAGTGGGCCGCGTGCCGAGTGGACGTGAATCACGCGAGTTCGCGTGCGAAAGTTTCCCAGGTATCGGAGTGGCGCCTCCGTCCACAACCCCCCTCCCCTTCCCTCCCCTCCCCACCACTCTTTAACATTACCTTTTTAGAAGTTGATATTCAGCCCCTGCGTCATTTCCAGTAGAATAATCCGCAAAACGCTCCATAGACTGACTCATCGGAAGACCCAACTGCTGCAGCCAGATACGTTTACCTCGATCTAAAGCGCCGGTATTTGAAAACCAGTTGCTGACTAGATTTTTTTTCTGCTTACTCGTTAACCAGGTATAATCGTCAGTTACAATGGCGCCATCTGTATTCGCGTTCTCTCATTAAGCTGTCCAAGTAGCGTGCATCTGGTATTGATGCGCATACCGTAGTGCGGTAAGAGTCACAACTGGCAAACTGAACTGTGATGCTGTTATCAATTGGCATACTTATAGGTTAAGCCACGGTGAAATTAAAATGGCGGATAAAAACTGATTCTTGTTAATAGTGTATTGTATCCTTGCTGAGATAACTGTCTGTACTATTTAGTCTCTGGACTTTTGGTCTGGATGGGTCTTTTGTCACCTTCTCTTTTCTGTTTTGATTAAACTGGGTCAGTTTAGTCAGCGTTAAGTTGCACGAGTATTCCGAGGGTCGATTTATAAAGCGATCCAATTAAGAAGAGATGGGCGAACCAACCGATCGGCATCGGTAAGCGGATGAAGGTTAGACGTATGAGAGATATACGGGGTTAACGTGTACCTGAATTAGCTGGACGAATTTCCCTTCTGGACCTTTTGCCGATAGAGGTTTATTGGATGAGGAGGGAGGGATAGGTTACAGTATAGAATAAGGTTGTGGGTTAGGTTAGGTGGTAGCAGAGGGATGGTTGCTTTTGCGGATAACTCGATATCTACGTCTGGGTGGATGGTTGCTCGAGCGAGAAGGAATAGAAGTACTATGGAGGTTAGGTGATGGCTGAGAAGACGAGAGCATGGGATATGTAGCATAGGAGAGAGGAGTCAGAGTTGTGTCAGATTAGATTGCGCTATAGGAAGGTTGAGAGAGGTTAGGTCGAACCTCGACCAAGTTGGGTCAGGTAGGTTGGGTTAGTTGAAGGAGAGAGTGGCACCAGTTGGTACATGCTGAGGTTCGCGTGACTCGATGATTCAAACCTTCTACCTACTCACCACCCACCCCCTACCCCAACTTTCCTTTTAGGTTATATACCCTTTTAGGGAAAACCCCCCACTCCCTGTTTGCTCCCCTCGCGAATACTACCCTTACCGACCTAACTGCACCTTCCATCGACAACGGCTCCCTTCGCCTCCTCCCCTCTTGCTCCTCTTTAACTTCCCGTAGAGAGGCTTCAGACTGCCTGCCAACTGTCAGGCTTGTTACTGTGTACTTTATAATTCAAAATGTTTCTTCATCGAGGCTGCTTACTGTTTTATCCTCTTTATCCTTCTTATTATAAGCATAATCCGACGGGTCAACGTCATAACCTATGACCCTCCGTTACGTCTTCTTATCATCTGGACAAAAGTGCCAAGAGGAAAAGAAATGTTCGTGGCACATGTTAACGGTTACGGATGTATAATGCACATTGAATCTCCCCCGTAAAGCCCCCTTATCAGCGCCATCTATACTTTTCTCGGGCAACTATCAACCCAAAGAGGCAGAGTACACGAGCAGCTTAGATGGTCGACAGTGGTAGGTAGAGAAGCGATAGAGGGTAGTCGGCGTAGTAAGATGGGGGAGGGCGGAGGGGGCGAGGATCACAATGGCCGTCGGACAAAAGCGAGCAACAAAGAGTGGCGCGCCCCGGCAAGATAAGAAAACGCAAAGAAGCGGAACTTTAGAACCCTCCGTCCACCCATCCTCTACCTTCACCTCGACTTCCATCCCTCCCCCCGTCATCCTTCCCTTCCGGAGCCCGTTTCTCCTCACTGACGCTCCACATCCATATTCCCGCACTACGCTCCACCTTCTCGCCCCTCCCCTCCCCCCTGGTCCGGAACGTAACCCATTTAGCTCCGATAACGAAAGCCACCGTCTCCAGCCGGCCTAAGGGGCTTCCTATATATCTATACCTATTTATATCCACTAGCTATAATCGAGGCTTATAGCCACTGTTCTCCTATGTCCCTCACACCGTAACAGCCCCTCAACCTCATCGTCATCCTTCATCACAACCCTACTCGCCATCACACTTCTTTTGCGTGTACTATGCTTTATACATATCTTGCGTACAGTGTGTACATGTATATATACATTATAAATATATATAAAATACATTATAACTCTGTATGCACGTTTCAGTCGGAAGCCATAATTTTTTTTATGACGATACTGAATAATGTGACCAAAGTCGTTTGTCGACTTCTTTGTATACGTTGGTTTGGTACTCCGTCGCAGCCGGTTGATGGCGCCACTCAATTTAATCTCGTCTCAGCGGTCACGAATCAACACCTGTTATAACGTATGCATTTGTTTTTGGTATGCTTTTAGGCGAGGTTATCGGTCAACGGTTTCTCGGCAACGAGAGTCACGTGGAGCACTTCAAGCTGTTGGAGAGGGCGCCCACGTCTATATTCATTGGCGCGAGGTTTGTATTGAGTATTATTTAAGAGGGCGCTTACACAGGGGATAGTCAAGGTCGTAGTCGAAGGATTTTCAGGACTGTTTCCTGGAGGGTTGTGCATGGCTGGTGCAAAACGATATTTTTTTACGGTCGATGGACTCTGGCACCCCACCTTCGCTTCCCTCTCGGGGCAACAATATTCCCTTGCCACCTTTCTCCTCCTTTCCTCTTCCCTCACCCTCCGCCCACACCCTTCCTTCTTCTGTCGCACAGCGGGCCGATAAACTTTCTCGCTAACCCTCGTGTCTAACCTCTAAGGCTTATCTAGCTATCTGACGTTGCAAAATTGTTCGACCGTTCGGTGAAAGTTGTAACTCTGGGGTTCATGTAGCGAAGAGTAGTGACTTAAAATTTCCTATGCGCCATATATGTATAAGCTTGTTTCTAAAAACACTTTCATATTTGAATTTAATACGTAGCTTTATGTCATCAAGTTATTTACACGAACGACACTTTCACAGTGCTTCTCTTACTTTTGATGGGGCCTGTATATTATTCGAACCGCGTAACCTATCGAGCGACCTCTCTTCTCTGCTATCCCCTTCTGTATATACATGTAGTGCTCATGTCTTTTTCGTTTCAGGAATGCCATTTACAACATAAGCCTCCATGATCTGACGGAAAATCACGCGGATAAGGTAAGTCAAAAGATTCGTTCCAATCAATTTTACAGGCAGTTTCATTTTTTTTTTCATTTTTCACCTGGAAATCGTCTCTTTATTCTGGCCGCGTGGCGTTAGTTCTAGGTATAGCTTAATAGTTACATTTTGCAGTCACATACATTTTTGCCTAATTTAATTCTTCTGTAAGTTGAATATACAATCCGCAGATATTGCTCTTTTCATTTAATGTTTCATTTACTCTGTTGTGCTCTCGATATATTTTATATCTGCTTTTGTGTAAATTTATATATTTTGGTAATTATTATTATTTCGTGATTCAGAACAGATCCTCGATACCTAATTCTAGAAGAATTGGATTCATTATTTATGATGCTGAATTTGAGCTAGGAATTAAATATTTGAGAGAACATTTATTTTAATGGTCCATGGTTACTAATTCCTTAAATAAGTCAAATTATTCGCACGGTAACCACAAATTTATACATATCGTACACTCATATCAGACGACAGTTCTGAATTTTGCCTTCACAGAAAGTTACGGTTTCATTAATCATCTCAATTCTAGCTGCATGTACCAATAATCTTGCATTGTCTAATTGTAAGTTGTCTATGCTTTATAAATCGTTAGTCCCAATCAGTCTCCACCCTTTTTATCATTGGCCTGCCCCATAGGGCCTATTGCTCCGCCTTCTTTTATTTGCTCCACCCACTGGGCCCATCGCTTAACACAAAAATTAGAAAAAAAGCACTTCCATAAGATAATCACTTACTAATCACAAAAAGTGTCTAATTTAATTTTCCACTAGCCTCGCCTTTTTCATAAACCCCGCCCCAATATTAATGGCCACGCCTCCTCCTGCCTTCATCAAACAATATTGCCCTAATCTTAGCTTTCATTGACTCATCCGTTCTTTACGCATCCTAGAGAAATAAAATTGCCGCTGGCCTTTCGAAACTACACATGAAACTGCTAGTGCGGAATTCGCAATTTTACCAGAGAGAGATGTATTTTGCTTGCTCTAAAGGAAAGCTGTGATGAGGAGAAGCAAGTGAATGAGAAGAAGTGGTATTCGTGGAGGGAAGCGGGGGCGACGGGAGGCTGGGTGGGAGGGGATAGAGTAAGAGACCTGGAAGTTCAGGTTGCAGTAGTGAGAGGCGGCTTTGACCGGTCATTCACTTGGCAGTTCGTTGTAAAAAGCTATAGCGCTACTTCTAACGCTGTATAGGACTTGCATACCTCTATATACATATTCGTATAAAATATACGGAATACTATTCTTCCTCCTGGTTGCATTCTCGTTAGGTTAAATTCGTAAGACATCTAAAAGAATTACGGCTCCCGCTCGTTTTTCTTCCTTCACATGCTAACCTGTATATATACCTATAGTTTCGCTGTCCCGTACAATTGATATAAGGAAAAAGTAGCATTGCGATCTCCCTGGACTTTTGAAATTTAACCCTTTCCTTACCGCAGTCCGTTCCGCCGAAGTGATGTTACTGAACGGTGCAGCGCGCCGCGAAGTGTGCACATTGCATGGCGGTAAGCTGATTTTCGGATTTTCTCTTCAAGTGTTACATATTTAAATATTTTGCTGGTATATCAATATAGCTGAATGCAATATAAGTCGCGGTACCGTTTAAAATCGGCGCTGATACACACGGAACGTCAAGTGGATGCCGAATATATCCGGCGCTGGTAATGAAAGGGTTAAAGGAAAATATGAGATTTAGTATATTTACAGGTTCCGTGTGTTTTAGAGTGAGGGGGGGGGGTGTAGAGAAAAATTGGGGATGGAGCCTATGCCATTGGACACAGAATAATTTTATAACCTTCGTATTTGTCTCAAGAGTTGACTGTAGTGTTAATGAGTAACTGAAAAAAAGTCATGTTTATTGTCTCATAATTTTCAAGAGTTTGATTATACATATGACATACATACATGATGAAGGAGCCATTTGGGATTTTAATTCTTGGCAGTGGGAATTCGGTATATACCCGGTAGAGGGTAGTCATGTCAAAAAGTATAACGTCCGCAAAGAGCTAATAAATTATGCATCAAGGAAATAATGTTTTGTTAAAGAGGATTCTGGCCGTGAAAAAAAAATATCAAGGTCAATCGTTCAATTTTTCCTGAATTTCGCTGTAGTTGGTCCAGAAATTCAATGCGCTTTTTTGACAAGTTAATGTTATGCCATATAAAATCAATATGAATACATGCTCGAGAAGAAAATAATATATTTCAGTAGCAAAATCATCCAGCTACATAAATTTCAGCTTAAATCATATTCAGAGTTATATAAGGCTCGTTAAAGGTTGCGAAAATCTTTAACCTGTCAAGAAAAAGAGTTAGGCTCGTGAAGGAACCATATACGCATGGTGTCCCGTAAGCAACGTTAGATTCGACGTAAGAAAGTGATAAAAATGGTCTGGATAAAATTAAAAAATGTATAATTTTCTGAATAATTGTTAATTAAAAGTAACCAATCGGAAAAGAGTGAAAATCGATAATGCGTCCTATTGGTCGGAAATGTCGATCAGTCGGTGTCCAAGCACCGTATATCTACGAAATATACATATTATATTTGCTATGTCCTGAATAGTATACATATATGCTCTATATAGACAAATCTATATAATTTGGCATACATGCGTCATATATTGTTTAAGTATTATTGTTGGAAAGTTCAATAGTATGTTCTTTTTGCATTTCATATATATTTTGGCATTTAAACAGGTTCATAAATTACATTTTCTGATCAAAATGTCGCTGTCAAACGTTTTTAATGCGCTGATAGAAAGTCAGAATAAGTATAATGATGTCTAAAACAAAAGACTGCCATCCGTCAATCTGTCAACTTTTATAAATATTATACCCTTCGCCATAAAAGTTATTTCATATTTGCTCAAAAGTAATTCTTCTCTAAGACAGTCGCGACGAAGATGTTTGCCTTGGTGAAGTGGTTGGCTGCAGAAGATACTTGAAAATATACGCCATTAGTTGGATAAATGATTTTGATAAAAATAATTATTTACAAAGTGATCCTGGTACGTCATACGTTGTCGAGTGGCGACGTGGAAAAAAAAGCCTAAAGGAAGATGACGTGGATGACGAGATTTTAAATTATTAACTATTATTTTACTCTAATAAGAGATAATATCATTTCAGTTCAATCGTGACATTTCTATTGTAATTATTTTAAATATGGAGCGTGTAAAAATGATTTGATTAATTATTGATATATCCGATATCTAAGACCAAAGTATGGCCTAAGTATACAGGCAATGAGTCTCCTATATGCTCAATGTCAATTTTTAAGTGAAAAACTATTTAAAGAATAAATGAAGTTTATTGACTGCACTTTTGATCTGGACTGTGGCCTTAGATACCGGATAAACTCATTTTAACTCCATCAGAAAGAAACTATTGTGCATTTCGTAACAGTATACATTAAATTTGTATGCGCGTTAAAAATTTATAATACGAATACGACATATATATGTAAAATATACAATACGTATATTCGACGTATATGTTCAAATATATGAAAATCGGTAAAATAAATATATTTGTCGTATACGTAAGAATGTAGGTTAGAAATCAATTTTTTTAATATTTTCGTTTATAATTCCTTCCGTGTATATACAGGGTGTTCGGTATGAAACGCATTGGAGTAGTACCGTTGCACTCCTTGTCAAATTCTAAGGAATACTTGTTTTTGCGTTTTTTATTTCACATATGAAAATTTCGAGATAATCAGCGTTGAAGTTGCAAAATCTGATCAATGAAAAAGCGTTAAGATGCAGCGTGGAAGGGGAAATTCGGTCTAGTACCTGACGATGAGAGGAAGAGCCCGCAAGGCCTCCAGGGTTACACGAGGCCAATAATAACATGAATATCGTAGTGCAAATATTTAACAGCAAGTATTTCATAACACTTGCGATCTTGTAATAAATAACGACAGACGTTCAAAATGAACACCATTTACATTTAAACATGCTGCTGCACGATTCAGCAATCTTACTCGAACATTCATGAGCATCCATCCTTCATTGACTGTTGCGAAGCCTGCCGACAGTCGGCGCCACTAATGGCCAGTTTCTTCATCTTCGGTTAAAATTTAACCTGCGGATAAATCCCCACCTCACCAATCACTTTCATGCTTTAGGCCTTTATCTGCAGGTTAAATTTTAACTGAAGCTGAAGAAACTGGCCATAAATGTTCTGTATCTTTTTATTTGTGTCGGTAAATGAGTTCCTGAAATACCATTGTCAGTGTAATATAGTATAATAAAATATTTTCTATATCCAAATAACTCTCATAGCAGGCACTGTGTGTAATTGTTACAGATTGGTATCACGAGATCGGAGTTTGGGCACGTATATAGCACAATCGTTAGTTTTCAGGACCATCAAAAATGTATTACGTTGATACAACTACCTTATCGGATTAAAGAAATAAATATTACGACGAATAATATCTCTCGGTTAAAGGTACATTCAAAAATTTACTGCCAATACTGCAAGTATGATTGTGTCTCATTAGATGCAGAGACAAATAGGGACTTTACGATATTCGTATTATAATTGGCCTCGTGTGACGATGCTTTGCGGGCTTCCTCGCGTCGTCAGCGATTAGGCAGAATTTACTACTCCCCTTCTACGTTCTATCTAAGCCCGTTCGCATTTGCCAGTTTATTGTAACTTTAACGCTGATGATTATCTCGAAATTTTAATATATGAAAGAAAAACGAAAAGGCATATATTCTTTAGAATGTGATAAGAATGGAACCGTACTACCCCATTGAGTTTTATACCAAACACCCTGTATATGTATATGTACGTACTCAAAGTATCAACTTATAGATGACGCGATATCCAATGACATTTCCATTGACAAGCGGATAGGCTATCCATTTCCGCTTAATGCACCCTCAAAGGCGTCTCTAAAGCCAATGTTGGGGGGGGGGGGGGGATGAATCGAGCGTGACAGTAGGAAGTTCAGGAGTGCAGACGCTTGGCGGCAAATTCAATCAATTTACGGTGCGCTCGCCCGTGTTGAAATAGGTAGTTGGGGGAGGGGGGGGGGCTCAAGGGGACCGATGAGGTGCGGCCTAACCTGACCTAACCTCTCCGGAACCTTTAAACTCCCTTCTATTTCCGTCGTATAAGACACGTTAGTAATACGTGGGTAAAGGGACAGGGGAACGGTACTAGGAGGATAAGAAGAAGAATAATGGGGGGGGGGGGGGAGACAGGAAGTCTGGTACAATTAGCGCACGCCATTAGTTTCACGAGGTTAGACAGTAAAGCGTTGTGGAATCTCAACCCTGTGAAGGCAGGTAACGAGTGGTAAGGAAAACGAAGAAGGGGGTCGAAAGGATTACCGAGCAGAGAAGAAGGTCCCCTCGTTGGTGACGTAGTACGAACAGTGTACGAGGACCAAATGTCTGTGACGGAGTCTTCCCTTCTTAGAAGAAGTAACGAGAATTTGCGAGGGAACGGGAAAAGTTGAGGAGAGTCGAGTGGGAAAGTAAGAGAGCAGGTAAGGTCACGGTAGGTTAGAGAGAGGGAGAGAGAGAGAGAGTTGGAAGAGAGGGAGTAAAAGAATGAACAGAAGAATACTCGTAACCTCGCGAGAGAAGAAGTGCACTCTAGAGCCGACTAAAAACACGTAAAACGTTTCACGCTATTTATGCAAGCGTCGAGCGCTACGAGCGTGCTGCCATCTCCTGCGAGTATTTGGTAGCTCGTCGAGAAGGCCTTGTCCTCGAGTTGCAGTTCTCTTTAACGACGCCTTCCAACTAAGCTTAACCTATCCAGTGACTTTACCATCTTGTCCCACTGACGCTTCCGCGGAGCCTCTCTCCTGATCATACACTTCAGAGAAGTCGGGTACAATTAAAAGCTGAGGCTCGCATTGTTCTATTTCATTAGTGTAATTTTAAGATCTGTGAATTAACTTGCCGTTACGGCAACGTCTTGTTTCTTTGACGCCCGCTGCATCATGGGTACGTTGATGCGTGACGATATTTTTTGTTTGTTTGTCTCTTGAATCTCTCGCTGTACACGGTACCCGTTTTATTGAGTGCTGGCTGTAGCTTTCAAGGCGACTTACGCTGCATAGCTGCTACTATGGTTAGTCATGACGTGGGATCAGAAATTGCAATGGGAATGAATATTCAGAATGATTTTCCTGCTGGCTGGAAAGTTTTCGCCAAACAGTCGCCCTCTGTCACCTCACGTATACTCGTCTCTGCACTTGACAATTTTCCTATCTCTCTATATACATACATTATCATACCCTTAAGTTCTTGGTAGTCGCACGAATTAGTTTCCCCGCGAGAAAAGCGAACACACCCTGCCGTGACCGTATTCTAATTACGCGAAAAGCTAGAATATTCAAAGGTCCAACCATTCACGGGTATGGTGATTGAAGATTACGCAAGACGGCGACACTGTTCCGCGCTAACTTTACCCATGGGAAATTGCATGCGTGTTGCATATATTTTGTCTAGAATGTATATTACAATGGCTCGAGATATTGAACTTTAGTTTACGACATTCGATTCAACTCAGTGTTTAACATGAAAATTTACATTAAAAACAATAATTTTCTTTGCCTACCTTTTCAAGACATTTTATGGGTAAATTAGTTTTATGAACATTATTAAGGGTGACAAATCACATACAATAGATGTACTCTGGGGATTTGATGAATGTTTTTCTTGGAAATATTTTGCATTAAATTTCAGCAAAATTTTGTGGGCAAATTTCAATTTTTGTCATTGACCGGCTTATCTTATTGTTAGATTATTAGGGGATCTGGAACAGTCTGATTCTAAAGTAATGAGGAAAGGTTGGTAGAATTGATTCTGTTTCTTATGTCCTAATTACCACAGTGTACATCTATTTATGATTTCTTGTACGAAAGAATTAAAGGTTACTCGAATTTTATCGTTTTTCCACGAAAGCGTAATTCGTTGCCTCGCGTCGACGTAATATTCCATCCCTTGTCTTCAACCTGTAGTAACTCCTTCCATTTCGCGGATGTTTCCGCAAAATGAATACGTGTACTCTGCCGGGACTTTAGTTTACTCGGACCTAGCTCCCATTTTGATATGTTACGAAGTCTCGCGAGATGAAGTTGAGATTGCAGAGTTTGAAAGATGTCTCAAGTTATACCTTTTTTTTAACTTCCACAATTTATAAAAAAAAAGTAACATACTCGTTAAAACGTACAAAAAGTATTACAACTAATACATTCCTCGTATTTATTTGTATGACCTTGAAGGATACCGAAAATGTAATGTCTGAATATTGTGGAAAAATGAAAATATATATTGATCCAATTCGTTCATTCCGTTATCATTTATAAAATTATACGAATTTGACAAATGCATATTCATTTTATTTGTTATAACGAAAATTTTTAAATGATAATGCTTTTCCCAATTTGTATTAATAAAATATTTAAATTTTCGTTGCAGAGAGTACTATGGAGCAGCAGCGAGGCACATCGGGAACTTTGCTATCTGAAAGGTCGAAGCGAAGACGAGTGTCAAAACTATGTAAGAGTTTTCGGACGTCAGGGACCTGATAGATTCCTAGCTTGTGGCACAAATGCCTATAAGCCACTTTGCAGGCAGTTTAAGATTGAGGTAAGTTTTTATACTGGGTATTTTTACAGTCTCCTAGACTACTGCTACTACTATTATTATTATTATGCCAATTCGCTAATAATGGCTGGTACATTTGCACGTCCTTGTAGCCAGTGCTCGCATTCAGTCGCGGTCTCATACCAAAGAAGGACAAGCTCAACATGCCTGGTCCACTAGAAATTTTGGAGGGTTGCCAGAAAAGGGGGAGGGGGGTGTTTCATCCCCCCATAGCTCCCAGGCTATAGTCGATTTTCTGGTTTTGGTACCACTGTAGGAATTAGGGTGAGTCAGACTGAAGTCAGGTTGGGTTAGACTAAACTGGGGGAGGTTAGGTTCCAGAGGGCATCAGACTTAGCGAGCTTGGTGTAAGGTTTTCTGGGAGTGACATTGTGGGTAGTTTTGGTCCTTTTTTGTAGCAGGTAGAAACGTATGTTGGAAAAAGTCGATTTTTTGTCAGTTTTTTTTTTTCGAGGAGGAACAATTATAGATAGTTTCCCGTGTGTAACAATGTTTATTTACCGTAATGCATTTGACCATTATCTACTTTATCAATATTTGGCATTGTGTGCTATTAATTTCAGTGTTGTAAAGCGACATTTAATTAACAATGATCGATATACCTATTACTGAAAAAAAAGTGATTTTCAGTACAGTATTCCGAGTAACGAAAAACATGTGTCTATTGAATACATTTTTTATAGTCATTAGGACATACCGCATGATTAGAACCAAAATGGCGTATAAGCATAAGATTTTTAATGAGCAAAGGCCTTTTTTATTTTTAAGCACGCGCACTGAGAAATAAAATACGGTCAAATTTACCATTTCCCAACTATTTTTCAGGGTTCCGAATGGACTTAACTATAGTTTATAGTAAACTCAGATTCTTTATGCTGATCACAATCGTTAGTAATATTTACGACATATTAATACTGTTTGGTAATAGTAAGATTAATCAGCCTCGTATTTTACTATTTTTATTGCAGATGATAATATCCACCATAAATTTTATAGTTGGATATAACTTTTCCACTTTTGTGATAACGAAGCGATCTAGTTAACTTGACCAGATATGCAAGTAAAAATAGTATTGTGAACTAATTGCTGTTAGTTGCTTTAACGATAAAATATTTGTCAGCGACTAAAAGCTATTTATGTTTTTTCCACTGCATGAATAAGTTGTTCGGATATTTCAGTACGAAGGAATATTAAATAGTTTACTTGTTTCTAAGAGTTTATATCGAGTTTATTTATCACCTCTTCGTCTATTTTTCAGAATTCAGTAACAAATAAAATTTGGGGCTTATTGGCTCGTTGATCCGCCATTGCTTGCGAGTATGGCGGTCCCCTCTGGTGGCCGGTTGCTGTATTAGGATGAATATGGTTCTTTTTAACCATAAATATGCGACAATATTTACCCTTGACACCTTGACATCCATGGCTAACTGTAATTACTATCCATAGTAGAATTTAATTTTGTTTGTGAGCAAATTTGACTTTTTGAAATTAGTAAAGTAATTCACTATGAAGTTAGTATTTGTTACTACAATTGTATCCACCAATTGCAATAGTAAACTCAAGTATGCTAAGATAGTTTGCACTAATGAATTCATTGTAAGAAATTGGAGAAGTTTGGTTTCCCTAACCAATAATATTTTTACCCTGCTACATAGTTAAGAATACCATTGTCTTTTTTCTGAGTGAGGTATATTACTCGCGCTTTTCATACTCAGGCTACACAGCGTAAAGCGATCGAAAGTGTAACAGTGCAAAGTTGAATTGACAGTTTCTCCATTTTTCGTATCTCGCTTTGAAACCTTTTAATCGTCATTTAAACAGGAGAAAAATATCACGGACTTCTTTCACTTTAACACGAACTTCCTCTCTTCGTCGTACATACATCGTGACCATAGCATTCCCCATCATTGCGGTTCCGCAAAGCTTTTAGCTTTTAACCCCGGTGCGATAGTTCCGTCCGTTGCGGTCCACAGTAAAATGAGAAGAAAAGTTAGGTTGCTTCCGGTATCAAGCCCCTCCCACAATGGGTAGTTAATTCCATTGGACCGCCCTTTTACGGATCCCATTCTCATCCCACCCAGTGAAGTGACAGTATGCTTCTCATTCCACTGTACTACGCTTGGTGGATTCGTTTATTTGTCTCCTGACACAGCGAGGTTCCTTGTTCTCGTTCTGCAATTGTTTGCGTGCGAGATTTATCGCACTCGACTTAGCTCTCCGCGTCGCGTTGGAAAACTTTTATGTCTTGCGCGATTACTATTCACCCTCCCCGTCCGTGAAACCATGCGTGTGCCAGTATTCGCAAAAGCAGTCGCATTGATAGTCTTGAGAAATATTTACGGCGAGACATAGGAGGTCCAAAACTTTTGTAATTAATGATAATTAGTTGGCAAGTTTTTAAAGAGAGATAACGAATGACTGGGTTGAACGTGAGAGATAGGCAGTGGTAGTGGCAACAGAAAAGTGGCAAACAGGGGCGAGCAGGGGCGTATAGATACAACTGAAATGCCCCGTACATTTATGCGGAGGTTTAGCCGTAGGCGGGGTTGGGGGCGTGGCTTTTTAAATAGGGATATCTTATTCGCGGAACGTGGAGTGGGGGGTATGAAGGCGGAGCATATGATACCAAACGCGGAATATGCTCTTTTAGAATCACGACTGTCCGCCTGTCTGAACACCTTTATGAAAATAAGTTTTTACTAATCGACTTCTGTGGAGGCTCTCTGTCGATATCGAGAAAAGTTTTGACAATTTCGTTCCGCGGCAAAGTTTCCGGATAGTCGTGGTTTGTTGTTTGACGTTGAGTCTCAAAGTCACGAACGCGACGTTGCGTCAAGGGTGAGAACCCGCAGTGAGGATATCCCTTCTAGGACAAAAGATGAATATTATTGTCGGGCCCCTACCCTCAACTATAATGTCATTGTGGCGGTACGCCCCTCCTCTAGCTCGGCATCAATGTTCCTCTTACAAGAGCGTAAACTTCTTGCCGAACTTCAAGTGTAATATAAAGTTGAGATTGGATCGGCGGACGTTTTCTTTATGGTGGTGGTCGGGAGTCGTCACATCTTTATTTTCGTGATCAATCATCCACCAGGAGACAGCGATGCCCGTATAAGGAGGTCACTGAATGTGCAAACGATCAGCCTAGCTTTATATAAGGAAAAAAAATAATAATATTAAGGGGATCCCCCTCTAACACACGAGTTTTAGGAATTTAACCGTCCTCCTGATCCCTGTGGGTATCTTTGTAGTAGGAACATGTGCAGGTACACACGGGTATATTTACTAGTCGTACTCGTAACATTTTATGGAAAAACTGTAGAGAGACTACATGGGCGTACTACGAATTTCGTATAGCATCCTATGTAAAACGGGGAATCCCCTTTAAACCTGGCACATTTCACTGACAACTTTATTGGTAAGGTCGCTAGGGGTATTCGTGCGAGAAAACAAAACTGGATATACGTTATTTGAGATTCTAAGGTTAGGATTAGCGTACGAGGTGGAACGAAGAAAGACAAGAGAGCCTCCTGTACTTTTTATTACGTACGTGACTGGATTTTCATATGGAGTACTACGCATGCGCACAAGTCACCTGGTGCGTACGTTCGTATAAAAGAAGGAGCCGACATTCAGTCCAGACAATTTGAAATATCATTGGATTTACGTTGTAAATATTAATATATTGTTCCGCTTTTATAGTATAAATTTCAAATTCGGTTACTTTTATTTTCTCCGTGTGTTTCAATCCGCTTTTTTTATAGTCCAAATCATTCTCTCTGTATGTCTGATATTTTTTATTGTTCCGCGCACTTTCCTTCGCGTCTTCTCAGAGACCTTCACTCGGTTTACTTCGCCTTTCACGATTCTACGTGAAGAAGGTCAGCAGCGGCAGGACTCCTCGCAAATACAAATAGGATTGGTCCTCAGCGGCAGAGGGCTCATGAAGGACAAGGAGGAAGTACGAGTATTGGGGCCGAGGTGGCCCCAACGACTCGCTGGTCACGATGCGGGGATAAGAGGCGGGAAAAGTAGCGACGGTTTGAATAAGTGGCTCTCTCGGGGCTTGGTATTCCACTCCGTGTCCTGTATGGTAGGGTTAGGGTAGATAGCTTGTAGAGAGGGAGGGGGAGAGAGAGAGAGAGAGAGAGAGAGAGAGAGAGAGAGAGAGAGAGAATGGGGGTAGCTCTGAGAGGGTAGGAGAGGCGTACGTGTACAACTCGCCAATTTACTTTATAGAAAAGTACCAGGAGCGTTCCAATTTACAGTGTTGCCAAGTTGACGGCTTTCCAATGTGAAATCTGTTTTTCTTTCTTATACTGTCTCTCATTTTTCTCATTTCGTCTTCTCTTCCTATCTTTGCTGCTCTTTTTCTTTCTTTCTTTTATCTCCCTTCGATTTCATTCCTACAACTAGCAGCAACATCAACGTCCTCCAATTCAACCTTGTTGGATTCTGAACTCGTTAAATGGAAATTGGCTTCTCCTTGCTTTCAGAATGGCGTCTACGTTGCCGAGAAGGATACCGAGGGTCGTGGACTCTGTCCTCACGATCCCCAACACAACAGTACCGCAGTGTTTGCAGGTATTTATTTTATTTATACGATATCACGCCTTTATTTACACGAACATTTTTTTTTATCTAGTGTCCGCAGCAATTTTCTTGTGAATAATATATACGTCGTCTTTGCTCTGCACTACGCGGGGATTATAGCGCTGCTCTCTCGGTCCCCATAAATCTCGAAAGGATTCTCATGCTGATAGTTGCGGCTGTGTACCGCTAGATAGCAGCACTTGTTTTGGGCCACGTTTAGCCCGGATAAAGAGCCGCGTCCGTCTGAATTGCTTCATGGTGCTGCGCAGTCTGTGTACATAGCTATACAACGGATGGTCACATTCCTATATACATATCTATGTACACGTATATCTTTAGAGCACGTACCCTCGTGTATCATGTGTACCAGCTGTATCAAGTATCTGCTACCCTTCAGCATGGGCTCTCCGTGGAATTTGTAGCTTGCAACGTGTTCCCGCTCTCGGGATGCACAAGTCCAGAGCTCCCTCTCTTGGTGTTCTATACATATTGTCCTTCCTCTAAACCCTACCGTGGCGAGAATACCTGCTTCCGCTTCCATTCTGTTAAATATATTACTCTGTACGTTTATTTCACGAGGACTTGAGTAGGGTTATGTTTTTGTATGTGGAATTTTTTAATTTTACGTTTATATTTTATCCAAAACTTCTCGTGAAAAACTTTACTCGATTTCGAGGCTATTGCGATCTTCGTGGATCTTGTGCTTCTTTATTCAAAATTTAGAACCAGGCCCTCGGTGTTCCACTTTCTCTTTATTGTTTCACCCTCCTTTTCTTCTTACCCTCTTCACTTCTTTGAAACGCGAGAAATGTGATGAAAATGGGTTTTGAAGGTGATGCCCTGGTCTCGCTGAGGGAGTTGAGTACTTTGACCGACTCTTTTAACAGTTTCGTTGCTTCGCATTCATCTTATGTAATTAAAAAGAAAATTTATTTCACGGTTTTAAATAAGTCAATGGTCTCTTGGTATGGTGTATAGTGTGGAGTGAAGTATGAAAATGGCAATTTTTTTGCTTTCAGACGGTCAACTGTACGCAGCGACGGTGTCGGATTTTTCTGGAGGCGAACCACTGATTTATCGTGAACCCATACGAACGGAACGCTCGGATCTTAATCAGCTCAATGGTAACGTATCGATCGATTTGCCGAGGTGGTGAAAAGTAAGATGGAAGAAGGAACGTGGGAACGGAAGGAAGGAATGGAGGAAAAAGTCATAAGAACCGGGTCGAACGAACGCCGCTGAACACTCAATCTTAGTTTTCGATGCTGATTGAGAATAGTCTTTTGCTCTTATTCCGGTCTCTCTCAGGCGAAATTGAACGCTGGACGTCGACTTAATCGTTTTTATTATCAATTCGAGTCGACGTCAAATTTACGATCCTTCCTGGGTCGCGCAAAAAGATTCCGAGGGGGGAAAACCTTTCTCATCCTTGGAAGAGAGGGAGCTTCGAATTGGATATCGGAGAAAAAAGAATTTTCACCTGCTTCTTGATTTTCGACTGTTACTTACACATGAAACTCTTCATATTTCAGGACCAAACTTCGTAAGTTCCCTGGCCTACAGCGACTACGTGTTTTTCTTCTATCGCGAGACTGCAGTGGAATACATGAATTGTGGCAAGGTAAGGCTGATGACGTAGAAGATGAAAAATTAAAAGTAGTGCAACAAGTTCATTCATCCGATAAACTCATTCCATTGGCATTCTGGTCCAATTTATGTTACCAAGCTATAATATTTTTGAAGCGTTATTTCATAGTTTTTTTTCATAATTTTTTTCATCCATTCTATTTCCCTTTTACTTGTCTCTCTCAGGCCGTTTACCCGAGAGTGGGCCGTGTCTGCCAACACGACAAGGGTGGACCGCATGCTTTCGGCGACAGGTGGACGAGCTTCCTTAAAGCGCGACTGAACTGCTCTGTACCCGGGGATTACCCTTTCTACTTCAATGAGATACGTGAGTGCTTTCAGAATCATAATCGTAATATACAATACATTAAATACGATACGCACTATGCCCTATAGGTTATCGGTACGCCCACTTCGCACATACTTCCGCCCATTTTGTACGTGCCACGCCTTTAAATCTATCCCACTGCCTTTTGGCAACGCCCACTTTATCTATGAGTATATCATCTTTAGGCCTGCATCGGCTCTTTCTTTCTTTGCTTAGACATTCCACTTTATTGACATCTTCTTACTATCTTTATTTAGTTGACGTAACAAAATTTCTTGACTATATACAAATGCCTATGCATTCGCTATTGTTAAGCATATCTTTTGACAATATCAGCACACCAGACAGGCTAAGGGCTTCTTCAGTTGGTTGCGTTTAATCATTTTCTTTCCCTCTATCACAATCGATTCTTCACTTCCGTAATGAAATAAATGTGGAGGAATGATTCCGTTGTAGCTTCTTAATATAATGAATGTTGGTTGCTGACATTTTATTATATTTTGATTGTCACCGCTGTTATTCAGTCATATACTTCTTATGGTATTGAGTTTATACTATTTTAACGGTGAACTTGTATTTGCATCCTTTACGCAGTATGCTAACTAATACTTAGTGAAAAACAAAAACAAAGTGAAAGTATATGACAGAGAAAATAAAAAATGGCGATAAGATTTAGAGTAGCAGATATGAATAAAATTAAAGTAAAGTAATGTTCATGGACTGCAATTAAAATTTCTCATTTTAAAAAACGCTATTTTTGGATTTAATATTTTACCGGGGTATATATTTTTTTAACTTTCGTACATATATGATACATCGTCTGTGCGCTCAGTGTAAAAAAGGACACTGTATATGTCGATGGAAAGTTGGCCAGTAGCCAGGCTGCTGGGAGGATAAGGGAGCTATAGGGGATGAACATAAGGGTGGTTGCGGTTCGTGCCAAATCGCCGAACCACAACTATCCCCGATTGGCCGGTTTTCTTCTATCTGCCCCCTTCTCATTCCACTTTAGTCTATTTCTCCAGCAGTAGAGCTCACTTCCTGTACATCTCATGCCCTCCTACGCCACTTCTACCGACTCTATCTGGCCCCCCTCGTATCCTCCTGCTCTGCTCGTCCTCTTAATGTTACAAGAATGCTGGGTCGCTGATTAAAACTCCATCCAATCTACATTCTTTTTTTTTATACATCCCGTGCGATTCTATACTCGCTGCAACCGATCATCCCCCTCACTAGCGCTGCCGAACTTCTCCCATTATTATCTTATGTGTAACAGAGACACTAGCGACATCTTTTTACATAAATTTTAATATTTCCAATATTTCATTAGACTTGAGCACCGTGGAGATGCTATAACGTTTGATAGCTACTTGGCACAGTGGACACGGGAGATATGTGCTTGAACCGAATATAGAAGTTCCTGGGGGGTTCTGATTTACTAGCTCCTTAACAGTATTTCCTCCGTGTATCGAGTAACGAAGTTTGTTTGAGTTCACGTTCTATTATGAAAATTCAATGATTGTCTCTGGATACTGAATCACATTCTCTACTCCGTCGATAATTAATGTTTACAATATTTGATAGTCAATACTTATTCGATAATGCTTAAATAGTCTTGAATCGGAGCTGTATCGAATGAAGCCTCGCGATAAACATAATATAATGAACCGAAACTGTAAATAATTTCTAAATGGTATTTTAATGTAAAGTAATATTTGAAATAAGCACTAAAATCATTTGATACATTCACTTTTTACGTAGTCACGTTTATTTGTTTCGTAGTCTAAATCGTTTAACAGATATTAATCATTTCTAGAAGTAGTAAAGAGTTCGTTTCTGCTGCTGTGTACTGTATCATATATTCCAAAAGCACGCGATCAAAGTGACAGTTCCTGGTAAATGTACGTCGTGTAAGCACAGCTCGTTAAGTTAAACAGCCAATTCAAAGGATCGTCCCGTAGATGGCGCTAGTGGTCCAACGTGAAGTAAACGTGTACAGAGCGTGTATTCAACCGTTACTGGCAGAACGTAAATTTGCACTATTAAAGGGGACCACCTTTGCTCCCGTTTCTCTGAACAGAATCTACAAGCGACGTCATAGAGGGTGTCTATGCTGGAAACCGGACTCAACTGATTTACGGTGTATTTACAACACCTGTAAATTCGATCGGTGGCTCTGCCGTATGTGCTTTCACAATGGACAGCATTCTTAGGGTCTTCCAAGGAGCTTTTAAGGAACAAGAAACTATAAATAGCAATTGGCTTCGTGTACTTCCGGAAAAAGTACCAGAACCCCGTCCTGGTGCTTGCGTTAACGACTCCAGAACACTTCCCGACGTCACAGTTAACTTTGTCAAGTCACATCCTCTTATGGACGACGCTGTGCAGTCTTATTTTACTTTGCCTGTAATAACGAAAATTACTTTCAAGTGAGTTATTAAAATTAATATAAGTATTATTGTAATCTTAAGAAAATAAGTGTACTTCATAATTAAAAGCTTCATTGGTACTGTTTTCAGTTATCGATTTACCAAAGTTGCTGTTGATCCACAAGTGAAAGCATTGGATGGCAAGGCTTATGATATTCTATATGTAGGAACTGGTAAGAATTAGTGGATTGAAGTTACCAATAGATTTGAAATGATAGTCATAATGCAATATTATCTATATTTTAGATGACGGTCGTGTTGTGAAAGCTCTCAATGTACAGGCTCCTGACTCGCGGGAAAATGTAGCTCCAGTGATTGTGAGTGACGTGCAAGTGCTCAGATATGGTAAGTTTTATTTATTTATTTGAGAATAAAACTCATAAAGTTTGCTTCAGACTGTTATGCATGCACGGTTAACAATTCTGCTAATGGATGCAATCATCCTAGATATTTTCATCTTATTAACTTTGGTATTATTTTTGTAGGACAAGCTATTAAAGATCTACAAGTAATTCATCTTGCTGGTGAAGCAAGTAAACTGATGGTCATTGCAGACTCTGAAATTCGTGCAGTGCCTCTGCATCATTGCGACTCACCAGCAGCTAATTCCTGTGTAGCTTGTGTTGCGCTGCAAGATCCTCATTGCGCTTGGGATGCTACGACCAACCTGTGTGTGGCTGTGCCTACCAGATTACACGATAATGATGCTGGAAAGACACTTTACCAGGACATTGTAAATGGAAAACACAAAGGATGTGGATACGAAGAGGGTAAGTCACTGCCACTGATATTATTATCACATGTAACATTTCACCATCATTCTTTTGTTACTTACTTCCTTCATTCTTGTTAGAAACTCTATGTATTGCTTTTATCCACATCTTTTCTCTGTCTACCTCCCTCGCTGTCACTCTGTCTTTCTGTTTGTGTCTGTCCCTGTGAATTGGTGAATGTTGCTTCAGAACTGGTGAAGCCCACGCAAACAGTGATGCCTCCACGACTCGGACGTGGCGAGCAGCCTGACGACCGGGACAATGAAATCGTCATCGAGTTGGATCGGGAAAATCCATTCGGTCGTACACAACCAAGAGCTAATGAGCCTCAAGGTAAAGATGATGTTAATGCGCGGTGAAGTAACCAGGTGTTGCTCCTTTCCATTGCCTAACATCTATAGCGTCAGTCTCATTATAGTATATTAAGCTTACTGCGCTCTACTGACAATAGACTGATTTCTCTAAATTCTTCATAAATTGTACAATATTTTTCCTCACGATTAAATAGTCTTCCCTGGTCCTGTTACAGGTGTCATCGTTACACCCGTGGTGTACTCGGCGCAGACACTTACCGGAGCTCTGCTTGGTGCTTGTTTGGTATCATTAGTCGTAGGATTTGCATCTGGATTCCTATTCTCACAAAGATTACGCGGTGCACCCTATCCAGATCCACCTGAACAAAGACAGCAGCTCAATCGTCTGACAGAAGGGCCAGATTCTCCGGGTTTTAACAATAAATCCATCAATCTTGTGCTCAACGTCAATCCAAAAAATCCCAACGGCAAGAATGCTAACTCTTCTGCAGAAAATAAACCAATGCAAAAGGTGAAGAAAACGTATATATGATACAGAAGACGACAGGCCGTTTGAGGCTTGCCCATAGTGAAGCTAGCGGCTTCGAGTGCGTCGCATGACCTACACGAAAACGTTTGCAACGATCACGATCTAAATGTCCCCGACATCAATGACAAGGACTGCGTACCGTGTACTATCTCCAATAGCAGCACCGAAAGTGATCCGAGGAGTTCTAAGGTAATTGAGAATTCATCGTTGAAGAGGCGAACTTGCGATCGTCGTCGTAGAGCCAGTTTTTCAAGAAGACGCAACGAATATTTCCATGAAACTTCATCTTCGTCGACTTCCTCTCCTTCGCTACTTGATACCAGTGACATTTATAGCATGTCGCGTGACAGATATATGGTACCTACGACAAAACACAGTTGTGAAGCTACTGAGAGAACGTTATCATTATTCAATCCACAATTTTTACCGAATTTCGATGACATGATAATGTGCGTTACCCAAAATGATTATAAGCAGGCCTTCCAGTTCTTAACAAGTGGAACCACGACACGTTCGGAGTATACAAATCAAGCCATATCGCACGTGCTGCCATTTAAATCTGATCGTAAGCGCAGCAACACGAACGTCTTATCCTCGATTATTAATGAGGATGATAAGATTTTAAATAATACACAGTATCTTTTAAAATCGGAATATGAATCTCAAACGCAAGGAGTGCACAGCAACTGCGATATTCATACATCTCTAAGAACTGTACGAGGAAAATTGGTTTAATGTAAACTTAACCCTAAAATAACTCAACCTAACCCGGAGGAGTGGCTTTCGTGCCTACAACATAAATACTGCCACAGCCAATTGACGCAATTGCATTTACACCAACAGCAAAGGAGAGTAGCGAAGGATTAATATCCAAAGGATTGATAGGTTATAACCTTAAAATGTGATAACACTTTAGTGGACTGTGTTCTAAGTAGTGCCCCCGATAGGTGCCTAGCCGAAAAAGAAAGCTGGCGAAAGGAATGAAAGAAATTGAAAAGTGTAGAACGTTACACAGAGCATTCGCAGTAGATGAGGCGTGCCTTCCATATGACGAACGTTTCATGGCCATTTTGTGTATGTGTACAGAGGTTGCAAAACATGAAAGAATTCGAAGAAATTTGAGGTTAGGTGATCGAGTGACCCGGCATATACAGTGCCTCGTTATTATTTATTTCATTAATACGAACGAGAAATATATTATATATACATTTCTTGCGCCGTTATCGACATACAAATTACCGACATTTTGCGAATAGTCATGTAGATTATCGAATCTACAAGTTTTCGCTTTGCATTCGCAAGATTTCGTATTGGCTGCGTCGATCAACACGCAATATATATAGCATGCGCGTTAGTGTAAATATTTCATTATTAAGTAGTTCCTCATTTATTTGAGGATTCTTGATTTACATGTCAAGAGTGAAGCGGCGTTTGGTCCTCCACTCGATAGGCGGGTGCCACCTTCGTTGTTGTAACAGCAGAGAAAGTATCTGCAACTACGCGTAATCTCACATTACGCACGCGTAAATCCACGGCGTTATTTATTATATATGCGTATGTCTTGCAAGAACGGCAGCTATTTTACATTTCTATAAACTCTTAAGAATTTAATCATAAATTGTTAGCCGCGACCGGACGAAGCGCTTAGCGCCATATTTTTTTCCTGTCCCTACTTCCGGTGGCCGGCTGATTTTTTGTACAAGCATGATGACATCGCTTACGCAATTTATCACAGAAAACACTCAACTGTTTCTCCAGTTATCATTAATACGAAAACTGATCTTAGTAGATAATTTGGCACTGCGATCTACAGACAGGAAGTATACATAGTACAGAGCGACACGCGACTTTAGGTACCTTATGTTAGTATTACATTTGTTAATAGATAGTCGTATAACGGTAGCTCTCATTTAGGCGAAATAACGAGATTATATATATATGTGTGTGTGTGTGTGTGTATATATATATATATATAACATAACAAATGAGTCTGAATTTATATATATATATATATATAAACATATATAAACACACAGATGACTTCATTAGGATTATATTTAATAACGATCCATGTAAACGGTGCTGCACATTTACAAGTACTGAAAAACAAAGTGAAAATTCGTTACTTGTAGAGGTGTACACTAGAATCGCGTTATTTACACATTGTAGCATATCGAAAAGAGGTTAGATTTTTAAATCATTTTTTCTTCTTTTTTATGCCCACGTAAGCAATCGACAGTACGCGAAGCGCTTTCGAAAAAAAAAAATGCGAGAAACTGAAAATAATTGCGCTCGCTACATTCCAGTAAGGCCAGGACTGCCAACCGATGCGACAGCATAGTTAGATAATAGTCATTAATAGTTTTGAATAATAGCATGAAAAGTTTTATATTTCGACTGATATTTTGGGAGTCCAAAGGGTGTAGATAGGAGGTAAACAAAAAAAGATAAAGAATTTTATAAGGAATCGAAGAATCGATGCGTGTTCCTCAAAGGTGTTGACCCGTTGCGTTAATCAGAGATGATATAAACTGTTGGCTAATTGTACGATTTTTTGGGTGGTTAGGAATGCGTCCACGGCAAGAAATGAAATTGAGAAAAGTAAAAAAAATTTGTTAACCGTTGTAATTGGTTATTATGTAACAGGCTCGTTGAGATACAATTCATTCATTTATGATTAATGGTCTTTCTATAGAAACGATAGCCTCATTTGCGTATACGCATATCTATTAATTATCTTGCGATGTACGTTTTCGGCTACTTGTGAATACACACGGGGCATGGAAATACTAGTATTTTGCTTTGGGGATGTTATAATTTTTTCATCCCATTTTGATTCCATTTAATTTGTAGATCTTGTCGAAACGAACGCTAATGTTTTATTATCGAAATGCACGTTGTTGTGTCATTTGCCGTAAATGCAAGCTATCAGAATCTCGTAGTGGCCTTTTTAATCGTTGTATTCCCAATTGTACCTTTTGGAAATTCTACGCAGAATGTACCATTTTGCAAAAAAGAAAGAGAAATTGTGAGAAACGTGAATATTTGCGATTGGATATGGAATTATTCAACTCGGATAGTGGATGGCAGTCCAGGCACGCAATTTGCTGTGCCAATACAATGTGTTTTATGTATATAGATATTTTAGCTTTAAATATTATAAAACTATTACTCATCGTACAGAGGTTAGTCGGCCTCGGAACGAGATTCCGATTGCGAGTAGATTTGTAAAAAAAAAGAGATTAAAGGCGAGCTAACAAAATTTTGTTTACATGAACACTTGATTTAAAATCTTGGCAAAAACATTGTGTAAACTCGTATCTGGAGTTGGTTAGAATCTTTTCGTATAACACACAAAGCTTAGATATGCTATAATAATTTTTATTTTCATTATTTTTAAATTGAATTGATTTTGCATGATTCTATCAAATTGAATGAACTGGCATCAGATTTCATGTTTTAAAAATATTTGACAACTCAAGCTTGAGGTTATCTTATAAAACTAATGAGTTGCAAGATTTTTGTGTCATACATAACTTCAAAATTTTTTCCATTTGTATGTTTTGTACAAAGAATTAGAATCGCTAGTAAAACTATCAGTCTGGTTCATTCTTAGAAGAAATTGAAATCACGTTTACATTGGTTCGATATCTATAAAGCGATTGCCGATGAAGATGGAGCGAACCAATTAACAAATGGAAAAAAAACTTGATGGAGACGTATGAGGAAGAAGAGAGTTTTGAAGTACAGGAAAAATTTGAAGAGAACCACTTTATACTCCATACAAGACTGAGGAGCGTGTATATATAGATACATAATATAGATTATAAGATAGTGCATTTGATATGGATAAAATATGAAGATGAACAAGAAAATATATACAGAATAACAATTTAAGAATGCAAACAGATTTATAATGCGATCTACATTACTCTCGTATACCGAAGAACATGTACATATAAAGTTATTAACATCTTACGATCATCATTGTCATCATCGTCGTAAGAAAGTCTCCAAGGAATTTTTCACGATGAAGACACGTCGACATTGCATACTAGTCCACTCAGTCATGAGCCTTGATTTACTTTTAGATGATCTATCAAATTTTCTATTTTTTGTGCACCAGATCATCAACAATCAAGAGTTTTGACTGATCGGTCTGCAAATGTAATGTATTCATTTAAATGTAGTGCGTTACTTACAAGTTCGCAATACGTTTCCGATAACCCATGTATTTCTAAGTCTAGCTATTTTAAGATCGATGTGACGAGTAATGTAATCCCAAAAAAAACTAAAGCAGTAAAATAAAGGAGGGAGTAACATGAACACTTACACTTGTCATCAAAGATTTATTACAAACTTTTAAATTTGCAAAAGATAATTAAGAGTCATAAACACCTAGAAGTGCACCCTCTATTATAATGTCAGGTAAACCAGCAGATGAATTTGGACGAACATAGGGATCACAATGAAAAGTCAAAATTGGATGATGACTTACAGCACCAGGTCGATTTTGTTTTGAATCTCTAATGGCTGCCTCTTTGTAATTTCTAAAACATTGAATTCTTTAATATATTGCAGAAAACAAATGTTATAAATGAATTACCTTTTATATGTTGTACGTGACGATGTTGAACCTTCTATACCTAAAAAGTTTAAAACCTGCTGCTTTGTGGATGAGAGACGTAGCATCTTTTGAACGTAAAGTTCCAGCGCAGCTCTACGTTGTTCCAATACTTTAGGTTGCGTGTTCCTAACCCTCTTGGGAGGAAATGCAGCTGCTGTTTCACACTCCTTCTTCAGCTGTAAAATGCAAAACCACTATATATAAGACAAATATACTGATTAAAATGGTTAGATGCGTTCTTCATATGATTAGATAATCAAATGATGTACAAATTAGTTAATCAACTAATATATCTATAGAAAAGCAATGATTATAAAATGTCTCAATAACACGATTCAGATACTATGAAATTGGTAAATTATATATACAAAAAACCAAAATGTCAAAGTCATAAAGATTTGTTTTTTCCAGAAAAAGATCAAAGGTCTGTTTTGTTTACCGTGCGATGAAGAGCGTTAAATTCGCTATATCTTTTTTCCACAAAGTGTCTTATATTGTTGGTGGATTCCACGACCTCCACTGTGTAGACGTAATAGGGCTTCCCGTGGGACACTTCTGCCAAACGGTATCCACTAATAAAAACTTGATACATGGCATAGCTAACAATTATAGCCGATTTTCTCAATGAAATCGGAGCACTTCCCAATAAATGCTCTTATTTAATTGTTGACATTAATTTTCCCAAATGTAACACTCCACCAGTTTTCTGGATGCACCATCTTGTACGTTACATCTACCTTTTTTTCCCCAAAGATAATGCATTCATTATTATGGCTGTATATGCATCATATAATAGTTCATGCTAGTTTCCATAACCCACAGAACTCTAACCATACTCGAATCCATACGCCTGTATACGGAGGTAATCTGGCCTGATCTGGCCAGCGCGCAGCTGTCTCGTTCACATGGTGGATGAGGTTGTCCTTTTCGAATTGAACTGCGCATGTGGTGTACAAGCTTTGCAGAAATGTTGTCCTGCCGACATATTAGTGCCAGCCTTAGTGCGATGGAGCAAGTAATGAAATACAAGGTACATATAAATCCTATTTAGCCTATGTGAGAGTTTTTAAAAACAACAAATATTTAGCAATCTTCGAAATAAAATATCTGTGCCATTATTTCAGGTTATGTTGGCACAGTCGTGCGCACTGCTTTATCTCAGCTTAAACTTTTTAAGAAACTGTACAGTATCTGATAGAGACAGCGTACTACATTAGCCTGTTTCGTCGCAAACCCTCTTTATGCGATCCTCACGAATGCCGTACGGCCTCCAGTTTTCCTACATCTCAATGTAACCAATCATCAGAGTCCATTTGTATTATATCGACCTGTGCGTCTATTGGAAACTGCCCATGATAGCAATAATATTGCTTAATACAAGTATCCTATTCGCTGCAAAGAAGTGACATTTTTCCTAAAGCCAATAGCCAGCTTTTCTTCAATGGTGCCTTAGTTGCGCACACAGTCGTGAGGGGCGCTTTTTTCAATTTTTGAAGCCTATCTACAGTTTATGATGTTTCTAGCATAAGTATATGGTTTCTAGAAACCGTGGTTTCTAGTATGTATGTAGTACGCCATTTTCTTTCTTGATAGACATGATATGTATGTGATGTGGTAGAGTAGCTAAATAATAATTTCTTCTGTATTGTATTGTACGTATAATACGTAACGGACCTCATCAACCAAAATGTCATTAACAAGGTACAGTGTTTTTTAAATAATTATTAAAATTCTGTTAACCAGTTCGAATTGAATACAATTCATAGTGAACAGTATACCCAGTCAAGCCTTGACAAGTAGTAGGCTACCAATGATTTTGTTTGTTTTAGTTTACTGCCTGCGCCTAGCCAAGCCGTTTGGGATCGCGAGGATGAAGCACGAGAACAAAAACTTCGTCAAAGACCGGTATCTGCTTTGGTCAAAGCTTTTGTGACAGCTCCACCTTATGGACAGCGTAAGGGCTGGGTACCACGCAATGCTGAAGTAAGTAAAATACTGTATCAATTAAATTGATTATGTAGTGCTTATTAATTGTATTAACTTGCAGGACTTTGGAGATGGTGGGGCATTTCCAGAGATTCATGTCGCACAATATCCACTGTCCATGGGTATGAAAGGTAAAGAAACAACTAGTAATGCCCTTGCTGTTCAGTTGGATGCACAAGGTAAAGTGAAATATGATGTTATTGCCAGACAGGGTCATTCCAAAGATAAGGTAATTTAATAAACACTGTTAGTAATTTCTTTAATAATTTTCCATTAAGTAATAAAATTATCCCTTGCAGATTGTGTACAGTAAATTGAGTGACTTATTACCTTCTGAAATCACAAGTGAAAATGACCCGAGTCTACAGAAACCTTGTGACGAAGAAATTCTTGAAACAACAGAAAAGACACGGAAAGCTTTAGAAAAGATCACAGAATCTAAAATTGCTGCAGCTATGCCTGTTAGATGTGCTGAGAAACAAGCACCTGCACAATATATTCGATATACTCCTTCACAGCAGGGTCAGTCTTTTAATTCTGGTGCCAAACAAAGGGTTATTAGAATGGTTGAAGCTCAAGTTGATCCTATAGAACCACCAAAATTCAAGTAAGTGTCAAAATAATTTACAATAAAGGATTGAAGTATTGAATTGAATGTTGTTACAGAATTAACAAAAAAATTCCTCGCGGACCACCATCACCACCTGCTCCGGTAATGCATTCACCTACAAGAAAAGTTACTGTAAAGGAACAGAAGGAGTGGAAAATTCCTCCTTGCATCAGTAACTGGAAGAACGCTAAAGTATGGCACTTCCATTGTTCATTTTAGTACCATTATTATTACGTATTATATTTCTTATTTTGTCCTATTATTAATTATTTATATCTTTTTTATTCTCATTAGGGTTACACTATTCCTTTAGATAAACGTTTGGCAGCCGACGGTCGTGGCTTGCAGCAAGTTCACATAAACGAGAATTTCGCAAAGCTCGCTGAAGCCTTGTACATTGCCGACCGAAAAGCTCGCGAAGCTGTAGAAATGCGAGCGCAGCTCGAGAAAAAATTGGCGCAGAAGGAAAAGGAAAAGAAGGAAGATCATCTTCGTCAATTGGCCCAAAAAGCTAGAGAGGAACGTGCAGGGCTTAAATCGGCCGCTGCTCTAGGTAAATCTTGATGCTAATAATGAACCCAACCCTAACCTAAAATAAGTCAATTTGATAATTTCTGTTCTGTGTGTTCTAGACAAAGCTGAAGAGACACGTGAGCGTGATCAGCTTAGACAAGAACGTCACAAGGATCGTGCACGAGAGCGTAATCTAGCTCGTGCAGCCCCAGACAAAAGATCTCGTCTCCAGAGAGAACGAGAGCGTGATATCAGTGAACAAATAGCCTTGGGTCTGCCTGCAAAGAGTATCTCAAGTTCTGGAGAAGCTCAATTCGATCAACGTCTATTCAATACTAGCAAGGGAATGGACAGTGGTTATGGTCACGATGACGAGTACAATGTTTACGACAAACCTTGGAGGGACTCTAGTTCGATTGGTTCACATATTTATAGACCTGGCAAGAACATCGATAAAGACAATTATGGAGATGATCTGGAGAAGCTGGTAAAGACTAGCAGGTACGATCAGCAAATACGACAACATTTAATTCACAATATGAGTCATCGTGACAACTATTTTCAAGTTAATGGAGGTTATATATTTGTGTCTTAGATTCGTTCCTGATAAGGAGTTTAGTGGTACTGACAGATCAGCCACGCGTTCCGGTCCTGTACAATTTGAAAAAGATGAGGAAGATCCTTTTGGTTTGGATCAGTTCTTGAAGCAGGCGAAACGTGCAAGCAGTTCTAATGCTACGACAAAACGCAAGGAAGAGCGCGAAACACGAAGAGACGATCGTGATAAACGTAGAAAGCACTGAATCATTTGTTAAATGAGCTTTTTAATTCTTTAAATACATTCTAACGCTATTATAACTGATACCATATTGTGTGGGCTGTTTCACTTATATTAATCTGCAAGTAATTATCATAAAATGCCAGTATGATCCGTATATTTCAATTTTTATATTAACTTGAGATACTTTAATTAATAACAGTTGCGTGTCGCAGTACAAATTTAGGCTGTACAATAAATTATCCTTCCTTTCTTTTCTTTCTGGGCTTATCCCAAATGGGACACGCACCGGTAAGTAGTCCCATTGATTCAGAGAATTAGGAAGTTCACATAAGTTAGCATTTTACCTTGCGACACGGACCTTATTTAGACAAGTTTGAGGACTTACAGAGTTTAAACATCAAATCCGAGCAGATGAATTTCGCCGCAAGCAGGATGCAAAACCACGATCCTTCCAGTCGAAACCCGTGAATGCTATTCACTGAGTCGTCATTATAATAAATTATACGCCTTGAAATAGAAGCACAGTCGAACCTCCCAAAAGTTAGAATGTCTCATAATTTACAAATCAACCTCTTGTAAGTTATCCCCCTTCATTTTGACTTTTCCCCTATTTTCTAATTTGAACTAGTGTTATACGCATACGCGCGCTGATTGCCGCGCTCAGACTGTGGTGGCAACTTGTTGGAGTAATATGGTGATGAGTGAGCTGTAGGTAAGGTAAACCTTATGAGAGGTAGCATTGTCCCAAGCATGAAACTTATGGGACCTTCGACTGTATTCTGAAATGCTTACGGTATCGGATGGAGCCCACGTAGATAGAGATAGTGTAGAAACAGGCCAGTGTAGTATGTTGCCTCTATGACACGCTGTATAATCTCTTAAAAAGTTGATAATGAGAAAAAATATTGCTTCAGGGAAGGATTAGGGAACACTGGCCTAGACATTGTCCGTCCGAAAATATTATGCACAAATGAATTTTATTTCATTCAAAATTCTACGACGTGCAAGTGACTTATTAAAATGTTTTATCGGCACTAAAATATCGCCTGCGCAATGTTGTTTGATGGGCCTGTATACCACGTGTGCAATTGAATTCGAAAAAGACAGCCTACTATAGAATGTGAGTGAGGTAGTAGCGCGCTCGCAGCTACCAGCGTACGGTTTCCACTATACCTATATTTCAATTATTATATCTACGCATGTATGTATTTGCGTACACTACATACAAATGCCTCACTACGTAACAGCCGTGACAAAAGGACCCTAGCGACATCTATGATATTCGCTTAATAATTAAATAAAGCGACAAACTAATGTTTAAAAAATTAATTAAATTTTGATTATAAAATTGCGTTGGATCGTTTTTTTATTCTTAGCGTGACAGTACAATTCATTCTTCATGGTAAAAGAGGTCAAATTTAATTTTTGATTCAAGGAAAGTAATTATTCGTTATTTAGTAGAGTAATTCCAGGAGGATATATATATTTTTCTTGTCGTTTTTGACGACTGTCGTTGCTGTTGCTATATTTTTTTATGTAAATGACTAGAATAAATACAAAGTTGTCGCAAACGATTTGCATAATAATCGAATACACTGATAACTTCATGTTTTTTTTCAGTAAATAAAAGTACGAATGGTTTAGTCTCGTAGTATTATATAATGTTAAACGATACGGTCAACAGATAAAAATTGATACTGTCTATATCACGCGACTTATCCCCTCATAATATGAAATTACATTCCACACCAAATAAGTCATTTCCTGCATCACGGGACCATTTCACTTAATTTCGGAAAGAAAAATCCTGCATTTGACTCTTTCTTTGTTCTACATTTTCTTTGTTTTATAATTAGTATTTAGAATCAATACTCAGAGAAATGAGAACTATAGTAGAACCCAATCTGCATCCTCGATAATAGCGGACGTCACGAATTCCTTCGAAAGAACTGAAAATACGAAAAGTATCTCACTGTGAGCGATCAATATTATGGGGTTAAAAACGTGAAGGGAAACACAAAAAATTAAATGAAATGACAACATCGAATGACTTAAACCTCGAATAGCTTTCTGTCGTTATTTGCTGAAATGGCATTGCTTTATAAAAACAGAAGGTATCAGAAAACTGAAATAGCCATGTATCTCTGTTAGCCACAAAAATTAACGGTAAGAAAATAAGAGAATAGACCGTCTTATATTTCAAAGGTTAGTGTCGGTTAGTACAAAAATACCCTGTCGCCGAAATTGGAATTCGGCCGCCATTTTAACTACCAGAAGGCTTCGCGTATGATTTCTTCATTTTTCTTTCCACTCTTTACTTCGTATTTTATTCAAGTATATTAGCTATACCTACCGTTGAAACGAATCTCTAATTCCTGATGATGATCAACACCACACAATTCAGGAGCAAATTCAGTCGGTAACGCCTTCCTCAGAGTGTTGCTCTCAATATTTGGTTGGCCATTACACGCATCCGGTATTCTTGGATCGGCCAGTTTACTTTGTAATAATTGCTTGCTGCATTCACCAAGTTCGACAAGTTTCTTCAATTCAGTTCTATAACTTTCATCCTCCTCGTCAACGGATTCTGTCTCAGTATTCTCGCTCCTGGCTTCCTCTTCATCCTCGTTTTTAACTTCCAGAACCTCTTCTGGTTCCACGAGACTTCTGTTAATACTAGTAGTCACGCCATTTGTGTGCGCATTGCAATTGACATAGGTTATCGTGTCTATTGAGTTTGGCGTGCTGGAATCTGTTGAGTATATACGATCGCCTGTCATGTACTCAGAGAGGTCAAAGTTCAAAACGTTCGCCAAAAGTTTTTCCTTGGTCTCCACGTCTCTCTGAATAGTTTCTAAGTTGGGTCGTTCCGTTCTGAATATGTAGTCATCATCAATACTGAGTGTTAATAATGAGGAGTGAGTTGTTCTCATTGATTTGTTGTTGTTGCCAATAATATTTTTGTTAAGATTTACTGAACAGTCATCAATGTCTGATTGAGAAGACGGATTATCATTGCCATTTAACAGTCGGTATCCTGATCTTTTACTTTTACGTTCTGGAGTGAATACTATGTCCTCGAATTCCTGTCGACCTATCTCGTGGAATATGAAACGACGGTCATTGCGACGCTCTTCTTCCTTTGGGACATCATGCTTATTGGGAATACTGTGTTCAGGTATTAAGTCGACATCCGTTATCAAAGGTGTATTTAAATTTAAGGGTACTATAGGTGGCATCTCTGTAGCTTCTTCAGCATTTATTACTGTAGTGGTATCAGTGCCTACAGTGACTGTTGATAGCATACTGAAATTTTCAACAAAATTTATGTAAATTCATTTTTATATTGATAATACATATAACTATGGTAAATTTCGACTTACCTCATGGATTGGATAAAATTAGTTGGATTTATTTTGCGAAATGGAATGGCCGGCACGATTGCTTCTTTTAATTGCACACTTTCTTTCAACTTAGAAGTTAATTCTAAAATACCAGCTGTTACTGGTCTACTGATTTCCGCTATAGATGCTAAGGGATCTATCAGAGATTCCATATTGGTGCCTAAAATAATTTTAAAACGATAAATGGAATTAATTAGTGCTTAACACAAACTGATTTTTTAACGGTGAAATTTCAGTACGTAATAAATCAAGGACTTACTAGATGAAAGGTTGTTCGGTTCCGGGTAATAGGCGAGGCGTATGATATTTCGGTCGCCTTCAAGAATAAAAATTTCGTCTTTGGTGCAGGCAACATTTGTTATCCGCCGTAAATCCGTAACGGCAGATGTAATGGCTATGGTAGCCGGATTGACGACATAAATCATCTCATCGTTGTAGGTTACAAGAAGATCATCGCAGAAAGGTAATACTACGCCAAATGTTGGTTCACTACGATTGAGCTTCGCTGTTTCCGATGCCGGATTTAATAATTCTACTTCAGTATGAGTCGACCGCACTGCGTCCTTTCAACAACTACTTTTAGTACCAGTTTTAATTTAGATCTGATAGGAAGTGATGTGCTTGATATCTTACCTTAAAGATCAGAGTCTTCAGAACTGTTCCAAATTTATCAGCCTGCCATAATCTTAAACCTGGTCGGCTGGCATAAATAACTGGGCCTCTTGTGTGGTCCTGACAAGGACCAAAAGTAGCTCCAAGTCTTCCTAGCCTGAATATCAATTTTATACTGTAAAATTACAATTACCTGATACTTAATTGACAGTATTACTGATACTTACATTTTACGCTCTTTCTGGCCGACTTGAGATACTTTATCATTTTGTAATCGATTTACTAGAATAGTACGAAATACTGTAGATACAAGAAGATGGCCTTGTTGGTAACTAAGTTGGACTACAGAATACTTTTCATTAAGTAGCTCCGATGATTTTGAAAGATGCTGTAAAATAACTGTATTGCTTAATTAAATGTATTTCATGATGTAAAATTATGAGAAACATTTTTACCATGTAAAAGTCAATTTCTGTCAGTACTACAAGGCCATCTTTATCTCCACTGAACAACTTCATTCCATTCTTAGACCATTCCACTGCAGTTACTGCACTTCTATGCAAACCAGCTATGGTGTATCTTTCAACCTAGTGTATTGATATTATTGGAAATAATAAATAGCTCTTTTATTTCTTTCTGTCATCCTGAAAATACATACTTGTTTCTTTTGCTTAGGTTTCAAACTGTCAGGCAACGAGTCAGGGGGAGTTTTAGGTATTTGAAAAACTGATACCACGCCCTGGTCGTTGCCAGCAGCTACCATATAGTCTACTGTGGATATGGCACGTACACAAGTAATCGGTGCACTACTATTCTGTAAATAATGAAAAAAGATATTATGAATACCAGAGAGGTACATAATTGTACAATAGAAGATGATCTTCTACACATGCCATACCTCACATCGTAATCTTTGCAAATCTCCTTTCTCTCTGCTATACCAGTAAACAAGACCATGATTAGTACCAATGGCAATGTATTCGGCGACTGCGTCGATACTTGTGAAGCTGATATCCTGTGTAAAAATTCCATTTTGACACTTGACAGGAATCTGTTGCAGGAGTGTAGAAAGCGGTGCCCACTCTCGGAGTGGACCACCATCCTCACACATAGGAGTTGTCATCCTGTTTCTGCTGAAATGTGGATTCTCCTAGCGTACAGTTTAGAGTAATTAGATAAATTTTACAGCACTAGTGAGTCTGATGCTCTCGAACGCGATATCATCATCGTGATTCAAGGTACTTGTCCTACAAATGTAAATGAAGAAAAACTTTGTTTTCGTAGAAAATATATTAAACCAGTTTGTCAAAAATGTTGACACTTCTTACATGTCATTTGACACGGGCATCAACGGGCATGCATGCACACCCATACAATACACAATTAAATAGTTTCTAGATTGCGATCGTGCTGATTAGGTCTGTTCACGCAAGCGTTTTTATGTGCTCCAAAGCACTATAGGTGTGTTCGAAAATCACTCGAGAGCACTGAGAGCAGGTTACATCTTGATCGAATTCATGCAATAAATAGAGAAGAAACAACGGAATCTCCGCTCTCGACTCATTTTCGAACACACCGATAGCGTTCAGGAGTACGTGAAAACGCTTGGAGAACGGACCTAAAGTACGTGGACCCACTTTTGCACACTGAAATATAGAGCTACGTGAAGTTAGCCGGACCTGTTTTGCCGATTTTGATTTTTTTAACTTTTGATTATTGTAATCGTTTGTTAG
>JARQTH010000445.1:484402-548233 GCA_030142595.1 Trachelus iudaicus | reverse complement strand
TCATAAAACCAAAACTAAAATTATTAAGTTTTCAACGTTAATTCTACAATTATTGAATATCATTGTTAAACGAATTTTTTAAAACCGTACCATGGACCAATGCCGATTCTAATACATAACCTCACACTTGTCTAAAATGTGTTAAATGATTCCAATAAAATGAATTCATTGTACTGCAAATATTAATAAAATTTAACAACTATTTATAGTATTTATAGTTTATAGTTGGCTGATCACGCTTTCATTCTTCCTTTACGTCCGATATTTCATTTCAGTTCACCTTCAGAAAAGTGTTAAAAATGTTTAATTGGTGGAGGATGAATTTGAATAAGGTGATTAACAGGTCTCTTAAACTATTAGTGGCCAAGATGAACAAAAGTGCAAATATCAATGATTGGAATCGTAATTGCGCTTAAAATAAAAAATGTCCGGCTAAGTTCACACTAAAATGTATTTTTCATTTTTTTTAATTAACGGCTGGTCCAACAAATGTTCTTATCAATCTAACAGTCACCTACAAACGACTAACAAACGATTACAATAATCAAAAGTTAAAAAAATCAAAATCGGCAAAACAGGTCCGGCTAACTTCACGTAGCTGAAATACAGGTATACTAGGGCTGTGTTCCGTAACACACTGTAAGCACTGGCAGTACTGTAAAACGTGTTCCGAAATTCGTTGCAGCATACTAGTTTTTAGTAGCGCGAAATTATTATTTGAATTTTTGTGCCTCGTACGAGGCTAAGTTCCATGCTGCGGTTACTACGGCCCCAGAGGTGAGGCATATTCATGCTACCAGTGCTTCGTACTACGTCACATCATTTCGGAACACTTTCACAGCATACTTTATCAGCACCATGCTGTAAGTACTTGCAGTGTGTTACGGAACACACCCTAGAACGCGTACGCCTGTATTCCAAGGTAACCCGGTGAGCGCGCGACTGTCTCACTCACCTCGTGTAGGAAGTTGTCCTTTTGGAATTGAACTGCGCATGTGGTGTACAAGCCTCGCAAAAATGTTATTCCGCCGACATATCAGTGGGGACAAAAGTATCTGGGTTTCTGTAAAGTTTTATGCATTAAATAACAGTTGCGATGAGTCTTTTAAAATCACTCTTTACTGCGGTCAAGTAATCCGTAAAACTTTATAAAAACGTTCAAAAAATATTTAGCAGTCTTTATAATAAAATGTGTGCGATTATTTCAGGTCATGTTGGCACAGTTCTCCCCGTGCGTAATGCTTTATCTCAACTTAAACTTTTTGAGAGACTATACAGAGTGGGATAAAGACAGCTTACTACATTAGGCTGTTTCCTCGCTATCTCTCTCTATGCGTCCCATACCAAGTGTTGTGCGGCCTCCAGTATTTCTACATCTGCCTACATCTCAATGATCCCGACTGGTCCCGACTCTCGTTCCGTACACCGTAACCGCTTACGTGAAAAAATGTGATTTCTTTAACGATGTTAATAATGACCTTGACTATAGAGTTCGCCGTATTGACATTTAATGACAGGTGACAGGTAATGACTTTTCACGTATAAAAATATGAGTTGGGCAATTAATTTTTTTCACGAAAGCCGTTGCGGTGCACGGAACACATAATAAATAGATACTTTTGATTGGTTAGATCTCACACTATTGCAAGATCAGATGACCAATCAAGCGTATTTGCTCCTTCAGTGCTATATCGGAACACACCCATTGTAATTGGAAACCACCCAGAGTCTGGTCTCCGGTACCCGACATTGGAATAAATACCAAGCATTTGAGCCATCTTCTAGTAATCTAGTATATTCGATGACAGAAATCGTTGAAGTGACACTTCTAAAATAACTGAAAATAACACATAGAGGAAATGTTGTACTCTGAAAGGGAGAAAAAACTATTCGGTTCTGACTGAAAAATTAATTGCCATATTCAAAGTCAAATAATTCCCGACTAACTTTGAACAATAAATGTCTTCTCACTATGAAAATATCGGAAGTCACATAGCAATTTTATTCCGCAACTCAATCAACCTATATCAAATTTTATCGTGACAGTGGAACCCTTCATTGTTTTCGGTAAGGTGAACAACGTACAATAATGCTAAAAATTAGAATTTCAGCACATTAAGAATTTACTTATGATCTTTTGTACGAACTACAAAACATAACATAACCTAAAAAGTATATTATATGCGTGTATATATACATATATTATATATATATATGTAGAAGAATGTAGATGCGTATATGTAGAAGTGTATATTAAATATACATTTGTGTATATACATTTGCCAAAATACTACTGTTAAAAATCAAACGTAAAGAATTTAGATTATTGCAGATCCAGATTTCGATTGAACATCGCTTTCCGGTTCCTCGCTTTATTGACATCGTCTGGTTCAAGCTTAAAATTTTCTGTAGGACCAGTTGCTCTCCTCCTTCTATAGTTCTGCTGAACTCTCAGAAATGCTGTTGACTTGCTTAATGAATATGATGCTCTGCTGAAGAACTAGCTCAAAGGTAAATTCTTATTAAAAACACTTTGACTAGTACCCTATTTAAAGTTAGAGTTTAGATTCTACTTTGGGAATATTAATAATATTAAAAACTTTACTGATTCATGAAGCATGTGCTTACCATTCAATCAAAAGAATTTATAAAAGCTCAACATACATAGTTATCGCACGCTGAAGTTAAAATTAATTTGTAGTAAAAACAATAAATAGTCATTATAATACTTTGATAGTGTCCAAATATCTATATGTATGTTAGATAAAGAGTATTTAAGTTACTATTTAAAATTAATTAAGTAATCCAATATCCTCATATTACTAAATCATGTATTATTTGTTACCAATAGGTTCAATACTGTAACCACATAGACCCTGTATATTTGCTTGTTAGGTGCGCTGGATCTGTAGGTAGTGCTGACGGCTTGTGGTCAGGTATCAAGTATCTTTATGATGTTTTCGTCAGGTCTTGGCTGTAACCTATCATTTCCTAGCTGCCTGGGCTATCCACAGGATAGCGAGGAGCTAATTCCCAAGATGGCTCGTGAGCCAATCATCTTGAATGTCTACGACATGGTGAGCCTATTGTAAAAGTTAACAATCCATTCTCTTTTTTGAATATTGTAATGTTTAAAATTTCCATCCTCGAGATAACAGAATTTTCCCAAGGAGTTAATACAAATGGAGTTAAAAAATTAACTACAAGAATTCTTGTTTCTTTATTTTTTTTATAGTATCGGATAAACGACTATACCGGACCAATTGGTCTTGGGGTTTTTCATTCTGGAGTTGAAATCTATGGGTCAGGTAATGATATAAAGCACTGACATTTGTTTTGATATTTTCAATATATGACAGTGCTGTCATATTATTATCATAATTATTATCAATATATTATAGAGCTTTAGTGTTCTTAATGTTTATAAATGCAGTATGCAGTATTTGCACGTAATATACAGTCGTGTATTTATTACATGGCAATAATTGTTTGTGTAGAATATGCGTATGGTGGCCATTCCCGTTCCATCTCCGGCATCTTTAAAATCACTCCCCGGGTCGCTGATGACCTTGGCGAACAATTTAGATTTAGGCAAGGACACATTACACTCTCGTTCTCTTTATTGATTTGTTTACACTCGTAATCCATATAACGTAGATAGGACGTCAGAGTACATTGAGATATTTTAAATGTATATCTAATTAATATTCCTCTGTTCGATTACAATTCTAGACAATCTGTACACATCGGTTACACTGATTTCACGGAAGACGACGTATGTCGGATCGTAGCCGAATTAGGAAAGGATTTTCGTGGTGATCGTTATCACCTGATGAATAAAAATTGTAATCACTTCAGCAGTCAGTTCACACATGTGAGTCTAGCGAACTTATGGCAATAGTTATTCGCTGTGTCCCATGATAAAGCAATGATTAAATATGTTTATTCATTCATTTACTTATTTCAGATATTATGTGGACAAGAAATTCCAGGATGGGTTAACCGTTTAGCATATTTTAGTTCGTGGGTTCCATTTCTTCAACGATGCCTGCCTAAAAATTGGTTGACCCCAGTTGCTCTTCAGCATTCCCTTAGCCACGAGAGTGATCGTGAGAGTACGCCACCATCTGACACCTCCTTGTAACATTTGGCAAGGGGCGCCGTCGTCCTTGCTAATGATGATGATGAAGATGAAGACGATAATGGAGACGACAGCGTACTATGGAGGTGTCGTAGGAGTCATACGTTCTAGACATTTCTATTACAAGTAGCAGCAACAACAACATATGAATGAAGTTTGTTATACAAACATCTAGTATGTATTACCTTCTGCATCGTTTCTGGAGGGTATTATTGCAGAAATGCTACATGCTACTGGTTTTTAAGAGGTACAAAAAGAAATGGCGTTTCATTCTAATGCAAGCACGATTAACGATATTACCGGTTTGGAATTGCCTTTAACGTAGCCACCTCGAGCAAAACATTTATACGCAGGGCATTTCTTAATATAAAATTGTCATGCGTTGCTGTTATTTCGTGTCATTTTTTTTGTGTGAATAAGCTGCGGGAAATTGGGCAGTTGATTTTGAGGATGTAATAATAATAATTAGAATGTTAATAACAGATACGCGAGGCAGCGAGAAAGGAAATATGTTTTAATCTTAAATTATAGTAAAAAAAAAAAAGAATAGCGAGGAAAAATACGAAAAGAACTTTGAATGTAAATTTTCAAAACACATATATAGAAATAATTAAATTTATTCCCAAGCTCCATCTTATGCGAATAACAATACTGTTTGATCGAGATTTAAAAAAAAAAATAATCCTCGTAGATTGTTCCATGACGCCATATGACGATTTAGGCTATTTTTCGCCGTCGTTATAAAATTGTAGATTGCAGTGTATAACGTTACAAGTATTTCGCCGTTTTGTGAATGAGGTGATTTCGACAATTAAGAAAATAATATTAATTACAAACGCGAGCAAAGTAGCTAAACGAATATAGAAAAAATTATACGAACGTCCACTTGTCCCTAACTTATGATTAAAGCTTGAGTTATATTTCTTAGGACATATTCTGTGATAGATATATAAATAATATTATATACATATGGTATATATCGATGAGATCCTAACATACGATCGGTCTACATAACGTGCACGTTCTATATGCTTTTCGTACATATATGTTCGAGCATGAGTTCGTTGTAATGATTCACGTGAATATAATTAATTAATTTTTATATTGCTACATTTATTTAACTTCATTATAATATACCTATACTTCGTTCGTGGTAATTTTGTTCTATATGCGAGGTGCTTCCAGAAATTTATTATGGTTTTTATAAGTAGGAAATATGCGTTTTTACACGGTGCGAGTTTGCGCTTTTATTTCTGTCCAAATTCGTTGCACAGATCATGGCATACAAATTGATAATTATTAGTGACAATTTGGCTCTCTAACAAAGGTATACGTAACATGGCTGTATTATGAATGATACGATGCACAAGTATGCTAATAAGGAATCATGAGTATGCAGAATGACAAAATTATGTATTTGTTCTTATCGATCAATTTTTCTCTTTTTTCTTCCTGCCTTTGTGTAAAATTGAACAAGACACTTTTTAAGAATGACTGATTTTCAATGCAGCTTTAATATATCCTCAGTTACGTGAGATTAAGGCAAGGGAATGAGAGACAATGGTATATTAATAATAATTCTAGGAAGTAACGTTTTTCTTATTTATATTATGCGAGTTTCTATAATCGAGTTTAACAAAGTGTAGTTTATGTAACGATTATATAATAAAGAAGTAAATTTTGTAAAATGAAATTTTATTTAGCATGTTGAGATTTTTCTCTTCGTTCCAGATTATTTACCACTTGTTTCTACAACGTAACACATGAATTTCTTTCCAATGAAAATATTGTTGATTCGTTATTATTTCCTGTTTCTTTGCATTTTTCCATCTCGAATCAAAAAGCCTTACAGAAAAAAAAAATAAGAATTCAATCACACTTATCAAACTGACTCCTAAAAAGAAACCACATATTCCTCCGTAATTACCTGAAATAAATAGAAGTTAATTATATAATGAAACAAAATTTCAATAATTGTGTTATTTTTTCATACGTACTCATTAACTCATACCAGTAAGCAAAAACATCTTGCCGTAATCTAGTCAAACCTGGCTTGTTGAAAGATATATGAAGTATCGTGTGATCTTTGATGGAAATATTTATATTTCTGAAAAGTGTACTTGGTGTTATTCGTTGTTGAAGCGTTAATTGAAACTAAGAGGAAAATGTATTTTAAATTATTGTAGTTTCTAATTCTGCTTTAAGACATCTGTGAAAGTTTGAAGAAAAAAGGCAAATTCTTAGCCGTTTTCGAGGTCAGCATCCCAAAGATGCGATTTTTAGTAGCTTTCAAAATCAATAGATACGACACTCAAATAAAGAGATGATGAGTTTTTACAAAAGTAGCCATATCGCAATTTAAATAGCACCCAGTCTCTTCTATGGAGACTCTTCTATATGTAGTAAGACGTCGTCACTTTTTTAACCAGTTGAAATTCTGCTACCTCTCAAATTTCTGGTTCCCCTTCAATCACCACTCTCGAAATTCGTATCTGCGTACGATACGTACGATCTCTTCTATATACATACATAATTTTACAGCATTATATACTATACCTGCCCATTCGTATCGAGGATGAATGCAATGGGGCTTGTGTACTTTTAACGCGATAAGTCAAGTCTTCACATGACGGGAGACAATCACAGTTTAAATAATTTTCATTTAAGCCATTTTCAGTTTCGTTAAAAATCTTGGATATATTATAGCTCATCTGAAGAGGAACCACGTTCCACCATTTTTCTTTTGAATGACCATGAAAAGATATTAACAGATTTAACAATTTTCGAATAGCATTTTGGGACGAAAGTATTATTTAAAAAATTAAATGTAATTTTGAAAAATTCCCGTCGTTATTTCCAGCTATAAGTGACTAAGATCGGTCGTGTTTCCAAGAATACGAATACCCTCGGTACAGAAATTCTGGTTTCATATTTCTATTAACACATTGGTTCTTTAAAATAATAAAAAATTAATTAATTACTTCGGTGTTTCTTGAGACACTCTAAATTCTCGAGATTGCATATTTTTGTTGAAATTAATGAAATTGGTATGGGATAAAAGAATGCTATGCATTCACACAGATCAGCCATCTTTTTTACACGGCAGTATATGAAGCAGTCGCTGTAGGAATAATATCCACGAAATTCTGAGACATCTTCATTCTCGAAAAGGCACTTTCGGGTTTCCCGTTTGTAATTCCGTATGGACTAGAAGAAGATATAGAGTTAAGTTTTTTAAATTTGAGGAATATTCGTAGTCATGAAATTGTTTAAGTGAAAGTTATATATTGGCGTACCTTCACGGCGTAAAGTGTAGTGGCTTCTACATTCAGCCAAACCTCAGTGCGTGGTGATATGATTATTTCGGTGAGACTTCCGCTCGGAGCATCAGGATAGTCTTTAGGTTTAGATACTAAAATCTTAAGAAAATAAATTTTGCATTTATTATCAAAATTTATGAATGCATAATGAAATAATCATATTTGGTGATCCTGAACAAGGGTGAGAGAAACAAGACATCAATAAAAATAGACTTATTAGTGACCCTACTAAATGAATTTTTATCATCTAGAATAATAAAATGATGACAGGTTACCTGTAAACTTTTTATTGGAAACTTTGTAATGATTAATAGGGTCTTCTTAGGAAACAATGAAGAAAATGAATTTGTGTTCTTATTAAGAAAATTCTTATCATCCAGAATTGTAAGATTGTGACGATTTTTTAAGAATTCTGCATTTGAAACTACTTAATAATTAACATGGTTTTAGTTATTGGGTGAGCAAAGGACTCCGTAGTGCAATTTTTCAATAGTAGCAATTTGAGTAGCTCCAACTCCAGAACGGTCGAAATTGTGTCAATTCTTAGAAATTTTGAAAGAAATTTCAATTTAGAAGCGAAAAGGTTCTTTCAAAAAGCTGACATTGTATATTTGAACATTTATTCTACCTTGATCTATTCCCGTAATTTTTTATAGTTAAATTTTGATGTTGACCTACTTTTGGAATGAAGAAAATGAGCATCTTATGCTGACCTATTTTCAACATTTTTCGAACGTATTTACAAAGGCTAGTTAAATTTTTGGAATAGTCTCGGAAGTAAGTCAAGATAAAAACTTTAAATTTAAATTTTTAGAAATTTAACATTTTTCACGGTTTTCCAAAATAAAGGGGCTACGGAGTATAGCTGCCCAAAAATCTTCTCAAATATACCAAATAAATGAAATTGCAAAAAAAACACCTACTTATAAACGTATAATAATACAAAATTTAATATAAAAAAATATTTAAAACATAGCAAAAAATATATTTAAAATTTGTTAAGATACAACGTTAATTAGCGACATCTAGATATATTTCAACTTACTCCAATATTTATCATTAAGTATTCCATTGAAACAACTATTCGATTAATTGAAATTGAAACATATGACAAACCTTAAATCCTTTCATGAATGACATTTGATAATAATAATCATCAAGTTCTGGATTTAACAGAATTGTCAGACCAAACGAAGAACCGATAACTTGCGGATGCACAGCTGAACTTTCAAATTGGGGTTGGTTCTTTGTCCTAGAAACAGTACAGTACAATTAGCATTAAACTAATCAAAGATATATCAATCAGGTATACCTATACCGGTTTATTCAACCCAAACGGATCAATCTAAACTTAGCGCACCTGTTCGATTCTGATGTTAAGATGGTACGTTTGATTCGAATAACCGGATATAGAAAAAGAGACTAACTCACTTGCCAAAATAGTCAGTGACTCTTACATAGTTGAAGGTACAACAATAACCATCCTGCGTCTTTCTAAGAAATATAATGTCCTCGCAAAATTGTTCCTTGCCAGACCAAAAACAATGTGTCATTATATTACGACATTTGGGCGCGAGCTTCAAAAACCAAAGAAATATATTATACATATATTGTACAATTGATTGATCGATGAAGTAAAAAACAGGTACCTTTGACATTATTAAATTAACGTCATATGTTTTGTACGCTGCTTGTAGAAGGTGATGCAATTTACGAGAAATTTTTCCTTCTTGAGGTTCTATATCGAATTGATAAAGACGTCCAAGAACCGGTAACATCTTCATTATATCATTGCGAGTTAAATTCATTGCTCGCGTGGAAGGTATTTGTTCTCTATAGTACGTTATATTCTTAAATGAAATAATTAATAGAAAAAATAAACAATTAATTAAATAATGGATACTTACAATTCCGTGGCAAAATCCCAAGCAGCGGCATAACTAATTTTGTTAATCGTGCAAATGCTAATACCGGGAAATTCAACATCTTGGACAGGATAATGATGGGATTCTACTGATGTCACTGGAGAAGTATCAGCAAAGTCAACGGTAGTGTCAATGATAACGTAAATCGTGCTAACAATAGCGATTACATGTATTAACGCCCATATGTATCTAAGTGACACAACAAATTATTTTTTACGTGAATTAACTAATAATAAAAAAATCATTTATTACTTATACCTTTCGACAGGATGCCTGCCTGGAGCCACGTAATTAGCACAGCCGATCATTCCAGTGTTTTTTAAAAAATCCACCAGGGTATTTCGAAAATTCTTTAATTTTGGTGACAGGCACATTTTTTTGATAAATCCTAAATCCTTTTTGTCGTACGCACATTTTGTTGCGTCAATTTTGATGGATTTGAAATATTGTAAATTTTTAACGGTTTCCATTTTGACATTTCGTAACCGTTTTTTGATGACCAAAGAGACAATGGTATTACTTTTAGAACTTTTTGAATGGCATTGTCAGAAATTCATTCACGTATCTCAGTATCATTATCAAATCTGTTAAATGTCACGCTAACATTAATTTTTAATTAAGAACAGATTCTGGCAGATTATCGGCTCTTTCGAAGGGAAAATTTTCAAATTGACCAATGATGCACAACCATGCTACAATTCTAGCGTGTATTTGCAGATACCTATAATCCGTATACCTAATTAACATTACATAACGTGAACAACGTAAATAGTGTCCAGTAGTAGATTTGCGTGTCAAGATTTAGGTTACCTTTACAGCTAGAGCATACAAAATAAATGATACGCGTCTGTAAAAGTTATACAGAATAAAATAACAAATAATACTTAAACATTAAAACCAGAATACATATTAAGCAAGAACACGAGTGAATTATGCTGGCCGTTGTAAAATTAATATTTATTATTAATAAACGTAATACCTACTGTTGTTACAATACTGTGAAAAGAATTCTACGTACTAAATTATGAAATATGCATTCTTCAAACTTGAATCAATATGATTCTCTCCATACCCAGACAGCACAAGGACGTCCTGAGGAAATCCCATGGATATCTTAACCGTCCGGTCAATAACCAGGTACCTGGGTAACCATTTCAGTTTGCAATGTAGAATTTGTTAACTTCCCCTGAAAAAAATTGTTGAACGCTCGGATCCCCAGAATTGAAGTATTTTAATGTCAGTTTTTCGTTAAAATTTTTTTAATTCATTCATTTAATAACAGTTATTAACTATCAAAGTCGATAGCTCCTCCGTTCAATGACCGGGTACCCGGGTGTATGAATATCATTATGTATGATAGCCCGGTTTATACACATTAGAAAGACCATTTATTAAAGTATTTATGTAACTTGACTTTTTAATAAATAATTAACAATACAGTTTGTAATTTCCGTGATTTAAACAATTTTTATTATAAACAATAGTAAAGATAGTAGGTAAAAAAATATCATTCAGTTTTTTTATTTTACATATAATGCAGTGGCATGTCAAAAAACAGATAAATTTAATTATTTTGCACACTTCTGACATGTCGTGGTGGAAACAGAATGTTCATCACAAATAGGGAATTCACATACAGAGCATGATTTCCGAGTTTTGCGACGTTTTTTGAATTCGCTCTGGAGACAAGCATAGCATACACCAGTAATCTTTTTTCTCCCGGTTGAATCGAGCTGTACCTGAGGTGTTGATCCAGATGCTGGTGGCTGCACATATGGATTTATAGCTCTACCAAAAAAACTTTCAATCGCCACTTTCGTTGTGAAATGCCTCATGATTTGAGAATTATGCGAACGATCTTCGACGAATGGAGTACACAGCTCTCTGCCCAGCTGCTGATAAAATAATCGTCGTTCGTACGATTTTTTAGGAAGCACTTTATTGTTCTGATAATAAAGAATATATGCAGCAAGGCAGGCGACATCGAGAATATTGTAGAAAAATGCTAGAGGCCACCTCCGAGTTGATCTTTTTGTAGTATATCTTCCAAGCATTTTATCCATCGTGTCCACTCCAGCTTTTGACCTGTTATAAAATTCAATAATTTCGGGTTTTTTCTTTGCACCATCACCAATTTTTTCTTCCTGATGCATTGACGATAGCATAATCACTGCCTTTTTTTTCTTTGGCACATAACTGCACATAGTTATATTTTCATGAAAGCCAAACACAGTGGATAATTCTTCTCGTGTTTTCAATTCAGCCATCGCTGGTGGAATGTACGTTTTATTTTTCTTCAAAGTGCCAACAATTGTTAAATCCCAGGATAGTAAAAATTTTGCCAATGGCAGACTAGTGAAGTAATTATTCATTATAATGTTTCTACCGGATCCTTTGTACGGTGCCACTAAGTCTTTGACGACTCTCTCACCAACGTTTTTCTCACGACCGGCACTCGACTGTCCAGTGTAAAGCTGTCCACTAAGTGGATAAGAAGTTTGAGCATCACATATCCACCATACCTTGATTCCATACTTGGGTGGCTTTGATGGAATATACTGAGTGAATTTAGTTCCACCTCGGTATGGGTAAAGTTGCTCGTCGATTGTCAGGTGCTCTGTTGGCTTATAATTTTTTGCCAAATTACTATTCAGCATTGTCCAAATGTCTCGTATTGGAGCAGCTTTATCATTCTCCATACGCTGAGCGCGAGTATTGGCATCATCAAATCGAATAAAACGAATGATATTCCAGAAGCGATTGATACCCATTGCTGCACGATACAATGGGTATGAGTACGACTGCCACATATCAAATGTACTGTCAGTATTCGAGTTGTTGGCTCCAGAGGTTACCAAAATAGCCAGGAATGCATAAAATTCCTGAAGCTCCAGATTTTGCCACACTAGTTGTTTTTTCCCTGGATTTTTTTCATTATGCGCTGCATATGTTGAGCTTGCTTTTTTATTCGTACGACGGATAATGATATTAGCCATTTCTGGAGTGAAAAATAATTTGAATGTGTCGAGAACAGATAACATGTTGGTGTTTCTATTAGGTCCACATCTCTGTCGCACAATATTATACCTTCTAGCTTGATGTTCACTCTTTGGTGTCTCAGCCCACTGAGTACCATCTTTTGCTGTCATTCCTGACCTACTAACTGTCGCTTTTACTTCATCCTCTTCGTCTTCATCTTCATCGTCTTTGTCGAATGCAACCTCATCAACTTCTCCTAAAAATATACAAAATATATAAAACATAATATATCATAATTATTGACATACATAATAAAAATAGAAATGTAAATTACCAGCATCATCATTATCCGAAGCTGCCGCCTCATTCTCTGGAAAATATTCATCGTCGTCACTATCCGACACGTGGCTATCATCAGATTCTTCTGCTTCGAATGTTTCATCTAAATTCTCTCTTCTCCGAGAACTAGTGATTCTATTGGAAGAAGTTTTGAGTTTATTAATTACTATTTTTTTTTTAATATTGAAGATATCAAATAATTTACTCGAAAATAAAATAAGGAAATCACGACTTACCGGTGAAAACTTGATGAATCATCCATCGTATCGATAATCAATACAATTATTTATTTATAATATTTATAAATTTATATATTTTTTCTCACTTTCATAAGAAATGTTGTAGTTTATAATTTTGTTCTCTCTATTACACTTCACAGAAAACTTGCTTTAGCATCTGCCCGGTTCCAAAACTACCTTACTACTGACGATCGTTGGGTTTCGCTATTGCTATTTTATACCCCCCAAAATTAATGTGACCGGGTAGCCAACTGACACGGATTAATAATGGGGTACCCAGGTACCCGACGATCGTTGGGTGTCGCTAATGTTATTAAAAATTTCACGAACTTACCTGTAACCTGTTAGTCAAGTGGCGCGGAGTAATAACGGGGCACCCAGGTACCCGACGATCGTTGGGTGTCGCTATTGTTATTAAAAATTCCACGAACTTAACTGTAACCTGTCAGTCAAGTGGCGCGAAGTAATAACGGGGTACCCGACGATTGTTCGGTTTCCCTATTGTTACTTTATATTCCACAAACTGTAACCGGTTATCCAAGTGGCACGGATTAGGGGAGTACCCAGGTACCCCACGATTCTTGGGTTTCGCTATTGTTATTTAAAATTCCACGAAGTTAACTGTAACTGCTTAGCCAAATGACGCGCAGTAGGTGGGTACCCGGGTACCCGGTCATTGAACGAATGGTGAAAATTTAGTTATTGACCAGACGGTTAAATGGGTATTCCGGAAGTCCTATGGATGTCCTGATAAAGTCTTGGGCCTTCCTCTGGATATTCGCAGGAGGTCCAAATGTCCACATATTCATGATCCTCCGGACATCCTAAGGAAAACCCACTGGACATATGTATGCGTTTTATGGAATTTTTACAGGAAGTTTTTATACCTATCTGTACTGACTGTATATTAGGAATGTATCATTTACAAACTCCGAATTGAGTTAGAACACGGTAAGTATATAGGATGAGTTTTCCTAGACTCCGAATCTGAAGATACCCTCATTTGTATTCAGAACTTTATATAAATTTATTTATGTATATTATGTAAATAGAATCTAAGAAATATATAAAAATGAACTTATATAATTTTTACAGAACATTCTACCGATCCTAAGGATATCCTAAGGATGGTCTTAATGGCTTATGCCAGGACTCATAAATATGTTTTCGAAACGGGACATTCTGAGGTTATTCTAAGATTGTCAGGACAGTTTAAGAGCATTCGGAATACAATTCGGATATCTCAAGGACGTCATGTGATGCCTGGGTAACAGTTATTTAAGAATTTCAATAGTGGCTATGATTAATATCGATATATAATAAGTTTCGATTGTATTCTTTCTTTGTATATACGACAAAAGAACGTAAAAACAAGAAAGATGATATGCAGGATGAGTCGTTTAATTTGGCACAAATGAATATCTCAGAAAGGAAGCATTTTACGAAAAAAATGTTCGAACAAAATTCGTTTTGTTTAGAGGGGGAAATTGAGTGCTGTGTCGTTATTTGTTAATCGCGGTGGTTGTCAAGGTCTTTTGAAGGTCAACTTGGCTTTTTTAAATAGGAATCTATATTTTTATTGCAGATTGTTATGCTGTACAAAAAAACCAATTAAATTTTGTCTGAAACATTTTTTAATAAGACCAGTATTTTCAAGAAGAGAAGAAAAAAATTAATTAAGGCTTTTTTCTATCTCAAGAGAGTTGGAAAATGCATTGACGTTGAAAGACACTATTTTGAACACCCATTATAATATTATTTGACAATATTATAATAAATAGATTATTTACGCAAGAAAAAACATTAATTAACTTTTTTCTTCTCTTCCGATTTTCGTATCTACAAAATCACTATACTTATTAACAATCCCGGGGTCTACGCTTGATGTTGAAATAACATTGTAAATACTGGTAAACGATGCTAAGAAAAGGGTTTGCCTTATTTAGATACAAAAGATTCCTGAAAAATGTTCGAAAGGGATAATAGTATTTCGCCTCAATAACGCAATTTTTAAAAATCTGAAATCTACGCTAAATAATACCGTATCTATATCTTAATTCAGTGTTATAACTCTAGCAAAATATTAATCAATTAATGAAAATGGCTGTCAAATCCATCGGTGGATATTTACAAGTATATGACACATTTCCAAAGAGGGTCAAAAAATTAATTCAATTCGAAAAACAAATATAGACTTACGTATATATATATATATATATATACATATATGTATATGTATATTGTGACGAGCGGCCGCTTCGTCACGACCCAGTCCGGCCGAAAGGCCCCCCAGTCGCCGCGGAATCTCCCGAACCTGACCGAAATAGGACGGAAATACGCGAGCGACCGCGGACCAGTTGGGTACCGGTACAAGCCGAGGAGCATGTACATATGTATGTACTGCCTCGTTTACCCATGACTTTCCAAAAATGTCTTAGACTATTTGTGATCGTTTTTCAAGGAATTTCCGGTATTTTCATGATATACGATCTTTTTGCTTTCAATCGTGTTTTTCGTGATTTTCGAAAATTCATTATATTTATTTTGATACTTCACGATTATATTCAATACTTTTGTTACTTTACTTTTTTTAGTTCCATTTTCATGCTGAAAATTCAGTTTCAACACTTTACAGGATAAACATGTTAATGCTGCTACTGGTACTGGAGACCAAAAAACTAGGTTTGTTATTATGCGGTATAAATAAATTTTCATGTCAATGATTCTTTTTTAGTCAATCCATATAATATAGAAATATTGCACATATACGCAAGAGGGTACCTAGTAAAAATTTCTTTTAAAAATCCAGAGCTCTTATCAAGAACCTAGTAAGACCTATACGTTCCTAGAAGGGAACTTATAGACCAAGTCCTGAAATTTTAAAAGAAATTACTTTTAAAGGTGATAACGTCATAGGCGGAACAAATTATCACACGATTATTCTCGTTATTATTATTATTATTATTATTATTATTATTATTTGATTATCATTATTTTACCAAAGCATTGGTACCCCTACATTCGTTCTATGATAACAGGTTATAAGTGTGCTCGAGTTAAATATTATCAAAATTTTTCGTACAAAAAGTTATATACAAAAAACAAACAGAGCCGAAATTGCGGTTGGACAGGTCCAATTTTGGTTTTCGGATTTTTAAAAATGAAATATATTGTAATTCATCCAAAATCAAATTCCCCTATGTGGTGCTTCGAATAATCACTAATATTTTTGAAAATAGAAAATAGTCTCTCCCTCTGGTCGTCACATCGTATAAAGTAGACTGTAACAAACTGACAATGAGACAATGTACAAAAATCTAAGATTTAATACAGTTCTAAAAATATAAGAACGTCTATGATTTTCTTTACATAAAAACGATATACTCTATAGGAAATTGATAGAAAAAATAATAAATAAAATATCGTTGCTTCAGTAGTCAATCTGCTTTATTTCCTTAAACGATTCACTTTACTCCGGTCTTGATTACGTGTGCCATAAATCTACACCTTACATATAGAAATCGATAAAGCAGCAGGCTTATTTAATAATGATAAATCGATCAATCGATTGCAACGATAGATCGTACTACCGCATTTTTCTGTACATTAGCCTAAACTAGAGAATATAATGAATTGGACTATAGATAACAAAACTATATATCCAAAATAGTATATCCAGTCTTATCCAGTAGTTTCCCCTCGTATCACTTTGATTATTGCTCCTAATATATTGCTAAAGACACTGATTAATTATAATTACAATCTAGTGATATTATTCCGGATATACTATTATGCAATATATTACATTCAATATCATAAAGGCGGTAAGGACCGAAATTAGAAAAAATTAATGGCCCACTAATTAATTGATAAAGAGTATCAATTAGAATATATATTATCCCTTTTCATTTTTTGGTATCAATTACCCCCATCACCAGGATTAATAATATAGTTTAATTAATTATGTCTATGAAATTCCTTACCATAGAAAAAAAACTTGGTAAGTAATTTTATATATTATTCACAAAATTTGTTAACGTACCACGTCTAGGTAACCTTGCGCTATTTAATGATACCAGCTGAAAGGAGATACCGATAACACGTATTAGGATTAATTCTAAAATTAGTCTCATTGTTTACCTAAAAGTACAAATTTCACAAATTAAACCAATCTTCGTCGTCTTATTCGCTTTGACAGATATTAATTTATTCTTGGCTATCGGTCTACAAAAATCATGTATGCTCACCAAAAATACGACCTGGCAGTTTTGACTTCTCTTTCTGTTTTTGCGGATAGCAAAAGAAAGGAAAGTCATATTTTAGGTGTTGTAAATAAATAAAAAAGAAAAAGAATGGGATGCGTTAAAAAGTATGTAACTATGCGGACATTTTTTTTCTTGATTTGTACTAATCTCATCTTAAGGCAACCACGGTCATTAATTACGTGCGTGAGTGTGTGAACAACCGTTTGCAGAGAACAAATTAGAAGCGGTCGTTTTATTCTTTTTCGTTAGTCTTTTGTAATGAGCGAATTCGAAAGTATAACGTAACAACGAGTAAAATATGTGACTTGGACTCTTTTGCTGTGAAAAGCAAAAATAAGACCCCTCCAAAAAATATTTTTCTTACAGACGTATTATAATTAATGACGCGTCACAAATATCGCCGCGCAGGCCTTGGTCATTTATTCGAAAAATGTATTTCAAGTCACTCGCACTCAAATAAAATCAATTGGATTATATTAATTATAATTAGAGACCAATTGCCTCAATAGCAACAGTTTTCGAAATACAATTTGCGAAACAAGAAATGCACGCAGTCATGATTATAACATATTTTTATTAAAATATAATCACGTCCTATTATGTAACTGCATTTAAAAAAATTGAAGTCCTAATGAAATATATACATTTTCTACTAAATCATTTCACGCTTGCTCAAGTCAATGATAATTAATATTTGCATTAGTATAACACCAATGATTGGTTGTATAAATTAATGGCAATAGTCGTTATCTGTCATTTCATATAAAAACTAGTCAACAGGCTAATTAGCTGAAGTGTTAAAAAGAATGAGTTACGAATACGATCTTTCGATTAGAATTATATAATTTGTTCTGAACGTTCTAAATAAATAAATCTGTCTACGCAACATTCACTAATATTCTATAGCATTAATAAAACCAGTGTCTAATCGGAAATCTCAACAAAAAAATCTGACTCTGATTGATTGAAAATTTTTGAATTTGAAAATTTCCATTCAATCAAGGTGCTCCTGGTTTTTCAGGTTATCCGAAGGGTCCGATAAAATTATGAAAGATCCTTCAATTTCCTAGATTCGAAACAAAGGACACAGTTACTTATTTTTGCAGTCGCCAAAAAATCAACGATTAATGTATAATTAATGGGCGCAATAATTTTTCACGTGGTCGTTACAACTATCGTTTCTCTGACGAAAATAAATATTCATCAAAAGAAAAAACGTGTCAAAAATCTATATTCGATTAAAGCGCTAAAAGACCTCAGTACGTTTCAAATAATATATAGTACTATATACTTCGAATATTTGTTAAGGCTGCTTTTCTGCTAATCTATCTATGTAAAGGTAGACATAGTGGTGAAGTGAAAACATTTGACGTTTGCTTTCAACCAATTTGATACGACATTACTTTAGCCACCTTCGTTACATTTAGATCTTTTCAAGAACAACGTCTAAGAAGAAGCCAACCTGTCAAACCCTCATGGCGCCCATCATTACGCCTACTTAATTTTCGTGCATTTTTCTTTAAAGTAGAATATTTCATACGCTTAAATGACAATAGAAAAATGGCGGCCGAACCAATAATTACACGAATTAAAGGAAAACGCAGGGAAATGGAAAAAGAAGGTTGTAAAAGTTTCCGTGCTTATGACGTTATCTCTTTTCCGTTTACCTTTACCCAGATAGAATATCTAAACAACAGCCTTAATATTACCTATAAAGCCTTATTAAGAAGAGCATGAAAGTTTTCATGCGTATCCTGATCGGACATCCCGAATAGGATAGAAACGTATGCCGAATAAAACGGTAAGTGCGTCGCTAGTACAATTCACAGACTTAAGTATCAAAAACATGCCTGGACCGAAATTGTGCATGATACATTTGAGTATAATTCAGCATAATTATACCGTGTATAATTGAAAACCAGACACATGTTATGGCAATATACCAATTAATATTTTAATCTCTTGTTTCAAAAGTAATTGGTCCATGAGCCACAAACGAACTTTACACATCTGGCTGTAGCTTTCACCGTTCGGATATACCATAGTCATATGTTTCGATAATTTACATGGATACAATAGACATCAACATTCAGGTAAAATGCGACTGGTTCATGTGCTGTGAGAGCTAAGAGAGTAGTGTGGAAAAGTATGAATAGCAAATAGAATAACAGATAGACTGATATATGATGAAGTCACCCGAATTAACCAAATTAGCAATCTAATTTGGATTAAGTGAGAGCCAGATGGATAAGAGCTGTACCATGCTATATGGCATACATTAGCTATGTTTGATGACTCAGAAATTACATCCAATTCTTATCAATATTAGGTCCAATTACGACTAGATACGAAACCTAAGAACTTAAGGTACAATCAGCCTGTATGACTTGCAGATCATTTAATTATTAGATAATATAATTCAATTCCAGCAATGGTCAATGCATAAAAATAAACTAGATTTGAGCAAAGTATAGGCAGCGCCTAATACACGGACTCGAAAATTGTACTAGTCCTGGTTAGCAAGGCCCTTTGAGCGCCATGGAAGAATCAATGAAAGAATTCAAAAGTGTTGTATAATATATGTACAAATTGACTTAGCTAGCCGCGTCATTCTGACTACATTAAACAGTAATAAAGAAGAGTGTAATAATGTGGCACAAAAACAAATATTAAAGAACAATAGATATAAAACATGAATTCCTCGGACAATAAAATAAATTGTATATCGAATACCCAATGCAAAGTTTCTCAAATTGTTAAATATTCCTATTCCAAAAAGCTTGCAATGTTTACAGTGAAAAAAAGCACTTGCCAAATCAGAAAAATTAATGCAGATTACGTTTAGCACATAGTCTCAGAGGCTGGTGCAGGTGCAGTGCTGAGTGCCTTATCATTAGGATCCGGTGCGTCATCCTCTCTGATAGCGGGTGGCCTTGAAAGTGTTTGTTCTATTTCCCTGGTGACGCTTATGGTTGGAGGGGGTGGTCTTCGAGGGTCCTCATCGACAGCCGATGAACGCCGAAGTTGACGATTCTCGCTGGTTATATAGAAAGGTGTTGCAGTCATGTCTTCATTGACATCCGGTGAATCATCATTGTCCCCCTGCATGTATCGCCTCTGTATCAGATCCTCCATTTGCTGATAGTCACACTCTTCGGCGTCACGGAGGTGCTCGTTCTCCAGGTGCAGTGCCATCTCGGGGTTGGACATCTCCGAGGTGTTGCGCCCTCTTCGTGGCGGCGGAGACACGGGCGGCGTACGCGGCGGGCTCAGGAGCCCGCAGAAGCTCTCGAGCTCGTCGGTTATGCTGGTGTACTCCGATCTCATCGCAAGGAGAACCGACCTCGTGCTGGCACCTGCTGAACTCACGGCAGTTGGGATCACTGCGACCCGGGGCTCAGCCCAGGTGACCCCACGTTGAAAACTTGGTGTCGGTATCAATAATGCGTCGTCAGATTCCGACCTGGTGCGACTGTTTTGTCTGACAGTACGACCAGTAGAATCTCTTCTTGTCTCAGAAACCGGAACGTCACTACTGACTTCGTTTGGCTTATCCTTCTCAGGTTCCGTATCGGCTTCCTGAGACTTACAATGTTGACTTTCGTGGCTGGTTGAGGTCTTACCCTCATCCTCGCGTCCATTATCTGCGTCACCACTGACTGACGAATCGTTTCTACTGAGATTTTCGTGTGAAGTGATCACTTCAGAGCGTCTAGAGATGTCGTCCTCTAAAGGTGGACCCATATTCAAGAAAGTAGCATCAGTCAGAGAACGTAAAAGCCTTTTTCGTCGGGTAGCCAGTGACGGTAATTGAGAATGTGAATCCGCCTCGGAAACGGCTTCGGAACGCTCGGACACGCGACGAACTCTTGTCTCCGTGGCTCCGTCAAGACTCGGAAGACTCTCGTCAGGCATGTGCGTAGCCATAAAACGATGAATTACACCTAAATGTGCTAGAGTCTGCTCATTCAACTCCTCCAATTTACGTATTCTAAATTCCACAGCCTGCAATGCATTTCAAATTAGTAATTTAGTGAAGAAATTGTAATTATGTTTTACATAATGAACCCCTTCCTGATCTATAAATTATCTTCGCTATTGAACGTACGAGGAGTTAATAGTTATTACCTGTAACGATGCATTCTGATTGCTCTCCTTTTTGTCGATATCCTCTATCTTCTGATGCATGTTCTCAACACGTTCTGTAGTAACTTTGACTCTTTCATCAGTAGACATCTGAAGCTTAAGTTCCTGCTCCCGGAAGTACTCCTCAACGCACTCCTCCTCGAAGTCATAGAGTCGTTCCATGTCGTCGGCTTCGAGGAAGAGCTTCAGTCCATTGTCACAGGTTTCGCCACTGGACATAGTGCCCTGTGTGATGTATCTCAGGATATACTTCACAAGAAGATAGATGTGACAAACGACGATTAACGGAGGTGGTAAAACAGGTTTCTGCTCGTACTCCATCACCACAGTGAACCTCTGAAACATCCAGACCTGATGCGCCACAGCGTTGACCTCGTTAAAGATATTGTTGAAAACGGCAATCAGAAGATTTATCAGTAAGATATTCGCCACCAGCAGATAAACTGACATGGCTGCTGGTGTGATCCAACGTCCTGGTAGACACTGCATCATACCGGGTTCATCGCCACAGTTGGGATCAATATTATCTGCATAAACTTCACCGTAAAGCATGAAATACGGTTCCATAAATATCTATAGGGAACAAATAATAATGAGTATCCTTTGTTATCCACGGTGTAGAATGCTGTTCAAACCATTATATAGAACGTTTCAAAAGTAACAGACACCAATAGCAGAGCTGTGGATTTTATAAAAAGCAATTAAGAAAAACATGTTTTAACATTTGAAATACTTCAAGTAAAGATTTTATAAAAATCAATGTTAAAGTTAACGTAAAACGTAACGAGAAGACATTCTAGTTGAGTGAATCACCTTTAAAAACTTTTGCGATGACAACCGCTGGCCATTTTGATCTGATGGATTTGAAATGTTAAATAAATTAATAATTTCTTGGATAAATTTTCGAATTATGACCTGAAGGTCATTATAATATTTCCTAATTCCTTCCTTAGAACCCAACTCTACTATTAACATCCCTCACTTTTAAAATACACTTTTGTATACATCATTATCAAACATACATCACGAACTATCCTCCATTTTGGTTCCGCATTGGGATTTAAGATGGCTTGACGTGCAACGCCAAAACTCATTAATACAACCAAGAGGAGTACCACAAAATATATCATATTCTTAACCATTTTCCCCATCATTGTTACCAGAGGACCTAAAAATAATAAAAGAGTATGAAATAAAATCGATGTGGCCAATCAAATAAAATATAAAAAGAAAGAAAAAATATCTTATAAAATAAACCTACCAAGATATTTGTTCACCCCAAGGATGTTCAATATTCTTAAGTACCAATAAATGCAATCCACGCAGTAAATGACGCGACCCACGTCAAAGGTCGATTGCCTCAGACGCAATACCAAACCAATTTGAAAAAATATAATTGCAGCAGCATCACAGGGATTCCACATATTCCAAGCCCACACGCTGAATTTATGCGACAAAGTTGCTGGCTCGGAGGATACAATTTCGCGCACTTTTTCGCAACCCAGTGTGCAAATGTATGCGATAGCATAAATTTCTGGCCAAGTAGGTCTTTCGCCCATCCGCACGAGAATACAGTAGGAAAATAATAGTAAAAAAATAATATAGGCTATCTGAAAGGATAACGAACGTCAGTACCCTTGACTATCTATGTAACGTAATTTAAACAATTAACAGTAAACAAAGTGACTCACAGCATTAGCCCAAAATTTAGTAATCGGCGCCGTATAAAACTCGTATAGCTTCTTCTTGAATCTAAGTGGCCTGTTAGTCTTGTTATCGTAGTACTCCGGAAGTATACTGTAGAAACGTGCATTGGTATCATCATAGTCAGCCATGACTTTGCCATTCTCTTGGACAATAGTTTCTTTGATAACGGATGTGCTGTGCTCGTTGGAGATCAATGCCTAGTTATTGGAAAAAATGAGAAAAGAAAATGAAAAACATTAATAATTCATTCATATTTTTAACTGAATTAAAGTATAACTCTTTTAAAGAACAAAGGAGTAATGTTAGACTGCCCTCCCACAGTCAATGTATTAGAACCAAATCGTTTCCATTGACCTTGAGAGTTTGAACAAAACGATGCCACTGACGTCACGATATTATGACACAAAAATCACATTGCAAGTATTACACGTATAGTGGAAAAAGTAACAAGTTCTGAAGGACATTTTTTGCTTATTAATTTACAGTAATGGCATCTTGTCCCGTATCATTGGCAGTAAGACAAGTAGTATCTTATAAATAAAGGCGATGACATTCGCTCATAATAATACTAGTCAAATAACGAGAGTGAGGCTAAATAGAATCTGAGAAGAAAATGATTACGAGAGATCAACCTGGAAAGACAGAAAATAGATATATCAATAAAGGATTCACGATTATATATTGGGTTATGCTAAGTGTCAAAAATTTGTAATAAGAAATAACATATGGGGAGGAGGTAGGGCGGGGAGCGTTGATGCTGGATTCTTCTCCTTCTTCAAAGCCAAACAAGAACATAATGGATATATTTCCAGATGTCACAATACTAGAAGAAGATTTAAAGATCTAAAATAGTCAAGTCTAGTATTTGATCTCGAAACGTATCCAGGTGATAGACAATTGTAATAATAATAATAATAATAATAATAATAGACTAGAGTACGTAATAGGTAAACGTCACACACGCAGTTGTATTTTTTGAAATGACATGTGATATTGACATGACATATTAAAATCAAAAGGAAAAAAATTATATCAAAAAACAAAGTATGAAGCGAGCAGCGGCAGAGGAAGGAAACGGAATTGTGAGTCTATCAAAAGCACAAAAAGTTATAATGTAGTGTAAAGTATACAGATTGATTAAATTGTTATTTTTTTGTGATTTTATAAAAGTACTACATTAAACAGTTCCCACTGGCATGTTACGCATTTTATTCTTTTTTTATTTTCATTTTTCGATTCAGACCAGTATGGGTGTACCTTTACGCCCTGCTGATTGCTGCTCTTGCTGCGTACGCTTAGACTTCTGCGTAGACGTTTCTAGAAAAAAAGAAGAAAACCCAACCCCAAACGAACCCCAAGGTAAACGTGAGAACTCAGAATTACTTGACATTTTTGTGGACTTTACAATGTTTCTTTTTCTTTTTCTTTTCTCTCTAGTCAACTTATGTAGAATAAGTATCACTCTCTCTCTCTTTTAATAATACTGCGAGACAGATCTACACGGATAATACGTAGGGTACTTGCTTTCATATGAATATATTTAGGCTACGAAGTCTTTTACCTCTGCATCAGGACCTTCTGTTACTCCTTGCTCCGATTCACTATCTTCGTTTTCATCTTCTAAAGCGATTAAATGCTCCTCCTGAGTTTGTGGCATTAGTTGTAGTTCCTCTCGACTTTTGAACTCCAGTCTTGTTATATACGCTGGACAGAGGAGCCCCAAGACAACCTGTAGATAATGTAGAATAAAAATATAAGAAACTGAATGACGTTCCTTATGATTATTTCGAAATTATTATTAATCTTTGTTTCATAGCATTTTTTTCATACGAGCGAAAACCTCTTAATTCTGTTTCTCACTTTTAAGTTGGTATTTTTCCGTGTTCGTAAACCACCCATCCACAGGTCAGCTAATATGATTTGACTGCAAGGGTGGGCAAGAAGTGGTCGATGATTGGCTGTGACAGCAAGAGACAAACAAGTTTGACCAGACCAATTTTGAAGTTCTGATGTGAGTAATTGTTGCGTTTGATCGTCATCCTGTCTATAGCAGAAGTCAAGCAGTTCCAGTGCTGATAACAAAGATATATAATAATGATAATGGTGGACGTTTAATCAAATTTATAATCAATAACCAAGTCAAGTTTAACTTACCAATATTTTCAAACTCCTTGCCGTAACCACGTAGCTCATCGTAGACCTCTGTTTCAAGATCATCTTCAGCAGCCTCATGTGCCATAGCTTTGTAAAGCTTCAAGGCGACCAAAGCTTTAGCCAAAGCTTCTTCGCCATGTTGCCACATGAGTAACGCCATTTGTTGTCGTTTTGTCAGTACAGCCCATATGAGAAGTTCATTAAAAGGATAATCAAATAGTGGAGTATCTCTATTGGCTGGCAAAGTCTCGGCGAGTAAGCTCATTGTGAGATTATCAGGCTTTCCACTGGAACTAGAATAATATCGGCTTGCAAAATTAGTGCCACTATTATTTCGATGACAATGATGGCCACCTGACCTCTTCATGACCTTTGCGTAAATCATTCGAAATTTTCTACGAGTATACTGGGCTCTATAAGCTCCGCCCATTAATTTATTAATCACCAGACCAATATCGTGTAAGGTGTACATATATCCTCGAGGAATATGAGGTCGCACGTCTCGCAAAATATAGCCCAAAGTGTTGGACGGACCTTCTTTCTAAAAAAAAATATACAAAAAACAACTAGAAAGTAGAGATATGGATGAATCTTAAAGTCTAAAACGGCCGCCGTGGTTCACCTACAGTATTGTAGAGTTCTTCAAGCCGTGGTATAGATAGGAACTTTCGCATAGATACACCATTCTCCAGGAGTAGCTTCACAAAGTCAATCCTGTCATGTTGCAATGCTTGCATCATTGCCTGTTCTAATGCACCAGGTGGCCATTTCTGACCGTATACGAAAATTTCACTTCTCGCTATGTCCACTCGATTCCATATTAAAGACAATGAGAGTTGTTCTGCAGGTGACAGTTGCTTTGACTTGAATAAGGCTGTCAGAATCGTTTGATCCAGTTCCTGAGGTCGGTCTTGCGTTATCCTGAAGACGGTTATCTGCATGAAAAATAGTTACGGTTGAGATATTCTCTTTCTGAACAATTTTAGCATGTACCAAGTTTTAATTGCGTACCAAGTTCTTATTGCGAGTACATTGAAGTAATTCTGAGTATAATTGATTCGCCTGTTCAGGAGAAACCTTAAAGGTTCGTTGTATCGTACTTAAAAGATGCTCGCGCATGCTTTCTAGCGGTCCTTCACCTTCGCCATTCTCCCCATCGGTTTCGGATGCATACCTAAAGATATAGGTGATTCAGAACAAATTCTGATACCATATTACAAAGTAATAACGTACTTGTGCATAAAAGCGATGAGATCAGCAGCGCGACCGGAACCGTCGCAAACGACAACAGGAACTGGAGGATCATCGGTGACGTATTCTAGAACTGAACGTATTGTGTTTGTACCACCCTCAATTACGAGAGCCACCACAGGTATGCTACTGTGAGTATCTGAAAAATAAGAAAAAGCAAAATATGTATAATTAGTATCTAATTAAGATGTTGGATCATTAAAACTGAATTTTGATTTCCATACATGGCTGGAGCTTCAGATTGGATATATATTTCTCAAGTTTTCGTCTGAGGACGATCTCTGCGCCATACCGACCGCCAGTGCCATTGTCAACCAAGAGAAAGTAGGCGTGTCTATTATTGAGCACAGCATACTTAGACCTGGAATGAGAATGATTATCAATGTGTCGCAATTATTAGATAATATTTGACTGATATTTACCAAGGTGAAGCAATTGAATCATATGGCACGTCCCGACCACGACCAACAAGTTCATGACTCTTTTCTAAAATTCCCCAAGGTGCTATTCCAATACTAACAACACGACCCTGACGATGCGATCGCTCCAGAAGAAGAGCATCGCCAACCTGTCGCGTGACGCCTATGAAAGACAAGAAATAACATAGAAACTGATGTTCCATTTTGAAAAGATTGCATTAAATAATTATACCGGTATTGGTCCCGCCAGTAAAGATCCAAGCACCAGTAGTTTTTGCGGCCTTCAACAACCCTTTGCGAAGAACCTTTTTCAGACTGGGTTGTAATTCGAAATTCGACCTTCCTCCGTGAACGGTAATCAGTAATTTAGGTAGACCCAGATTCCATTCTCGTCTCAACAGTTGAACAATAGGTTCTGGTCGGGTATCATAAGCTAACCTAACATACTGAAGACCAAAACAAAAATTCGTTATGATAAAAGAATAAAATAATGACAGCAGCGTGCACCGCATGTGTATCAGAATACTTACTTGAGCTTTGGTAGGATGTGGTCCACCCTGAAATTCGATTGTTCCATAGGCGTCTGTAGGTGATGGGCGTGTATTCTTTCCAGGTGACCACTGTTCACGTTCCTGGTCACCTGTAGTGCTGGTTGTACAACTCTGCACATCAGCACCAGTTCCACAATGATGTGTAAATGAATGCCCACAACAACATCTGAAATAATTCAGTACTGTAAGAGAGCATTACAGATAACCTAGAAAAACTAAATTCATAATTTTTAAAATAATAACTTCAGATATAGGAATCGTCCAAGAGCACAGTGTTACAGTAAAGGGTAACATCAATAAGTTTCAGCTGGAATCTATTGGAACGAGGATGATGATGACAAAGATGATGATGGTTATTAGTGACACCCAATCAGACGAAGTGGCAGAATTAAGCAAGGATGCATTAAGGCACAGGAAAAGCAGTGGTATTTTGTGTGTGCAACAATATTTCTTTTCCTCTGAAAAGGATTATTTTTTAGATTAACAATTATTTGACACTTTGTTCATCAATGTTGCATTTTTTTATAGCGCAATATTGCCAAAGCGCGTACGAGCCGGTAAGTTGCACTGCGCTTTGAATTCTCACCTGGAAGTGGTAAGCACGTCGTACTCTGCGTTTTTATCACCCTGTACGGCTTTAAACCTAAAAAAACGTAACGAAATAAAGAGAAATTATAAATGAAATAAAGTTAAAAGTGTTAGGGATCAGTAAAGTGTCCGTCTTCACATATTACAAAATCAATTATTATTCGTTTGCGTGACTCCATTTCCATCGTTGTGAACAAAATATTTTTTATCTTCACTTTGGCATAATGCTGTAAACAAATGCATCGCATGGGTATTGTTGAAATCGTTAGTGCCAAATTAGTTAGAGTATTTTAATCAAGTATTTGATACTCTGTGAGGCTTAAAGTAATAAAATGAAAATGAAGAGAAGCTTTGCTTATATAAGGTCAGTCAAGCTTGAATAATGTTTAAGTTAGATGGCAATGAACTAGAAAAGGATAATGTGTACCTGATCACAAATCATATATAAAATGACAAAAAGGTTCTCTTAAAAAATCAAATCAAAGATTAAAGTATTTTTAAATAGACAAACTTCAAACTAATGATAAAATACAGTAATTGGTTTAATAACTAACTTTAAACATATGGTCAATACAGGGTGTATCTTGCATTTGATATGTTTTTTTTTTTTTTTTGTTACACTCTTGGACTACACTATAATTTTGTAAATATTATAGAATACTTTAGAATTATGTTGTCATGCCTTTGACTCACCTGTGTTCATCTTTTGCACTGGGTATAAACTTGGAACACTCTCGTTTCTGAAATGTTGCCTCGATCCAGCTCCGAGCTGTTGTCTGTAATCAATTTTAAGTTGTTATTAGATAAGGACTAATAGAAACATTTCGTTGTGGTTATCCATAGAACGTTCCTGGGTATCATGTCATGCACACCTGACACATGATACTTCTTCATCCAGAAGTTTGTCGTACGTGATGAAAATGTAACAATGAAAAATATACCTTTGCCTTCTTTCGCTTGACTTTGGGAGTATTTGCTCCACATATTATGCTGCCAATCGCCATCTTTGCTGCCAATCACAGGAGGGACTCACCCTAAGTTTAACCAGTTCACAAACTAAAAAAATAATATAAAATAATCCAGATTCTAAAGCACTCATGAAACTCGAAGGCTAAAGGATAAATAAATATATGCTTCAAATTCAGTGAAACAGTAAAGTATTTAAAAAATTATCAAAAAGTAAACTATGATTTGTCCTATGTATAAACAGAACGGTATATTAATACTATAAAAATATAAGTATAATAACCCAATCAACGTATGCAATGTCACAATGAAGGAACATGTACCAATTATTTATCAATATAAACAAAGTTGACAATTATCAAGAAAATTTCTAGCTCCTGGAAGAAAATGTAATGGTAGCTAATAATTGATTCGACGCCTTAGATTTACTGCAAAACGTATAAAAAACATTTTCATTAGAATAAGAAATTGATGCTGACACTGCTTCATACCTGATATTTGAAACATTAATAAGCCATTGTATGGCACAAATGATAAGATAATTAGCATCAGATAAGGAAAAAAAAGCAAGCATACATTAGGCATATATTATCAGAATGTATTAAATCTAAACAGACTTTGATGTGTACACACAGACTGGTGATATCATACAAAATACCTTAGGTTTGTTCTTGTTACAGTTTTTGCACTTTCCAAAAAGTGCAAAAAGTGTAGGTAACAAGAACAGACATCTTGTATCTCATAACAACAAATGATGTCAAATACCATCTATTACATACCACTCTAACAGTTTTGCCTTTATCCAGCATGCCGTTGCATGAAGAGTTAACACCAGAACCAGTCAGGTCGACTTGGTGAAAGTAACAATGTAGAGGATCAGCAGATGCACTATCCACAAGAACGCTCACAATGGACTCCAACCAACTACCCTTGTTAAATAGTTTGAAGAACAGAAGTGTATAAGAATAAGCTGAAAATAAAGATATCATTTAAAATTCAAACTATTGATTCAAAAAATATTAAGTCTTTACTTTTAATTAAAGGTAATTAATGAATAAGTGTAAAGTTTCGAGGTTATAATCTTAGATGTTAACTCTAATTTTTAAAAAGATGTATGTATATCAATATTCCTCATTATTTAAGTGAACTATTAAAAAGAAAATACCGTGAACAATCATAAAACCCAATTATGAAGAATGAAAATGCGATCTGTAATATTTAATCTTTTACAAAGGAAATCAACCTATTTCTATTCCAATGAAAGCAAATATTACTCGTCAATCCCTTGTACAAGATCCGTCATTCTGTCGCACAATCAGAAAATAAACATTGATCCGAAAATACATACTATTATAAAGATGATATCCATCAGATACAAGAGTCCAGAGGGGATTCTAGGGTTACTCTGCTTTTTCAGGCTTGTGAATTGCGCAAAGCGTAAAATCTAGGTTAAATAATAATGGATGCTTGTACTACATTGTTGAAGGGTTAAAAGCGTACCGAATGACAATAACAATCTGCCGAAGATAACAAGGAAGACACTAAGACTCCTTTTGTTAAGACGAAATTTCGTGAAGGATCACATCTTCTCTGATGTCGCCTGGCGACTGACCTCCAATCACATGAATTGCGTGGCGTGTATGATCTTCTGCCTGTTGCGCGATTCTTAAGACTCGGCCACTGATATGAACAAGTTTAGCAATTGACAGAAAATTAACACAATATATTAACACATTTATATATATATATAAAGTTTGCATATATGTTTGCATAAAGTCATATATGCATGAGTTGTAATTCTTTGGAAAATTCAAGCGACTTGTCAAATGTACAAGTTTTTATTTGGAAAACATCTGGTACAGAATACAATTTACCAAGGAGGCAGACCATCTCTGGGCAGACTATCAATTCTTCAGTTATCTAAATCTTAGATAACATTAAAAATTAGTTCAATTTGAGATTAACAAACTTCAGAAGTAACTATGATTATAGTGAAAGTGTACAATTTAACTACTCATATTTTTTATTTTCTGGCTTCTCAGATACTCGTTCGTATTCATGCAATGACGAATGTCCAATCACGTCGATTGTAAGTAGTTGAATGCATCGCTTATTTGCATTTCAGTACAATTTAATGACATTGTTATATATAGACAGCCACTCGATGGCGCTCAGATCGCTACTGAATTGATACAATTTATATGTAGGTTCTATAGAATAAAATAGTGGTTATGTTTTTAGTCTGTATCAATATATAGTATGAAATAGGAGTGGCTGTAATACATGAAATAATATTGATATTGGCAGAAATGATTTCATATAAGTAATACTAAATTTACATGTCAATGGACTGTCATAAACTTGAATGAATGGGAATTTAGTGGATTAATAATAGCAGAATTTTTTCATCACTTTATCGTGGAAATTAAAATGCTTTTTTGCCTTTTGAAATGGTCGTTTTTTGCAATACCAAGATAATCTTATATAAATATACATCTGAGTCTCCTATGATAAACGATATAAAAGTACTCTAATTTATCTGCAATTAATAATGTTAAATTATACTTTCGCATTTTTGACTGTATAAATGACAACGTTTACACGGCGGTCTTAAAACGGTTTAGTTAATACCGTTAATATTGATCTAAAGGAATTGACCAATCCCAAATATTACGTATAAGTAGAAATGTTTATGATTTATTATTTCCTTTAGAATCAATATTAACTAAACCGGTTTGAGACCGTCGTGTAAATGTAGTTGATTACTATTATTAATTCATTAAAAATAAAAATATACTCAACGATAAATTATCTGAAATTGTAGAAATTTGCGATTAATAATAAATCGTACTGAAAACACTGATATACCTGACGCATTGCACGACACTCGCGATGTTACAATAATGTTCTGCTACGCAATTCCGATAAATCAATTTCCACAGTTTTATGCGCAACTTCAAATCTTACTGTTCGAGAAATATTTCGAACGTAAATACATACTTGCACATCACTTTGTTACATAGATTTTAATTTAGAATCCAAGGTTATATTACGCAGTATTTACGAATTCACGGTCGTAAACCTATATACATATCTAATTCGTAATGTTCTAGAACCTCCTATAAAAAAGCTATCTGGTGATTTATCTAAGGCGCTAACCAGGCAATGTAATTTTCAAATACAACTTGTGTACATATCTAGATAGATGAAGTGTTCTAATACATTAATAATTCCGCATAAATAAAAAAAAATATCCTATTAGTCATTATTCTCTAATAATGCGACACATCGCCAAAAATACTTAATCCTGAAAAGAATACAGAGATCCAGCGGGAATACATATGATCAAAATTGTAACACTACGTAGCCAACACGTATGTATGTCTTCTAAGGTTAACCAGCCAATACGTTCGAGAATCGTGTATTTTCAGGTCCTGTCTATATATTCTAGACGATTCACGAACCGTACCGAATGTCAGTCGGCGTAGATATGCAGCAAAACAATAAACTTAAGATTACCATGCGCTAAACATTTCGAGAACAGTCCTGCCGCCTCCTCCCACCACCGAAATTTCAACGAAGACCACGCCTCTTTCCCTGCTTTCAGCCAATCAGCTAAGGTCATTTTCCCTACTACAAGGCACGATACGTTAGACTGGCGAATTTTCTCGAGCGCGAGACTATCCAAATATAAACGGCCGAGTCGGCAGACGTATGCAGTACGAAAATAATCAAAGCACTGAACGGATCGAGTATTAACCAAGTGTGACAAGCACAAGTGTAAAAATGGCGCTTATTCCTATGGTGTTCCGTGACTGGTGGGATGACCTCGAACGTCCCCAACGTCTGCTGGATCAACATTTCGGATTGGGGCTTCGTCGTGATGATCTGATGAACACCCTGGCCGTTCCGTCGCTCAGCTCATATTTTAGACCTTGGCGCAATCTGTTGGAACAAACTGCAGGCCAATCGAGAATTGAGAGCGACAAGGATAAATACCAAGTCATTCTGGACGTACAGCAATTCGCACCAAACGAAATTACCGTCAAGACTGTCGACAACTCCATCGTCGTTGAGGCTAAACACGAGGAGAAGAAGGATGAGCATGGATACGTATCCAGACAATTCGTCAGGCGCTATGTTCTACCCGAAGACCATGACATCAATCAAGTCGTTTCACACTTATCATCTGATGGAGTTTTGACGATCACAGCCCCAAAAATTGCTCTGCCAGCACCTGGGGAGAAAGTCATTCCCATCGAACGGACTGGCATGCCGGCTATCAAATCCACTTAAAGTCCCACTGTTTTGGTATTTGATTTGCGTGGTATGACACACCTTTGATTATAGAATCAACAAGAAACTTCTAGTTACGTTAAAATACATAATAAGGATGCATTATATATTTTTAAGCTTTCTTTTTCTTAATAATAACTCTCAAACAATTTTTGACAGACTGATGTGATTTTGTTTGTGTCATAATTTTTGTATAATTTTATAATTATGAAAAGTATTATCTTGTAACAAAAGAATCATTTGCCAATAAATGTGACAGTATAAACATATATTTTAAGGGATTATAATTTTTTTGATTAAACCCAACTTAATCCTTTGGTTGCCTAGGTTTTTCTAATATTGTATCAGAATTTATTGCTGTTCATTAACTAAAGTGAAGATAAGGAGGTACAAAAAATAAATTTCAATTTTTTTTTGTTCCTCGAAAATTACTATTAGAAAATGAATTCAACCCCAATCAACTCTATTTTTCCTATCCTGCGAATTACTTAAAATGTGGAATTTGGTGGTATCGCGGTCTTTAATTGGGGATTTGAATTCAAAATTAATATATTGAAATTAGCGGATCAAAATTAATAAAAGTTGATTTGAATGACACTCGATATATGAACGTTCTTGAGGTCGCTAATTAGAAATCTAAATTTGAAATTCAAAAGTTTTCCCGTGTATGTACCAATAGTTTTAAAATTGCTTCTAAATGTCCCCTTCATACTTTGAGGGTGCTGAGTATAGCAAATGAGTTCAAACAATATACTTGGTCTATAACTATGTAGTAAAGATTAATTTTTATATTTAGGGAGTGGTTTTCGCATAAACATTTTTTTTTTAAATTCGTCAGTAACTGAAGGTAGCTGGAAGAGAATTAATTAAAAAAAGAATCCTGGTAAAAATATATTTTTTTTGTATCTAATTGTAAGGTGGATGGCTCACTCATCGGCCACGTACCACCAGTAGTCGTCGGTGTGTGCTTTGACTACAGCAAGATCTACAGTATTTTATAACACAACTGATCATTAGTAGTACGTGGCCGATGACTGGGCTATCCACCTTACCCGATTTTGAGCTTTTTGGCATTTTCTCACGAATTACGGGTGATTCTTAGATTTTCAAAATAAGTTTCAAGTACGCTTCGATATACTGCATGCATATACTACTATATCGACATACTACTCCTCGTCATATTCTAAGAATAATAAGACTATTATAGAATTTCAGTTGAACATTCTAGTATTACGTGACGCCAACAGAATGTTCTCAAATGTTCGCAGCACACTCGAAGCTAATCGTTACTGAACGCAACTTGCATATGCGCATTCATGTACTTGAAGTTGCCACCATATTGGCAAGTGCTACCACTTAGAATATAGAGACCGTGTGTTAATAATTAATTCCTTATCTAATTACTCAGGGCAGTGCACTTTTACTTTATTATAAAATGTATTCATCGCACTTTCTTGCTATAAGGTACAAAGCAGACCAGACAAACATTTTTTGAGTAAATTGCAGTATACGACTCCGAACTGAAGTTGGCTGCTAGTGACTAAGGATTTTTAACGTAGCGCCATCTATCAAATGTAATGCGAATGGCATGGAATAGTGGCGCCTCCTTATCGGAAAAAAGCGCAACTATCTTTAAAAATTTGAAATGAATATATTTTTACTGTTATCATATATATTATTTTGTTATAAAAATATAATTTCATAAAATATCGTCTGGCCATCGCAATATTCCATGTTCGGAGATTTTATTCGTTTAATTTTCGTGCAAACCCGTGTTGCTGCGCTATACGGGTTTGCACCTATTCCTCATTGGGGATACAGCCATAAGCAAAGGAAGGAAGGAGGAAGGTTTGCATCTATTATGTATACATATATTTTTATATGAAGATATTATTGCATATTTTTATGTTAAATATGTGCGTATTTAATTAATGCGTCATATTATTATAAAATATAGGTATGTATAAGTGGAAGCTCGTGATTGTACATTAAGCATTAAATTTCACCTACTGCATTGAGATTTTTTATTAAAATACATCGTTTGCTTGCGTAAAACATGTAGAAGCATGTATTTTTATTAGTAGCTCACAAAGCGTGGGACACAAGTGTGCTATTATTTCTTTTGCTTAAATTGGATTTTGTGCGCTCGGTTGCAATGGTGATACGGTTCGTGGATTTGTTCAAAGTAGGTAAGGAACCTCCTATTGAGGTAATCAACGGCGTGACTACTCCATGCGATTCACATTATACCCGACAGATGGCGCTACTTCAGAAAACCTATGTCACTAGCAGCCAACTTCTGTTCGGAGTCGAATACTGTAGTTTTACCCATTTTTCTTCTAACAACTACATTCTTTGTCTAAGCGCAGCAAGTCCGCGGGGACATGTAATACAAAACTTGTAGACTGTCATGCCTAGCATCACGCCGTTTTCTTTTGCAGCTAATGATAAAGCAGTGACCAGGCATTGACTAGAAGATAATTAATCTTGAACCGGTGATATACATATGTATGTAGAGGTAAGGAAGAGATGTGTAGGGAGATTGCCAATGGGCCTGTTTTTCGTAGCCTCACTTTTATTCTGGTTTCGGCGCGCCACCTTAGCGGAGGGCCCTCGCAGCAGCTCCATGTTTTTGATTGGTCGAGTACACATGTATAGTATGTAATACTACGCCTGAGAATCTGGACCCGTGCTTTGGCACGTCGACGTGCCACCTGAACGAGAATCTCGAACTAGTTCCACATCTTTGATTGGTCGAATGATTCACGATTTTAAACCGGGTAAACACTACCATAAACATAAGCCGTAGTAATGAGGTAGTCAATTCTGTCAATGGTAATACCCTTAATATCCATATGAAGCTTTGTAAATAATAGAGTAAGCAAATAAAACTTTAAACAAACTCTCGAATGTGGGTAACTACAGAAATATAAGTTTTCCAATCCATATAACATAATGACTCGCGCCCGTTTTGTTCAAAGCGGTTCAATGTATAATCTCTGTTTATCTTCGAAATACAAGTCCCTGATTGGCTAATAGCACAGTTAAACCAAATTTATACAAGTGAACAGTGTTGAAGAAAACGGGTGTCGGTGGCACACATGCTTGGTGCGTAAATTCCATATTGGACATATGTATAATGGATTCTAGATTAGAGCTAGATAGTAATGACAATAAGATAAGAACTCTACCATATGATAGTGATCACAAGGCACTATATTTTATAGTAAAGATTACAATTGATAACTTCTATGAAATAAAGAACATCAATACGAAAAAGATTAAAAAATTTAAAGCTACGAATTGGGATAAATTTGCTAAAAAGCTACAGCAGGAATATAAAACAATTCTGCCAAATGATAGAAACTTAATTGTAAGTGAGATGGACAAGTGGGATAGAGGACGTAGTACCTACGGGTAATAGGCAAAATAGTATTTACACGTACGTAAACACCAAAATAAAAAAAATTGCAAAAATGTAAGAGTAAATTATTAACACAACTACACAATTTACAAAAAAAAAGATGCTTCCAAATATGCTGGAATGATTACACAGGTTAAAGACTTAATAAAAGGAACTAAAAAGAAACTGAAAAAAGAGCTAACTAAGGCAACAAACGCATACTGGCTTCTCAAATGAAGCAAATTGATCACAAAAATGCTGAAGCCTTCTTCCCCAAAATTAATGCTATATTTAGCCCTAGACAGCAAATTAAAATAAGCGATATACACATAAACCGACGAGAAAGGATTCTCTTATACAGAATTAACAGTAATTTAAGCCAGACACCACTCATAGATGACAAGTATATATTTACTAACACTATAGATAAATTAAATGTAATTGGGGCATTCTATGAAACGATAAACTCACCGAGACATATAAACACGAATACACAATTAAAAAACATAGTTGACAGGACAACAACAAACATTATGGATGAATTTAGGAAAATTAGAGATGAAAAAGGCACTATAACTACATTTACGCCTGAAAACTTAGCTTCAAACCCTAACATATCAAATAATGAGCTAACTCTATTTAGTAACGTAGACCAAGTAGTAAAGATATTTAAAAAATTACCTAATAAGACATCCTAACGTCTGGATAATATACGACCAATAGTATTGAATCACTTGTCACTGAAAATAATCCTGGATTACGCAATATTATTTAATAATGCTCTAAATAATTATTATTTTCCAAAACCATGGAGAGGTGCTAAAAGTTATCCCAATCTTAAAAAAAGATTAAGTATTGACTGATCCCAGTAATTATAGACCCATAAGTTTAACGCCTAGAATCGGTAAAGTATATGAATCCGTAATTAATAATTCAATCGCGTATTATTGTAATAAGAATAAGGTAATACCTGACAACCAATATGGTTTCAGACACCAACATGCGACTACTCATGCTATCAACAAATTTCTATCTGATGTAAACTCATATTTACACAAAAAATTATTAGTAGGGGCGGCATTAATTGATCTTGAAAAGGCGTTTGATTCAGTATGGTTAAATGGGTTAATATTTAAGATGTATAAAAAAAAAATTTCCAATTGAGTTGATACATATAGTTATAGACATGATTTTTAATAAATCATTTATTATATCGGATGGGATAAATAATTCGGAGATTAAGTTCTTTATCAAAGAAGGATTACAACAAGGAACGGTGAACTCACCCATATTGTTTAATATATATAACAGTGATATTTTAAACTTATACGAATTAAACCAAAACAACAATACACACTCCATTGCGTTTGCAGATGATTTGATTATATACGTGGCGGGAAAAAATACTTTAAAGATACAAGAGAGATTAGAAACATTAGTTAATAATATCAATAGATATTATACAGCATGGAATTTAAGAATAAATCCGTTGAAATGTGAAACTATATTATTTCGCAAGCCAATAGATTTTCTCGCCCGAAACAGTAAAATAGGAATAAACGAATTTCAAATAAAGACCATAATACCGGGTACATCAAACACTATAGATATACCTCACAAGAAAATAGTCAAATATTTAGCGATGCACATTGATTATTTGTTAAGATATAATAAACATGTAGACTTTCAGTCAAACAAAGCAAGAATAGCTTTCAAGTCTAACAGTAGACTTTTTTATGATAATAACCTCTCTAAAAGGGCTAAAATAATATGTTATCAGTTGTTGATTAGACCTATATTAGCATACTCAGCCCCCAATTGGTGGAATATTAGTGCATCAGCAATGGAGAAGATCAGGATATTTGAATGGAAATGCTTAAGAGTGTGTCTCAGGAAATATAGATCATTTAGTTCGAATTCTCATAAATATATTAGCAATAAAATATTGTATGAATTAGCAAACATACCTAGATTTGACTCTTTCATCATTAAAATAATTAGGGATTATCTGAGCAAACTACCAGAGATAAACAATTTGATCATAAACAATCTGGCGATAATAAATCAACACGAGGTTAGTGAGATGAAAAAAAGTGGATATTTACCACCTCAAGCATTTTTTAATTTAGATTACCATGGACTGATACAAGACGAGAGTAATATTCCAGTACTGTACCACTGGAAGAGAAATATAGCTGATAAGAGAGTAATGTTAACCATTAAAGATATTAAATATAGTGAAAATAATTTCGAGTTCTCTACAGCATTGCCCAGTAGGGACTATAGAGATAAGCATAGATTAAATTGAAAGAAATACTGGTGGCTAACGGCTAATGCGGAAAAGCTTGAAGAGTTAAGGAAAAGGAGTAGACTTAAAACCTAAACTAAGTTAATAATCTTTAGCCTAAATAGTTTAATCACAGTGAAAAGATAGTATGTTTTTAAATAATATAGTAGAGATAGGGCAGTGAGTGCTCCCAAGAGGGTAGTATATATATGTATATAGGATGAACATGATAATCAGTTACTTTGGTTTTTGTTTTATTTCTTTTCCAGAGTTTATTTACAATGTTAACAACAATGTTCTAAAAATAATATAGATCTAATATAGGTAAGGCCAGATAAAATGTGAAAAAATGAGATTCCTAACTTCGGACATATTTTTTGTATTAATTAAGGTATTGGTTTTTGTTAAGTTTGTTCGAACCAAGACAAATGTATTAGCGATATAAGTCACTGAATAAACTTCTTAAAAAAAAAAAACATGCTTGGTGCTGGATTAACGTCCGAGAGTCTCAGGTTCGAAACTCACGTCTTATCCCTTTGTTTTTTAATTGTTAACTATGCTTATTGGTTCACCTAATTAACTTAAAATTCATTAAATATATGACTGTATTAGACTACAAACATTGTATTATATTACATCATATACATGCAATAAATTGGTACATGAATCAGCAAACGTTTCTTCTTCCCGAGAGCCTGCCTGTGATACACACCTATGGTACGCTGTTTCATTTTTTAATAGCATAAATAATATTGAGAATGGTAAAGAAGGCTTTATGAAAAATTACCAAAATCGAAATTGCACTTACTTATCTCGGACATGTACTAATGAGCATTGTAAGCTTTTTATTCTTCACACAAGGTGGTTCTCCAGCTCGTGTGAGTTAGGCGGGTTCGAGCCAATGTCGGTTGTTAACAATTTTAATCAGGATGATAGGCGGAGCAAAAGGAATAAAGATGAGATTTTGTTTACAAAAATAATGAAACGAAAAAGTGTATTGTCCTATACGGTATACAGAGAGTGTTAATGGAGGTTCAGCCGAACAGGTGCTGAATGTTAGTATTATAATATTGGCTTAAAGCTACAAAAAGAAATATAAATAAGTGAACGGAATGAGAGCGAGATACAGAAACTTATTAGCTATTCCTAGTTGCGTGATGAGATAAATATTATTGAATCTGAAAGTCACGAAAGCGTTAAGATCGTCCGACGGACTAGGGATACCGAATCGTGTCGAGGGACATATCTGGCTACCAGAATATGGTCCAAGAGTTAATTCGTGACTTTGCCCTGAATCGTGCCAATGAACAGCTGCTATAGTATAGACTGTGTTCAAAGGGTAGATTCAGATTGCATAAAAGTTGTGCCAGTGGACAATATCGGGTATTCCTGAATATGGTCACTGAGTTAACTTGTTGGTGATGTTAATGGTTGTGCCAATGAGCAACTTCCAATAGCTTTGGTATGGTCAGAGGGTTGACGGGACGAATCGAAAAATTATAAAATGATTAATAACTAATTAATGATAATAACAATGAAATAAATGGCATATACCGACGAAGCGATACACGTGACGATAAAAAGACACGGTAGCGTTCCGATCTAAATGCACTGATAAAAAGTTTGAGCGGTGTCGGTTTGCCACCTTGCTCCACGCGGTTTGCGTGTATTGCGAAAAGTAGTATCTACAGAGTAATAGCAAATGGATTGGTTTGCTTCCTTTGCCCTAGACGGTTTGCACGTTTATACTTGCTGTAGACTAGCTAGACGCTTATGGCAGAATGCGTCGAGTCTGATTTTGGCTCCCTTTATATACCTTGAGTTCATGGGCGAGGTGGCCTGATGAGTGCAGTATTCCCACGCGTCGCGATGCGTATTTAATATTATAAACAAATAATGTATCTGGTTAGGGATTTTTTTTTAATTTAATTTTTATCATTCAAGGCTATGTAATGACAACATTTTTAATATATCGAATTATCAAAATATTATGTCGAGGTAGAACATACTGATAATTCGAAATATTAAAAATAAAATTATCTTTCCGTAGGCTTGAATAAAAAAATTGACTGAATGGAATCAGGTTACTCAAAAATGTATGCAACTAAATATTTCTAAGCAGATACACTATTTGTCTCATCTCACCATACATAGAAAATAATTGGTGTGGGTTTTTTACACTTTTCATTTTTTTTTATCACCTGTGGAACAATTTCCAATACAAAATAAGATGAATATTACACACAATCGAATCTCAATTTACCACATTTAAAAAGTATATTAATAAAAATGAATTATATTAATAAATAATTATATTTCTTTTATTCCTACCGTTTACGAGACTTGGTATCTGCTCTTGTAATTCCTATGCCCTAAAAGATCAAATCTTAGAAATTTTGGTATAAAATGAATAGTTCTTATTTGATTACTGGGTGCCTTGAGCCTAAGTTTGAGCCTTTATAAAATATGTACTCTTTTCAATTTTTTTCTTTTCAATTTTCCATCTTTCCATTAGTTCATACGAAAAGAGTCCTAAAATTATTTTGCCACGATTTTATTTAATTGGTTGAATATTATCTATATATTTTAATCAAGCAAAATTTATAAAAACTTATATAACATATATGAAATTATTTTGATGGAGCATCGAAGTATTTTTCTCGTAAATATTAGATATCACTTTGTAAATTAATCAACGTGAAAAATATAGGGATAGAATATTTGTGTATCGTCTTCTTTAAACTTGCACTAGGTGACAGACTTATAATGTACGAAAAAATTCTATTATGCGTGCCTTCGCTTTAATTAAGAGATGTATATACTTTTTTTGTACCATGTATGGACGTCCTATAAGTATTGCGTGTTTATGAAAATATTTGCTTTATGAAATATCGTGATTCGATCGATCGAAATATCGTATTATATAAATTAAAATAAGTAATTTCAATATAAAAAAAAAGTCCATTATAGGGGGATCGAACTACCAGTCCTTTCATTATTGAACTGATTCGCTGTCATTGTGCTACTATATATAGAATAAACTAAAGGTAAATGAATTAGAACTAAATTTAAACTTAATTACAGGGGGCAGCACCTCTGTACAACTGTGACGAGCGCACGCTCGACACGTATCTGCCACCTACGGTGCATTATTGGAAGCTGGGTAGGTTTAAATGAAAATGTCCTTTACATGCGGTTCATCCCCTGGACACAAATCCTTTTAGGTTAAACCTTAAAGCCTTTATATGTTAAACCTACTTTTGTATATATATTTATTAATCGATTGCCTTTTATATGTGTATATGTACGTATATGTATAGATCCTAAACATAGCATAGTCTTAAGTCACAAACATTATATTAAGGGGTTTACCCTAATTAGACGGGCAAAAAAAAAGACTATTTTCACGAATTTTCTTTGACCGGTATAAATTATAAATATGGATATAAAAAATACACTCTTAAAATACAAAAAAAAATTGTTTATATTCATTTTATTCAGTTTTCGTACAGAAAAATAGGGGAGAAAACAGGTCAAAAAAAAAGATGGGTGTGCGCTGTTGTTAAAATCTCTGAAACTATTCAACCGACCCTTACCAAAATTTTACCACATGTTTTTTATGACTATAGCTATAGCGCATTACATACGAATTTTGAAATTTTGAGTGTAACTATTTTTTTTGCAAAAAACGATGAAAAAAACGTGCTTTTTCGTAGTTTTTGGAAACATGGCCGCCATTTTGTCATTTAACAAAAATCAAAGTTCGTATGATATGCGCTATAGCTATAGTCATAAAGAACATGTGGTAAAATTCTGGTAAGGGTCGGTTGAATAGTTTCGGAGATTTTATCAACAACGAACGAACGTGAGCGGGTGCGTGTGTGAGCGCGGTTGAGAAGAAGTACGAAACGCGAACGCGAGCGAACGGGAACGAATGTGTGCGCGGAGCAGAAGTACGGATAGAGCACGAAGCGGGAGAGCGAACGAGTGTATGTGAGAAAACGAGTGAACCGAACGAATAAAAAGGTAAACGCGTGAGCGAGTAAACGCGAGTGCGCGTGAACGAACTAGAGGATTGTTGTGTACGCGAGATAACGCGAACACTCGTGCAAGTATATTTATGTAATAAACAGATAGATTATCATACAAAATACCTAGAGTACGATCGTTGAGCCCTTCCTGACCTGACGGTACGCGAGCCTCGATCGCACGAGGCCCGATCACCGCGAACGCTTTTAACAAATGAATATAAACAAATTTTTTTGTGTATTTTAAGAGTACTTTTTAGGCCCAACACTTTTTATATCCATATTTATAATTTATACCGGTCAAAAAAAATTCGTGAAAATAGCCTTTTTTTGCCCGTCTAATTAGGGTAGACCCCTTAAGAGAAATATTTAATTAACCTAGCGTCTGTTTCTTTCTCGGGTTTTCCCTAGTTTCTCCGGGAGCATGGGCAAATGCCAGGAACGGTAAAAATCTGGAGGGCAGGCCCTTGGTAATGGACATATGCGCCTCCAGAAAATATGTATATGTTTATCGTACGGTTAAAATGCCGAGTGTAATGTTACTTGTAGATTTAGTAGACTCTCTAAAAGTACGTATTGTTAGGGGAACATGCGAATGCTTGGAAAACGACGTGACTCGAAGATTATGAACAGATTTTGAATTCCACTTTTCCTTTAGACAATGGGAAACATCTCACGAGCCCTGCTCCGAGATTGTTTCTATAGAACCGTATTCAAGCACTCGACCAAACATGCCTTAACTGCAGCCCTTCGCCAAATGTTTTATGACTCTTAAAAAAGTCTCGAAGCGTGCGTGAAGGAACCCAAGGGTTGGGATGCCTGTTTTATCTCACGAAAGAGTCGGCCTCGAGGGTTTCGAACTGACCCTTGACCATCGGGGCTGTGCGATCCCCCGCTCTATGCCGCTTCACTTTCTTTACCCTCGTTTACTCCTCACTCTCCTCCTATTAGATAGACTTTGGGAAAAGTGGATACAATTTTCGAGTCACGACGTTGGGCAGGCAGTCTTCTCAATTTCTTCAACCGAGTCACACCAGACGGAAAGTTATAAGACTAACCTTGTACCAGGTGGTGCAATCAGTTTCGCGACGTAGAAAGATTTATATTAGTGTATCACTATTACGATTTCTTCTTATTGACGTGATTCATATTTGTATATAATTACTACGATTCCCTATTATTAATAATAAAATGATAGACTTTAGTGCTGTTTGGTGAAAACATAAACGCTAGTGTTTTAATGTCCCGCACATTCTCGGATCTCAGGCGTCGAATTTCTATTCGCTGGGCCACGACACGAACGACCCGACGGGAATAAAATCTAAGAGCGAGCCGCCAACCAATCGAGCGGCTCGTAACACAACTTCGAAATGCGAACTATTTAAATTGAGAGTTGTGTCGCAGTGGCGTTGTTGCATGTAGTGGCATCATGTTAGCTTCGAACGTGACGTCATTGGACCAGCGCGAAGTGAAACAAAATACGTTCGCTAGTGGCTATACCTCGTACATTTGTATCATGGGTTAGATTGTGTTAGATCAGTAAAATTGCGTAGTGAGGGGAACTAGACGTTACTCTGATATCTCTGTTTCAACATTTTAGGGCCACTCTTAACTGCGCCATTCCTCTTCCAGAAGTATAAGTTCTATGATTCTGACGCATCTCGGTTGATAAGGACCAATAACCTGCTGCCCGAAGATTCCACCATTGTTGCCGTATAATTTGAAACAAGCCGCACAGATCTAACTGTTGAAAACTGTACTCATAAACATTATTTCCAGTTAAAAGTAATTTCATCCCTTTCAATATTTTATAGAGTCGTGAAAAGTGGAATAAATTGTAAACGTATGATTATGGTTATATTTAAATTATATGACTAATCTAATTAATTAATAATACACCGCGAGTCCTTATCTATTAGTCTTCTTTTAATCCCTGTTCTATTTTTGCAACTTCTTATTGCACGCGATGGCATTGTTAATTGAAATTGTCGCCTTTGTTATGCATTTCACATGCGATCAGGTTATGGGGTACATATCACGGTATAGACATCTGTTGAGTATAATAGAAAATACACAGGAGTGTTTCTTTAATTTTGTAATGTTACATGTACGATCCACTGCCCGTTTTCCGACAGCTACAATGTGTGAACTTCTGCGTTCTCTATCTCTTTTAAGGCCCGCTGGCCCACGCGCCATTTTGAAGACTAGAGTCAGTATCCGCTGAGCTCTCGCTGCGACGAGATGTACAAGATCTAGTTTTTTTTTCCTACACCAATCAATAAATACTTTTTCATTGAATATCGTCTCTTGTTCTTTTCATCCACAAATAAAATAACAACATTGCCATTTTGGAAAATGGCGGAACCTTCGGGCTGCGACAAAGAGCAGTGTGAAGTTAGCCACCCAACGTTAATTAAAAAGTTTGGAATTAACTTTATCCGATTGGTGGTTATTTGGTGGTAAATGGTAGTGTAATAAAAATGTTTGGTGGTCAGACGTTAAACCTAATTAAAGAAATAGGGCCTAAAGTTAGCCCAACTATTTTTTTTCTTCAAAACCACTTCAATGAGGGTTTAATCGATGCAGAATCGTTTGGTGGTCAAGAATAATATAAGAAATTCGTTTGGTGGTCAAGAATAATGTAAGAAATTCGTTTGGTGGTCATTCGTTTCGCCAATAAATGCAAAAAACGAAGCCGAGATCCCAGTGCAATTGCGCATCGTATTCATTATGAAATAAAAAGAGCTATAACTGACCAGTTCAAAATTGTTGTAGGGTGCAACAGACCTAGAGAGATTTTAATTAATATTCATCTGGATGCCATGGCCATATTGAAAAGTTCCAAGCTCCAATTATGCGTAAATCTACAGCTCAGACTTCGAAACACCATTCATCGTTGGTGCACATGCTTCCTACGGAAAACCGAAATATATGTATATCTGAATACCTACATCATTTCTGTGAGGAATACTCAACGCTTGCTCTCGACGGCTTTGATTTTTATGAAGACCACTATTCAATAAAGATCAGAGCTATTATCGCAGACTCGCCAGCACGGTCTTTTGTTACTTGTACGAAAGTTTACAATGGAATTTAAAGCTGTGGAAATTGTTTCGCAGGTGGCGCCCGTGTAACTTCGGCAACTTTATTTCGTGAGATGGATCGCGAGCTGAGAACTTCAAGGACAGAACTCGAATACAGCATCACCTAGATAATTTACCTTTTAAGAATTGGGGCCTGGCATGGTCACGCAATTTCCATTGGATTACATGCATCTAGTGTGTTTCGGTGTTGTGAATAGGCTACTGAAGTTGTGGATAGACAAGAAGATCATAATAGCAGATAATTTGAAGATCCTATCAGATAATCTTGTGGCTCTCAGAGATTATGTTCTAAAAGAATTTGCACGTAAATGTAGAGCACTGAACGAACTTGAACGCTGGATAGCAACTGAGCTGCGACATTTTTTATATTTCGGTCTCGTGCTTTTGAAGGATATTTTGCTACAAGTTAGCTCTGTTCATTTTGCTGCACTCAATTGCGCCACAATGATACTTGGAAACCCAGAAGAGTGTATTCGCAATAATAACTATGCTAGTAGTCTTCTGCGCTACTTCGTTCGGATGATGCCCGAATTGTATGGCGATGAGTCGATTGTCTATCACAATAGTTTAATCCACACAGCTGCTGATGTTAAAAATTTGGGACCCCTGGATGACTTACCACATGGCATGAGATATTCTTTGTATATTCGTTTTAGGTTCATAATGTGGAAAATATATCTTGTATATTCTATGTTTATGTTTTCTGCATACATCTATGTATATACATGCATAAATATTTAACGATATAGATAAGCGAAAATCACAATAGTCGGAGAGTCCAAGAACGATGCTCTGTAAGGGATTTTTCGAAATAAGCTTTTTCCATGAACTCGAGATACGGCAAGGTTACTGGACGCCAGACACGTAGGAGGTTTCGAAGCACCGACCTAGGACACTACGCGATATCCTGGCTACTCAGCTCACGGGAATGGTAGAGGGGCTGGTCCTTAGGACACACACGCGGGATGGAATCATACACGAAAAATAAAGAGGCTCGATATTCAGTAACAGTAACAAAAGAATAAAGAATAGCTATTTGTTTGACAAGAAGCGAAAGTAGGCAATTGCCGAAGAGTGTGCACTGTGAGAGAGAGAGAGAGAGAGAGAGAGAGAGTGAGTGAAATGTTTTATTAGTATTATTTCACCTTTGCCAGTTTCACAATTTTTTAACAATGTATATGTAAACAATTTAATCTTATAGGACAAAATAATACTAATAAAGCATTTGAGAATAATTTTTTCGGGATAAACTTACTCAATACAAAATAGTGGGTGTAAAAAAAGTAACCTGATAACTTACTTGTACACCCGAACGTCTAGATAAAATCAATGATGTTTTATCAAACACGTAATATGAAAGTACAAACGTCGATGATATAAAAATAGTGTTATATTTACAATTTTGCATTGTATCAAATTGTCTTAAAAACATGCATATATCCCGAAAATATATTTTAGTTCAGTTACTACAAAACGAATAGTTGCTTGCATAAGTATACAATTTACTCAACTGCGTGGGTTGCCTTGTGTCGATATAAATTCTCGCTATTCACTGGCTACAGCGGAATAGTCATACGTACAAGTACATTAGGGCATTAAGATGAGTTTCCTCGAAGCAATGCTATGGTGCAATTGTTTAGCCGAGTTTTATTTACAATTACAAGGAAAATATGAACCTTTCCTTGGAAATAATAAACTATTAATCACCGACAAACGATTCTACATCGATTTATATAAAAGCTATCGAAATTATGAGGCTGCCGTCATATGGAGCGTACTTTGCGTTCGCGTCACTTGCATGAGCAAATCACGGATTGTTGTTAGTTTTCCGAATAGATAATAGAACGGAATTGCGGGTTCGCGATTGGCTGCGCAACTTACGCGATACGTAAAGTGCGCTCCATGGGGAATCAGCCTGACCATCGAGGGATTAGTTGAAAAAAGTTCCCTAGCCAAATTTGTTTTACTTCTAATTACAAGGAAAATGTGAACTTTTCCTTGTGAGTAATAGACCATCAATCACCGACAAACGACCAACAAACATGCACCCCATGCACAGAACCAGAAGTATACTGGAATGCGTACGGCAGTGATGGGGGCGAGCAGAAAGAAATAGCAAGGACACAGGCGAGTGTAGTAGCTTGTCTCTATCACAGACTGTACAGTCTCTGAAAAAGTTTAAGCTGTGATAAAGCAATGTGCACGGGGAGGACTAAGCCAACATAACGTAACCGTAACCTGAAATAGTGGCACATATATTTTATTTCGAAGACTGCTAGGATTTATATGTGCTTTTATTTCAGTGCTCTTTCCATCGTACCAAAACTGGCACTGATATGTCGGCGTTACAATATTTTTGTAGGGCTTGTACATCACATGCGCAGTTCAATTCGAAAAGGACAACCTACTACATGAAGTGAGTGAGACAGTCGCGCGCTCGCCGGTTTATCTTCAAATGAGGCGTACGCGTCTAGTATACCTATATTTCAGTGCTATACACTCATTGATGTTTTCTTGTTTATTTGAAATCAGTAATTGTTCATCATTCTTATGCAAATGTCTAGTACTGAGAAAATTAATTTAGACAGTTTCTGTCGAGCATTACCAAAAGTGGTATGTATCATTAATTGTTTAAAAATGCATTTATAATTTTATTAGGATTTGTTATTAATTTTGATGATACTTTAACCTCAATTTACTTATGCAGGAATTACACGCGCATTTGAATGGATCTCTGAGCTTACGCATTATGAAGAAACTGTATGAGTTACAAAATTCTGACAAAAAAATATTAATGGATTTACCAAATATCGAAGAACCAAATTCCCTTGAAGAGTACGAGGCTGTTGTAATAATTGTTTGTCACAAGTTTTTTGGAAAATTAGAGACTCACTATTTAATTTCCAAATGTGCAGATGTTTTCAGTTATTTCCCATTGTTCACTCATTAACGAGCACGTCTGAGGCTGTTCTCATTGCTACATGTGATATGATTGGAGAATTTTATGACGATGGTGTTATTTATTTGGAAGTGAGAAGCACTCCACGTGCTGTGGATGGAGTAATGACGAAGAAGGAATATGTCGAGGCAATAATTCGAGGCATAATGTAAGATATTGATCTGCGACAAAACCATATGAATTTGTGTTCTATTGAAAATTACATATTTGCTTTTTCTTTAATTTTATTCAAGAACGTCTAAAACTCGATATCCAGAGATTTTAGTGAAATATTTAATTTCCGTCGATCGCATGAAAGGGTATGAATCTGCCAAGCAGAACATAGAATTAGCCATTGAAATGATTGAGCAATATCCGGATTATGTTGTAGGCCTTGATCTAAGTGGTGATCCCAGCAAAGGCAGTGCTTTTGTTGAGCTTTTGGAAAAATCTAGAAAGGCTGGTCTTAAGATTACTGCTCACTGTGCTGAGGTATTCTAAAAATACAGTTAGAAAAAAACAGAAAGTGGGAATATTTTTTAATATTGTTTTAGGTTCCAAACGAAATTGAGATTATGGATATCTTAAATTTCAAACCCGATCGACTTGGACACTGTACCTGCATTCACCCCACTTTAAATGGAAAGGAAGAACTTTTTCAAAAACTTATTGAGTCTAAGATTCCTATAGAACTTTGTTTAACTTCAAACATCAAATGCGGAACTGTACCTTCCTACGACTTGCATCAATTCAAATATCTTTATGAAGCCGGGCACCCTATATGCATTGCTGTAAGTATCACAAAAATCAATATTCAGTATTAAAATTACGCAACTTACCCGAAAGCGCTCTTAAATAAACTTGCACGACTTTACTAGCCCTTTAAGCCCCATCTAGCAGCATTGCTGGCACAAAAACTAACGGCGAAGAACTCTCACTACCACGTTATTCTATAGGTTGACTCGTGTCGAGTGAAAGAAATGCCCATAGCGGGTTTTCTTGCAAGTTAAAAATGCAACAATACGACAATAATACTTTTAAACAGTGTTAGACCCTTTCAAAATTTAGCACCATGAATCTAAACAAACTACCCTTCCAATACAACCGCACTGGCACAATTTTTTAAAATATCTGTTAAATTTTACAATCACCTCATTGGTTGAGAAAACTTTTCAAGCATTATCCTAATTTTGCAACTACTAGACTTAAAATTATATCACTTTAAATAAGTAGGAAATATTTTAAACAACTTTAATAAATACAATTCTAATAATTTCAGACAGATGACAAGGGTGTTTTTAATACGTCACTATCAAAGGAATTCGAGTTGGCTGCTCGGCATTTTCAATTATCACAAGACGCTCTATGTCAAATAGCAATAAAATCTGTGACGTACAGCTTTGCCAACGAAATAGAAAAGTCACGTTTGACCGACGTAATTAATGCCTTCAAATTCCAATCAGGATCTATAGTCAGTAACACTCAGTGAATAAAGTCACATATTGCATAAACCTACCGACAGACACATGCAATATGTAAGTATTACTATGAATATTTGCAGCAGATACAGACTACGATGCAGCATTGTCATAAATTGCATGATAAAATGCTCAGACTTCATTTATGGCTCGTTAAATAATATTATAATTATGCAAACTCAGTAGACTTTCAATAAACCAGGGGTTACGAACACAACCAACGACTAGTTGCCTGTATTTTCTTATAATAAAAACAGGTTCGTAAATAATACTAGCGTTTAAAACTGACCACAATTTATGCAATCTCAAGCTCAACTTCTTCCTATCGTTCCAAACGAAAAAACCTGTAACGTGGTCTTTTATGAACGATGCATTCCCTTACTTCCCTTGGATAAATCTCTATAAGATATCCTCTTAAATGTGAAGCTCTAAAAACGGAATCGGCGAAATAACAGAGTAGTGCGTAGAGACCGGCCCATATTCATAGTCAGTACTTCGTCTTAAGCATGATCTTAGGTCGTGTACTACCATGTAATAAGATGCTGTTTACGAATACGGTTTTTTTGTATCTCCGTACTCGGGACAGGTAAACTACACTTGGAACCAGCTCTTGAAGGAATGAGTACCCGACTTGGAAATCACTTCAGGTAATTTTGGATGAATTGAAATCAATCTTTTCTTCCATTAGCAAACCAACAACGGTTACGGACATAAGTTGGAAGACCGGGTAGTTATAATAAATAAATATTATAAACTTATGCACGCGTGCGTGATGGACCAACTAAAGGATACGATTCCATGAGTGATGACTACAATTGGGTTTATGTATGTGGACCCTGGACAAGGTCGCCGAAACTAAGGTCATGGACACGAGTTTTCGGGGCCTTACTTCACGCCCATATACTTATCCAAATCCCAGTATTTTATAAGTTCATTTTCGTCCTCATCAATAATTATTCTCATATACAATCAGTATAGAATCATTATATAGCCAAAACCTTACATGGATCATATGTTCACCATTTTTATGGTTAGCCCATTCTTACCCCACCTAACTCCTATTGAAATTGATTGAACACCATTTTCTTAAAACTACTATAGGTTAATGGAGCAACGGCGAGGGGGGAGGCGGGGGGAAAGGTTATTGGAGAAGGTAGAGTCGTGTTGGTTTGGTACACCCGACAGACTTCAAGTGGGTGCTTGACTATAAGTTCATTTGATTAAAAGGCTGATCGATATTCCGTTCCTTCTTTAATGATATCATATATACAACGTTTAGCGTACTAATTAATTCATTCGTAATTAATATAATAAGTATGTATGTGTTATGTAGTTATTTTTCATTCAAATATCTTCTCTGTCTGTCTCTGTTTAATATTGTCAGCTGTCATTTGGTGCGATGTAGTTTACAGGGTAAAAAGGAAAGAAAAAAAAAAGAAAAATATACTGTCACACTATGGGTTACATGATTCGACAAAAGTATTAGAGGGGAGGTAAAGTTTTTATACCCCAACGAACAATTATGATTGATCACATTGATTTTCTATTTTTTGAAATTAACATTTTTTTCTTATTTTCCCGTGTTCTGCTTTTCTCAGTGAACAAAGATTATCGAAGATTTTCGGGACGTGGACATTTGTTTTCGAAAAAAAAGAAAATGATTACAAACAACCAAAAGACAATGGGAAACGGATGTCATAAATTTAAACGCAACTGATATCTCGCGACGCGACATAACAAATCGTAATAAGTCAATAATAATAATAATTAATGATAATTAATAATGATCGCAATATCAATAATCAATTAATAGTTAATAATAATAATAATAATCCTTAAAATGATAATAGGGATGAGAGAATAATTAATTAATAATAAGATCGTAGTAAGAATTAATATCTAGTGTAATATTCGTCCTATGTAACAGTCTTTTTTGGCTAATCTTCGAACTATAAACAATAAAATACGCCATTTTCCTCCACGTTCCGATAATAAAGACTTTTTTGTCTGTGGTGCTACTTCATTGTTAATTAAATCTTCCTTTTTCATTTTTCTTCTTTTAATTACTCCTCGCTCATAATTAACTCTCGACTCTAACGTCTCTCGCGGTCAATATAGCGACATATAATATATTTGTATATTCATTATCTCCGTTATAATAGGCCGCGCGGTTCCATTCACGGCGTATGTAAGTAAAACGACGCCGCGTAATATATATCCTTTGATACGGCCGAATTATATTTTTCTTGTATTTTCATTAACGAACACACGTCACGTCCGACCATGAACATTGGGCAAAACAAAGTGCAATTTTCTCATTGGTTTTTTTACTTCTCAACTCTTATATCTTTACTCTTCCGGTTCTTCTCTTAATACACTTCCGGTTGCTTACCGCGTGTTTTACTTGACGACACGCTGCCCGTAACGCGCGTTACATTTTAATACCTTACTGTCACTACGTATTGTATATCCTAAAGACTATGACTAAAAACAAGATGTTCCTTTAATCTTAGACTATTAGCAATTATTGCATAACATCTTCTAGAGACAAAGTATTCGCCGTCAAATTTGGATTTCTCCGTTTCCTTTCATTTTCATTTCTTTTCGCTCCCTCGGTGTAATCTTGGGGAGAAAGTTATCCCACAGAGCTTTGATGTTAGAAAAAGCAGAGACGAATCGGAAAGGATATGGAAATAGAAATGAATGGAGAATACCAGTTCAAGATGCTGATAAAATTTGAAAGATTCATGGATAAAAGCGTGATATAAAAAAGAAAAGAGACCCGGTACCGAGTATCGCGCTGTTCATTTTCGTAACTTTGATTTTGACATCCTCTTTTACAATTTCACTGCACAATTTATTTTCTATATAATTTGCGTACCCCTTGCCACTTCTATCTAGTCGCCGTTATATTCTTTCTCCACCAAGCTAACGTTCACTATATACAGATATCAGCAGCGACACTTCGATACCCTACGATAAAAGAATATACAAGAATGAAAGGGAGTGGAAGAAAGAAGTTACATTAAAATTCCACGTTGAAGTCATTGGATAGGTTATGTGACGGTCTCGAGTCAAAACAATGACTATTAAATTTGTAACGCTCAATCTGCCATCTATAGGAATATCAAAGAAAATAAATAAGTTAAGATCCATTTTGATTCGACTGTAAAGCGATAAAAAATAAATGGACGACCCAACCGGAGACCGTTTGGGAAGGCTTAAGTTCCTGACTTGTTTAAAAACTAGACAACTAAGGACACGCGACCTGGGCCTGATTACAAATTAATCAAATTAACACGAGACATCATTTCGATCATTGCACACGGATCTTTCACGCTTGCTCTAAGTATAATTAACGAATTAATAAGAAGGATTTTCGCGCGTTTAATTAGCTCCAAGACCCAGGGAGTTCAGACCCAAAGACACAAGCGCCATAGAACGATCAGACAACCAATAGAGCCAGGAACAACGTCTTAGGGTACCTCAAGGGACTGGGTACCATCTTTGGAATACCTTGGAGGAACATCATGGATCAAGTTATATCGACTTTCAGTGGTTCGAGAAATCGGAACTCGGTGTGCCTCCAGATGATTAAGAAAAAATATCAGCTATCAGCTAGCAGTTGGTTTCTAGCTACGACTTCCGTGGCGTTTGGGTCTGTGAGGAATGGCGAGTCGACGGGACCCAAGAGGATCGATGCGCTAAAAGCACCGAGTTGTTCACGATACGACGCTTCGCGGTGCTTTGGTGCTGTTGCTGGTCGTCGTGGTCGTCGTCGCGTTCCTGCTCTCTGTCTGGGCGAACAATACACCCTGGTACATTACACCGTTTAGTTCCATACTGACGACCAAGGAATTGTCACCATTGCGTCCGTCACCTAGAACAAAAAAGTAAATTGGTTAAACAAGCTCGTGTATCAAGTTAATTTAATTTTCGTCTGATTAGCTTACCTCTGTTTGAGATCTTAATGTGCGTGCCTGCCAAGGCTGGTACTGATTTTTCCGCAGGACTATCGTCGTCGGAGAGTAACCTCTTTGCTGGTGGTGGACCAGGTGTACCAGTGATCTCCTGTTCCCTTTTTACCTGGACACTGCCACCGGATGACGGTGGACTCTGTCTGGTCGGCGAAGAGGACATGGGCGAGGACCTAAAATACATTGAGTTAATCCCTTCAAAATTTATTCAGCATTTCATTATGTTTCACGATAGAATTTCATCTTTCTATTATCCATCACACGGACTCTAGACGCCACTTTGGACAAATGTCTCTCGGTCAGCTTTTGATGATCGTACCGTGACAGTGTTGCGTGTCTCGAATACTGAGGATGTGTATTACACTTTTTATTATTCATAAGAGACAGGCTCGTTCGCGTTACGGTGATACGAGTTACGTGGAATTTCTAAGAGATGGCGCAACGAAACGCTAAACCCATAGATACTGCCCTTGGGATTGAAACGATGCGCGCTGGAAATGATTTTTCTTGTCCCATTGTTTTCCTACTCTTTATTTCCTTTTTTTTTCATTCAACTGTGCATTCACGACTCGTCATCTCTAAAGTGGCTCCATCTGCCATCTATAGAAATACGAGCGTGGCGCATTTAAAGTCATCCGCATTCAGTGTACGTTCTTAAGTAAGAAAAAGGAATAAATGTGCCCGCGGTCGCGTTGCTAAGAAACAAATGTCTATCCTGATAAATGTCACCTGACCCGCTATACCACATGCAGATACACAAAACCCGTACATATGTCTATTTAATGTATGTACAACAGTACGTTTAAATAATAAATTTCCTCAATCGCATATGCGCATATAAATATGTATTTTATGTCGATGAAATAACGAAGTCGAATCATTAGTGTAACCAGCATATATCCATCGTTGAAAATAATTAGTATTATTGAAATTTTTTTTTTAAATAAAAACCGACCTCAGACCCAAGTCGAGAGCCTCTCTCTGTGGCTCAGGACTGCTGTTTGGCGGCAGAGGCGAATGCGACGTCTGTGGTGAGAGTGGTGGCTGATGACCCACCCCAGGGTAGAGGGTGTTATTGTTGTACATGTTCCATAGGGTAAGCCGCGACATTTCCAAAGCACTGAATGCACTGTCACGTGGTGGTGTTGATGAAGGTGGAGATGCGCTGCCCTGTCGATGAATCATGGGTGGTGGTGTACCGCCTCCGGCGCTTCTTAATTCCTTATTCAATAGTTTTACGTATTCTACCATTCTGGCTTCAAATTCAGCTGGAGCCATTCCAGGAATTGGACCTGCGAAAGAAAAATAAAATCGTTTTTAGATACGTCCTTGTGTAATCGCAGATAGCATCCAATTCGTATCGGACCTCCAATACGAGCTGAGGACGCGTTCTGAGAATCATTATCGATAACATGGAACAGAAAGAAAACCCATGATCCCAACCAATACCGAACCCACGAATACCCCTATTAAAACTAACCCCAAGTAAGAACCGATAACCCCCTTCCCTCTTTATATCCACTCAAACAAAGTAAAACCATTGAACACCCCATTAGACTGACTCAAGGCCTGATTGGCATGTTTCCATCAACAGAAACCACAGTGCCCACGGTGGTAATATTCGGAGTCTCTTAATCCTTGCAGATCCGTCACGTGGAAAATCATCATTTTTTCTGGCTACCCTCCCGTACGTCGTTTACTCATCGTTTTTCGCCAGCTGTATTTCTACAGTGATGAGAAGGGGTGTTTCTATGCAGGACAGGTTAACTAATGTCACCCAGTATCGTCAGCCGATTCACCCACCCCGCCCCGTCATATTACCTAATAATACCTAATATTAATAGAAAAATTCTATACGTTCTCCCCCTGAAGTCCACTTAGCCCGGACACGAACCAAATAGCAAATTGGTTTAAGAGTTCGTGTACTCGCCGATAGATGGGAGGGGTGCGAAATGAGGGGCGCGCGAGGCCGATAGGGGTAAAAGCAGCGTTGGTATCGAGCGCTTTGCCCGGCTAGGAAGGAGTGGAATAGGAATGCTCGTTAGCGAGAGTCATCCGTTAACGCCTGTCTCCCGGGGGATCGTACAATCAATTACGCCTCCTTCGCTCGCATCGTCATCTCCGGGGAGGCCCGAAGCCCTAACTACCGATTTAAAATAAACCCGTACTCTCTCTTCATCGAGAGAAGCAACCAGGGACAGGATTTGGTGTGCGAGGCCTCACTGGTAGTGGCTGATGTTCACTGTCTGGTGGGTGATCGGGAGAGGAAGGAAGAGGGACAGAGGGGCGTGGCCAAGGGAGTCACGTGGAAGAGCGCAGGGCCGACGGGGCAAGGGGATGATATAACACATGCAAAACGGACAGGCTAGACCGAGATATTATTATAATGCGGATTGTGTTCTAAAATTGAGATCCAGCAACCGTCATACACGAGGACGTTAGTCATTTGTTTTTTCGGTCAATAGTTGATCTCGATCTGGGATCTTTCTTCGGGGCTGTTAATTGCGGCTCAACCTTCTGTCCTTTTCCGTTCAGAGTGAACGAGCCCCAGGATGAATTTCTTGGTTAATGCTTTTCAGGGCTTTTTTTATAGGCTGAGAAGGAGGGTGGAAAGGAAGGGAGATGACGATACGGTGTATTGGGACCTTAAAAAGATTATGTAGTCTGGTATGAGATCGTATGTCATTAAGGGGACACTTTTATGAGCGGAAATAGAATGCGTGATTCGTTCGTTTTAAAATAAACGCCAAAACCACGTGATACTTTTTTTTTCGATTTTCAGTCTGAGAAGCGTATCGACACATTTTTTTTGTCATTATAATTTTTTGTCTTACCCGAACTAGGTGGCTGACCTAATGGACCTTGAGGATGCTGAGGATGATGGGGATGGTGTGGGAGCGGAGTGTGCGCGGCACTTCCGTTCACCAATGATTGTGGTCCATGATGCTGTCCACCCGCGGCTACAGCTGTTACCAGTGACAAGGGTGACATCTGTGCGTGAAGTGCTAGAGAGCTCGGGGTGTGGGGACTTCTCTGTACCAAGCTATCACCCCCTCCGCCACCCCCTGCGTATGCACCGTAACTGCTGCGACGACCTTCACGCCGATTTCCATCGATCGCTGCTTGAAGCTCTGCCGGTGTTGACAGCCTCCTTTTTTCGCACTCGTAAGGGTACAGGTACTTCATGTATCTGAAAATTGCAATTTTTGGTCAGATACGCGTCAAACTACGTCGCAGGGTCAAAAATTAAAAAAAAAAATTAAGAACATCTTGTAATTCCTGCACTAAATTAGGACTAGGTAAAAACATGAAGTAAATAGAGGGTTGGGAAATAATTATTTTGTTGAGAAATCGAAATATTTGTAAAAATAAATATATCAATATTTAATAACACAAATTAGATTTAAATTCAATTAATATTTTTTTCGACAACCAACTATATTTTCTATTCGCCACCCGCAACATTCGACTTATCACGTGACTGTGTGCAACAACGGGTCACATACTATACTTTTCAAAAAAAAAATTTTTTAAATGCTTAAACTTGCACTGACTGACCGTGAATGATTTATCATATTAACAATCTCAAATGTAAAAGAAATTTAAAACATTCTGATTTGTATTCCACGAATACCTATATTAGAGTACCGAAATTAAATTGAAGAACTTTGAATTTTGAAATTTTAATTATATTTTTCAAATTATAATTCGCGCAAGTTTTCAACAGTTCATAGACTATCATATAAAATTTTCTTTTAACCTTTCATTCTACTCACATATCAAAATACAGTCGACACACAAACTGAACTTATAAGTGCACCCGACGATACACGTCCTTAAACAAAGTGTTCAGCAATGACTGGACTGGATAAGTATCCTCAATAATTTTCTCGGATAGAAATCTTCAACAAAGTTTCCTTCATAATCAGATATTTATTCAAAGTAAAATCATTACTTCCTAACAATCCAACAAACCGTCTACACCCGCAGCCAATACGCGGAGCAACGATCAGTGATAACACTGGTAAATACTTAGTCAATTGCACTACCATAATTTCTCGGCCCTTAGAATGCATTTCAAATATAAGCCATCAATTGGCATCCAATTTTCAAAAAGTACATACAAATTATGTTCCACTAATTTTTTTCTCGTTTTATCGCCATTCTTTCAAATTGCCTGTCTACCGACTCCAAGCCAATACCATTTGTATTTCCTATAGCGTGTCTACAAAAAAAAACACGTTGGGGTGGGGTTGCAAACGAAATTCGTAAATATTCTTTACTTTGACATCTTATCGATACAACGTGTACAGTTCTTCAACACGTATATTCACACCACCTTATATTCTACGCATACGTAAGTCACGGCCAATCTCGACCGTACATAACCTCACTATATACCACGGCGTATAATTCGCGCGGGCATCGTTTCGCTTTTTACGATTGTCTGCCAGACTACAGGCGAAACTAACCCTTGGCGTAGTCTGCTGCAGGTTTTCAAATATTCTTTTGCAGGTTATGTTATGTTACCTCGCCATTACTAGCTGATCCCAAGCAACAGTACTTATCCCTTCCCAATTCAACGGAGAATCCATTGGATCGTTATAAGCATATATACCGAGAATGCTCTATGAGAACTGCTATGCGCAAGTATGTGTATTTATACATAAAGAAATATATGTATATACATATATAGAGTGAGTCAAAGAAAAACATCTACGACATAAAACTTTACTTTCTTGGTGTTAATCAAATTCACGACTGGGTGAAGTGTCTTTGTACTATTATTATTATTATTACTACTATTATTATTATTTAACCTCTCTTGACTCTTTCGATTCTATATATCGAAAGGGATCTGAGTAAAAAGGTTTCTTCTGGGATAACCGTTGCCGAGATACCGAAAGACGTACTGAATGCTCAAAGTACTACAGTGGCGCACTCTGTACGGTAGCGTCTGGAAACTTCAAAGAACAAAACGATTTATATATTTCTTTTCTTTTTCCTCTATCTCTATCTCTCGTTTCTTTTTCATGTTGGTTACCGCTTCGCGCGGCAACCCTGTTTGGATAGTGTTATCATCATGACGCCGTTTTTTTCTTTTTTTTTCATACCACGTGGTCGTATTTGTGTTCTTAAGATGGCGGCTTGTATCATCCGCGTTATGGGCCTCGACTAAGGAAAATATACAGGGCGGCTCGCCGCACAAAAGAAAATCGTCGAAGCACATAATATTAATGTTGGCCCTTCTGGCAACACTCAAAAACATGGAAAGGATTATAGGCGCGACGATAAAATAGTAGCCATCGGACGCCATAACCTAACCTGTAAGTACAGTCTCTTCAAACTCTCTGTTCTCTCTGTTCTTTCACGATTATCGAGGTTATTCTCGTGCCTGACAATGCGTGATTTACGGTTGGGTGGAGATGTAGGGGTGGCTAACGAAAAATTATCAAAAATTTTTTAGAACATTTTTTCGTTTGTTACTTTCCGGTACCTCGTATCACGTGTAATTTCTTGTTTGTGTTTTTCATTGTGCCAGAGGTGCTGATTTATTAAAATTACAACGGTTGGGTCTATTTTTTGGAGGATGATCAATTTACGTTTCTATTTTGTTTTATTGTTATAGATATAGGCTTCGAGGTTATAATTATAAACTGTGATTGGATTTACTTACTGAGTCCTCAGTGTGAATGCTGCTGAAGTGATGCTGGAAGGTAAGTGAAGTCCCTTGATGATCTCTTGCCATAGCTTCTTGTTGATCACGTCGACCAGACCACCTCGAGCGATTACTAAGTTATATAGTTCGTACAAGTCGAGTACAGACTTGGCCATGATTGGCAGTCGATTGATTGGTGTACCTGAGAACAAAGAGATAATCGATCAATGAACCTGAACCAGTTCAAGGGGACTTGAGCTACCGTGTTAAACGTAGAAAGATATCTAATGTGTAACCGGTAGGCAGTGATAAATTTCAAACGCTTAAAAAAAATATATGCATATATTAGTCACGATTAATTTTGAAAATTGTCGTGTGTAAATCGCGTGACTTATTTTTGAAGAAAAAAAAAATCCCTCGACCTATTTACATTCAATAACGTCTCATGTGCCGATCGGTTGAGAATTCAAAAACCAACGGTCTATTTTGCTATGGGGAATTTCTTGTCATAAAGTAACTCCTCAGGGGAATCCCCCTCTTATAGCAAGGTCCCAGTAAGAACAATGTGCCATCTAGTAGCTATATACCATCTCTAGCTAAAAGTTCTAGCGTATTCATCGGTGTGCAGGTAGATACATAAACCTTGAAACTTTACGAGTTCGTCGGGAGTTTCGAGTGCAGTCGGGCTGGCGTTAACGAGTGTAATAACAAATTTCGCGACTATCGCGCAAACCCACCCTAAAACTTTACGAGCTTGCGAACGATCGGCTTTGGATTTGTAGACAGCGTAAAACGCCATTTGCGTTACCTAACCTCAAATTTTCGCGGCTCTGCGCTTGGAACGTACCAGGTTGTAGGCCGTTACTATAGTTGTTACTACAAATTCCCACTTTGATTCTATCAATGCGACAATCATTTCTGACTTTCTTAAGGTTTTATGATACAGACACATTTTATTCGACTTTTTCATGACTTTGGCAAATTTCTTATCGCTTATTCATTTTTTCCCCCATATTTCTCTCCTTTCAATTATTGTGATACCTTTTTGTAATATACTTAAAACTGCCTTTGACATGATCACAGACTCGTGTAGGGTCCGATGATCATCGTGAATTCTGATGTACAGTAATTTGTAAATTAGTTAAGTGTAACTTCATACGAAACCGCAATATTTATTATCACATGCACGTATATTTATTATTATTGTATAAAAGAGACGTCATATGCTGCAGTATTTATTCCGATATAAACTATGAAAGAATGAAAGAATATGAAAAAAGAAAAAAAAACTGAAATATTACATTTTTAAGATTTATTACGAAACTGCGAGTTTACGTAGACCGCATGTTGTTACGTAACTCGGGGTTTTACTGTACTACGTCACTTTAATATGAAGTTGAAGCTGGTGTTTGATCCGCGTATACTTCCTGTGAAAAGTGAATTTGACGATACTTGATCTTCATGAAAATCAAAGTTATCACAGTGCCATCCCTACTGTACGTCGGAAGTAAGCTTAAACTGATCATTAAGTTGAACGTCAGGGTTTTAGTTATACTACTATTAAGCCTTGAATTGTCCTTTTTAAAACTTAAAAAATGGTTTTCTAAGATTTAAGCCTTTACGTTGATTCTTGTCTGACTGAAGTCTCGTTGCGGTCGTGACCAAGTCGCTCTACGTGGACAGTCCGACACTTGAGTCAGAGGAATTTTTTAATAAATAAATCTTAATTACATAGGACCGTCTACGGTAGAGCGACTTGATCGCGACCACGGCGAGACTTAAGTCAGACAAGAATCAACGCAAAGACTGACAGTCAATCGAGAGCAGAAGTACTCGATTCAGGGTAAAAAGACTTATGTCAGACTTTTCTCAGACACCTGACATACTTACAAATTTTGGCTAACACACCCACGAGTATTCAAATGAATTAGCACGGCAAAGCTTTAATCGCGTATGGTACGGTACGACCAGACAAAAGGTACATTATACGCCATAAAGAGGTAGGGAAGGCCTGTGGAGCCGCCATTTTTGTTTCCAGCAATAAAGTCAACGGGGTAGGGGAACCAGCAATTTCGGGCTATCGAGCATGGCCCCTTGGGCTTTATTATTGGCCCTGCAATTATCCTTGATATACGCGGGCCTTGGCTATGGACTTTTTAATGCTCCAACGTGGCGGAAGATAAAGACGACCGTTAAAATGGCGTTCATTCGATCCGAGTATTATAACCTATCCATAAATGAAATATCCCCACCAAACAGCCACCAATTTTTATATCATAAAAGCTTTGCTCAAAGATTAAAAGCCCGCTGCTACCTTGATCAAGAGTCACGAACAATATTCCGACGAAAGACACATGCTTGAATCAATGCGCGAAAGGTACGGATGATGGACCCGAGGGAGTTTGGAGGTTAGGAAAGATGGAGAACGAGGTGGAGGAGTTGTTTGCAGCTAAAGAGAAAGAATATGGTAGGGGGAGGTAAAGTAGGGATAGAAAAGGAAGGGATGGAGAGTGTGGCGTAGCAGAAAGAGAAGAGGCATTTCAGGATGCGATTACGACTTTTCTTGGTAGGGCGTCCAATCAGCAGTTATTTTTATAATGGCGCTCGCGTCCCGACGTGGTACCGAGGCACGGTGGCCATTGCGCGTCGTCCAAATGACTTTCTGTCTCTCTATACCTTCCTCTTATTTTCTTTATTTCCTGCGTCATTCGTTGCATCGATATGTTTTTTTTTCCCAACAAAAGCATCAACAGGTAACGACGTAAAAATTTCAAAAAAAAAAAATATATTATACGTAAGTCCCAAGTCTGAGATAAGTATTAGCGAACCCAAGAGCACGTAAAGACCAAACTCGATACCCAAGAGCAGATCTTTGGTCGTCTCATGGATAATTGCTATAGTCAGCGAAAATGTAGCCGTTTTTATGGGGCTATTGCGATGGTCCCCCCTAGCGGTTCGTGGGGCCCCGAAAAATCAAGGGATCCTCGGCAGCAAAGGTTTCGACTATTTAATAACGATCGGTTGCGCGACGTGCTACACCTCCGCCCTCCCTCTTATTAGTTCGCATAGATAGGAAGGTACAGGGGGGAGGGGAGGGGGGGAAGAGAGTGCTGCTCGTAGTAGGGTATATCTATGAAAAGGCGGCGGGAGGGGAGGGTGTTAGGATAAAAGTAGAAGAGAGAGGGGGGTGGGTGGGTTAAGATATGAGAAGGTAAATGGTAGCTGCGATGGTTGGGGGAGAGAGGGGGGGAGGGGGTTGGGACACAGCTGGAGGGAACTAAAAGAGTTTCAGACGCGCGAAACGACTTTTCCCAGAATCTCGCGTGACGGCACCAGAATCTATTGAATAAGCCTGCCTGGCGAATACCTGGCGGCTGCGACGTAACCTATTCCCTTCCACCAGTAGGTAGGCTTCGGTGCCCTTCCATAAAGTCGAGCATCGAGCGGCCATTTTTTTTCTTCTTTTCTTTTTGTTTTGGTCCAAAGTCGTACCAATTACCAGTTCCGTACCAGTCTCGTGCACGAAACAAAGGAAACAAGCACGATAACATCACCCAGCAACAAGACGTCTATGAACTATGGTTCTTCTTTATCTTGGGGGGGGGGGGGGGGGGGGGGGGGGGGGGGGGGGGGGGGGGGGGGGGGGGGGGGGGGGGGGGGGGGGGGGGGGG